>JAUJPP010000012.1:14593492-14977491 GCA_030562195.1 Nipponacmea schrenckii | reverse complement strand
ACTGAAGCAGTGCGTTCCTTCAAGGGATTCGTTCGTTAAGTAAAAGACAAAAAGGGTTAATTAAAATAAAAAAATGTGCATCAGAAATGGATTTTGATTTCATAACAAACGCTCTCATACCCCCCTTTCCCCTCTTTGCCCTTCCCCGTCCTTAGCCCTCGTCATCAATTAAGATAGATAATAAGTTAAAATCATAATAAAAAATGGATAGAGGGTCGTTTAATCTAAAAAAGATATCCGGATCGCCGAAACTCATACTTGTAAATCGCCCAAACGTAGAGAATAATACCCAATACAATGTAGATTGTTTTATATATTAAATTCGCAATTTTCAGATGGCGATGAAACCAAAAGCAGATATCGTACAAAATATATATATATAGCATTGGATAGACAATGTCGAAGCTATGTACAAATCGAAAGGTCACTAATGGTTCAAGTCGCCAGGGTATAACATTGAGACACCACATAAATAGCGCGGCCTAACATTTTAATTGAATAGAGTTTCGTCCCTTAGACCATTATTCCATTCAACTGTATATTATTGTTGCATAATTATAAGAGATAAAATTTAAAATTCTAAAGGTTGTAATTTCGTTCAAAATATTCAATATTTACATCACCCACAACAGGAAAAACATATATAACAACTTTGAATCATTTTAACTGGATGTAGAACGATTAAACTAAAAAATAATTTCAGATCGCTGAAACTTATATTTTGTAGGTCGCCCAAATGCAACACATTAAACAGATTGTTTTATAGGGAAAATTCGCAATTTTCAAATGGCGATAAAAGCGGAAGTATACATCTTACAATAAAGCTTTATATATCATTGGATAGAACTTCTCGAGAGCTATCATATTTGTACAGGTCAAAAATTCGTCAAAGGTCAACGTCACAATATACGACCCTTCAAAGTTTTTAAAAATTTTAATCGTTAAAAAATCAAAATCAAAATCAAAATTCAAAAATCGGTTTCCATATATATTTCGGCAATCGGTTATAGATTCTATATACATCAAAATAACACAAATCGAATTATCCCCCGAGACCCTATTTCGATTTAAAGAAAAACACGCACAGTTAGTATAGAAGAAATTACAAAAGTTTGAAATTTTTAAACGCGCAATTTTGACTAAAATACCAAGTTTGATATATCAATGGGAAGATGACATTAAGTGTAAAAGGAATATGCAAGAAATTCTGTCCTATGTAAATTAGGTCACGTGATAGAGCTCTTTAAAGTTAAAATTTGTGATTTTCAATTGGCTGCAAAACCGGAAGTGAACATCGGACAACAAAAGTGAAGATACCATTGGGCAGATTTAATCAAGGGCAATAACTTTTGTTCAAGTCACAAGGTCACCAGAGGTCAATATGGCGAAATATGGCCTTTAAAAGTTTTGACTATTACTGAAAAATTTCAACCGGAAATAAAGGAAAAGCAAAGTCGAAATTCAAAAATCCCTTCGCATCCCTTTCAATACGTCACTGATCCGTGCATAACTACGTCTTATATATAAACGTGCTAGTTATCTTTAAATACATCTGTAAGTACTAAAAGTGCTGAATTTAATTTGACTATAGTTCTTAGTATAGCAATTCGTAAAACTAAATGCAAGTTATCTTCAATGTCAATGAAGCTGGTAAGAAAGGAAGCGAGAACAACTTATCTCCAGGAATCCACGTCTTACGTCAGCGGGAAGGCTAGTTATGCTAAGCGGCAAAATTATTGTTATTTATAGTATGTTATTAAAAACATAATGCAAATACTAAAGGTGTTGATTTTTTTTGAGTGGCAAATTAGAAATTTGCCACTCTTTGTTTTCATTAGCCTTTTTTTTTTTCGGGAAGCTCCCTAGCCCAATTTGAAAATGGTATAGAAATTTGGTTTGAAAAATACGATAAGATACGTACTGGAATAGAAAATGAATATATAAAACTAAAATTTGTACGCGTCAGTAGTTTGTAATTGCATAATAATAATATGCATAATTGCATAACTTTGTTGCTAATTATCCAATCGCTTTGAAAATTACAGAATATAGAGAAGTCACCTATAGAAATAAAACCGCATCATAAAAAAATGTCAACCACTTCCGGTTCTTGCGTGAGAACTTCCGTTTTTTTTAGAACCGCGTTGGGTCACCCAGCTTCCGGTGCATGTAAGAAATCAGTACAAAAGCTATACATATATACTATCAGGCATAATTAGAACCCTTTTAGAATAAAAAATCCAAACCGAAAGTGATACTTTAGGTGTCATCACAGAACGGTAACTTTCAGCAAGATTTTAATAAGTCCGCTAATTTTTATCCGATTCGTCCGATTTTGGTGTTTTTCGAAACCTTGTTACTTTATCTAAAACTTGTTCGGAACAGAATTTTGATTTTCAAATTTAAAAAATATTTTGTAAACAGAAATTGCAATTGCTAAATATTAAATGGGTTATACAACAATGAACAAGTTGATATCTGATTATGTAGTTTTTATTTTAACCTAACAACATCTATCCATGTTTGATATACATGTAGTAGATAAATTTCAACCTCTTGTTTTATTCACAAAAATAAATATTATTGACAATTCTGACCTTAAATATTTTTATGATGCAACCTTAAAAACTTTCTCATTAATATACAATTAATCCTCCAGTTAATCTAATGAATCATGTCCTCAGTCCCTTGTCATTAATAGTAGTGACTATGAGAAATCTCATAAAAGAGAAATGTAATATTTTGGAGAAAACTTGAGGCTTTGTGTTGTAGCCATGCATGACTATTTTATATCATATACGTGTACCTTTAAATGCTATTGAATTCCTAAAAATTTATTGCTATCCAAAAATTGACAGTTTGACCGAAAATATAATACCTTCCTTGTTGAATAATTGGTGTTTTAATAACAAAACTGCCAGGGAAGTAGTTTGGGGAAATATTCTGAAAAGGATAGCCTCTGTGTGATTTGTGGTGATTTTTTTTTTATCAATTATTAAGCAAATGTGTTGAATGACGTTAAAAAACCCTGATAGACAATCAAAATTAATGATGCAAGCTAAAGGTCCATACCTGTAAATGTCAAAATCTACCACTGTATTTTAACTCTTCACTTCAAGATTAAGTTTATACTTATTATGTAAATGAAAGACTATTCAGTCTATAGTCCGGTCAGTTCAAACCGAGGTTCGGTCAGTTCAAAGTGTTCACATTCACTATAACAAAGCTAATTGATGTTGCATAGTGGCAAATTTCCTGCACGGCATTAAGGACAAAGATGATAATCTATTAACATTCTAGATTGTAACAATGTGGAAGTTGTCAGCTGTAATATTTTGTATTATAACTTATATACAATGTAAGTTTTTATATTGAACTTTGCTTGACTTGCCCTCTATTATGCTACCATTACCTGTTTCTGATATATACATCCATGTATAATTTTAATACATGAAATATATATGATTTCAATTCCGAGCCAGTAAACACCAAGCTCGGTCGCATTGTTATTGTTTACCCTTAAAAAATTAGCCCATAGAAATGATATGCAGCAAACACATTATTAAGTGTGTAGTATACTATTGAATACAGGTGTTAAGTTTGGAGAAGATAATAGTTATACCTGTCACTGTAATAATGATGAACATTGTAATACAGTAGTAAATGGTATTTATGGTGGAGGTTGTGCTAGAGGATGATCTGGTGTGTCTTGTCAAAAACGTAAGAATTAGGTATTGAGGATGGTTGGGTGGGTACTATTATATGGAAGATATCTAATGTTAAACTGACTAGTTGCTATAGCCATGCTGATTTGTAACTGTAGGAAACTTGAGATACACAATATAGTTTATTTCACCTTATTTACTATGTTGAACAATGTGACGTATTTTATCTGACTTTTGAAAATCAATTGTTTACATCATGTTTCGTATAAAATTTTATAGTAACAAATATTTATTGTATTAATTTTTTTATAATCATATTACAGAGAATGTAGCTCTTGATACACCATCGAGTCAGGTTGATGTCCAAGGAACCAGAAATTCTGATTTAGCTGTAGATGGTGACAGAACTACTAATATACTTGACAAGTGTTTTGATGCAAGTAGAGGTGATTTTACACGATGGTGGAGAGTTGATCTACAAGAACAATATCCTATTAAACATATTACCATTTATTATCGATCTGAACTTAAGACTCTCTGTTATCATCTAATAAAGATTGTAAATTACACAAATCTTTCAATTGCACAATTTACACCTTTTATAATAGAAGTTGGGAGAGCCAGATTTATAGTTTAAATCAACTCAACAATAATCAAGATTCGACGCTTCTTGGCACAGTTAGTCCGTATATTTTGTATTAAATTTAATCTGACACTTTTTTGGTTTGTACTATTATAAATAGAATATTACGATATAAAAGATGAAACGACTCTCATAGAAAACAGATTTATTATATCTCGTCAAGGCAATGGATTTTTATAATACTTTTACCTTTGTTATTAAATTGTGAAAATAAGTCCAATTGAACATGTTTTACAGACAGAATTTCCAATGAGAAAAATCATTAGTCATATCCTACTACAAAATATAACAATGATCGCTTTAATAATAACCTTGTTTTATGTTTTAGCTGTATGGGGTGAGTAGATATATTACAATAACTTATAACTGTAAGAATGATATACTATTTTAACAGATGTGACGTCCCAATATCCAACATATTAGTATGGGCAAACGGCCTTGATTCCAATATTGAGCCTCTTGGATTTTTGTAAATGGTGATTACAGAGAACTACTCACATTATATACACTCATACTCTATTCAGAAAGTTTATCCAGGGCTTCATTTAGATTAAGTGAGTTTCATGTTCAGAAGATCATCATATCTTTTTTCACAACAACTGGACACAATATGATAACTCGAGAAACGACATGGAAACCTTTTTTGCAAATACACCTATACAGTTAAATAGTGACAAGCGCAACAATTTTGATTACACGTTTGTTTATAAACTGTTTTAAAGTCGGTTTCAAGTTTGTCAATGTGTCTTATAATGACCGTAGTACTCGGACATCGTTCAAGGGTCATTATTAGACTTATTGATAAACTTTCATTAACCTTTATACATCAAAGTGTTTATTCAATATTCAAATTCGAGAAAAAGATAACACAGCTTAAAAGTATGAAAAGTTCATGAGCCGCTACTAATGTACCTCTGATATGTTGTTTTAGACTTCGATTGCGGTTCGAATCGTTACTTCTTACTCAAAAAATTAAACTAGCTAACATTAGAAACCCTCTTTGCCTTTTCGAACTTGAAATCTTTTATATCCTAATGATTTAATCTATATCGCAATATGTAATTATTTTAAACCACTATTGGTTACGACTTTTT
This sequence comes from Nipponacmea schrenckii, assembly GCA_030562195.1. Taxonomy (NCBI): domain Eukaryota; kingdom Metazoa; phylum Mollusca; class Gastropoda; family Lottiidae; genus Nipponacmea; species Nipponacmea schrenckii. The sequence continues at coordinate 14,972,089 of JAUJPP010000012.1, read as the reverse complement.
AAATTCATTTTTAATTCTCATAATTGTTTATATAAGAAATTATTAGTATAATTTGGACATGCTCAAACATACATTAGTAACGTTTTTTCCGTTTATGAAACTTTGTCTTTCCACAATTATGTTAACTTTTGTACCATATGCATGCGTGTGCATTAAAATAGATCGATTGAAATTACCGACACAATCTTACCTAATGTTGAGACTTACAAACGGTCCCCCAGTTAACTTATCTTTTTTCAACCATATTTTCAGCCTTAACATCATTGAATGGCTTTTCACTACACATTAATAAAGAGAATAAAGAACCAGAACTGTGTTATAAAGATAATACAAACAACATTGGAGCAATAAACAGTATAGAGTGTAGTCAGGTTATAACTGGTCGTTATGTTAATATCAGTAATTTTCATACAAGTCGAAATGCCAGATATTTAGTTTTATGTGAAGTGGAAATACTTGGTAAGTTTGGTTTATATATAAATGACTGTACTTCCCGTCAAAGTTCAAGAGTTGTCATAACGCCATTATGGTGTTAACAGGGAGGGTATATTGTTATACTTTTAAATACATGGCATTATATATTTCTCGACACTTCAATTAAAAAGACAAAAACAACAAATATACAAATGTAACCCACGGACGGTGAGAATTTATTTGTTTTGTTTATTGTGTTTATGTGAAGTGGAAATACTTGGTTAGATTGGGTTATATATTAATAACCGGACTTACTGCCACCGTTCAGAAGTTGCCAAAAAGCCATTATGGTAACCGAGAACACATATCGTTATTATTCTGTATAAATGTCATATTTTCCTGATATTTTATTTATAAAGACAAAAATAACAAAAGTAACCTACGGACTGCGAGATTTAAGTTAAATGTCACTTGCTTCATGCATTATGTTAAATACTTTCGAATTTATTTCAGTATGTTCTGTAGGAACGTTTGGTTCAGATTGTACCAACTTCTGTTATTGTTTAAATAATAAAAGATGTTTAGAGACTGGTCAATGTCCTGGTAGATGTGCTGATGGATGGACAGGGATAACTTGTAGTCAAAGTAAAGTATTGTACTTTACCATTCCATTTATACAAAATATGAATAAATGTTTTTTAAGTACCATAATGTGAGATTTTAGGCTCACGCCGTTTGACTGAAATTTGGAATGATGCAAGACTAAAGATTAATGTTCCTGATAAGAAACCTCCTTTACAACCTATTTAATTCATGTGTCCTTTTTTTATACATAGACGATATACCTATGAAAATCTGGCATCGTTTTAAATTTTATTTTCAAACTCGGTTGTAACTTATTGATCTCTTTGCTAATCTGGAGCTTTAACGGTCTTTTCATTTCCATATCTCCATTATTTTCTTTTCTCCGTCATCGTTAGAATGTGCTAAAGATTTATATGGTGATGGTCAGAAGAAATGTAGTAACAGAAAATGTCTATACAATTCACCATGTGATCATGTAAGAGGAGAATGTATTGGTGGATGTTCTGATGGTTATATATTACCGGACTGTTATAAAGGTTCTCTTTTTTGACATTGTCACAGTAAAGGAGGTTTACGTCCTTAATATCTAAAGTTGATAATAATGCCACTTATAAACATTGAAATATACTCCGACATACAATTTTTATTGAACGAGAAATAACATACCCATATATAATTATTTTCCCGAAGAACATTTCTCTTGAGAGTCGATACGATAATTGTCCAGTTGGGTCTAATACTTTGAACAATGCGCGCGTTTTTTTCTAAATAAACAATATTATTATTTTGCGTCGTTTTCTTTTACAGTTTGTGATAATGATAGGTACGGTGCTGGATGTTTAAAACTATGTTCAGAAAGAAATTGTTTAGTAGAAACATCATCATGTAATCACATCAATGGTAGCTGTCAAGTCGGTTGTAAAGAAGGATTTACAGGAATCGACTGTGTTAAAAGATGTGAAGATGGTGTTTATGGAGCAGGATGTACTAAGAAATGTTCAGACAGAAAATGTAAAGATAGTAATTTACAATGTGACAGTAAAACTGGAGAATGTATTGATGGGTGTCAACCAGGATACCAGTCAATAGATTGTGTTCAAGGTAAGATATTCTATCCAGCTTTATATTAATAATATTTTTCTACAGTAAATACAAGTTTTAACAACATTTACAGAAAAAAAAGGAAACCCGTGAAAATTATTGGACGTTGGGTTTTGATTCGTTCTCCGATCTGCTACTTACTAAAAAATACTGAATCAACAATATTTACTTTCCAAATTTTAAATTCCACAAATGACAAAGTTGTATCAAATATTTTGCGACATTCTCTGACTTATAAAAGATGATTTGTAACGTTGTATTTAAATTATTTAGACAATTCTATTGTGTTTCCAGAGAGTATTTCCAGCTTATTAAGTCAGCTAAATTGTTCAGCTCTATTCCTTAAAATAGAGAGTAATATAATTGAAGAACTTACAGAATGTTTCAATAGACAAAAAGGGATAGATTGTACAAAGGATGGTTCAGGTTAGACATTGTTTTTTCTTTAAAATAAAAGATCTGAAAGCAATCCTATTTTAATTAAATCTCCTCACAAAGTTAGCTAGACATTTATCAATCGTTTCTGGTATATAACCAAAATAGATCAATGACATTCTAATCACAGATTCAAAGATTGTTGACTAGCGTCTTTCGTTGATAACTCACGAGATCATGGATCTATAACTTGATTTATGTTAAATAAGTTGAAGCCCAGTTCATTAGGAAGCAATATAAACACAGGTCAAGGTTAATACTTTTCATGTTTTTTGTTAATTCTATTTACAGAAAGTAAAGACAAGAGTTCGACTATAATTGGAACAATTTTGGGATTACTTATTGGTTTCGTAGCTGGAGCAGTTTTGGTTCTGTTAATTATGAAACAAAGGTAAGACACGATATAACATCCGTTAAGAGAATTTTGAAATCAAGGTTAACAGTTGAATTTCACTGAAATTATTATTTTGATAGTTGTCTGATCGCGAACTACAGAACTCCCAAACTTCTCGAACTCTTAATGTCACTATCCTTCGATGTTATCAACTCTTGGCCCTCGAGTTCTAATAGCAAATTATGCTTCAAAATGAAACCGAAATAAAGTAATTTACTTAATTATAGATCAAAGCAAAATCAGTCCATTACGGTAATCAGAGACCAGTCCAGTAACAATGTACCACAAACAGAAACAACCACCAATCAACCAGTTACTCAACCATCAAGTAACATCAGTAACAACCAAGATAATCCATATGATCAACTTACCACTGCTTATCAAAATGAAAACGCTTATGAACTTCTTGAAAAAACTTAACGATATATTTGAGTATTATTTAACATTATGTATGAAGATTTAAATTACTCTGTGTAAAGTGTAATTATTTATATTCAAGGCCATGGTTTGCCAAGGGTTGATTTGTGTTTTGAATATACGTTGAAGGTCTGTGGTCTTGTAATTTATTTCAGGTCGTTTTCTGATCAACGTGAACTGAATATGAATAGAACTGATCCAATCTTTAATAATAGAACTATGTAATCTTTATATTGGTGTATTTAGTGGTTGTCTATGATCAAACATACCTATGTGATTACCATATTCTACTTACATCTATTAATCTTCATAGTGGATATTTATTTAATTGTATAATACTTTCTCAATTTTGTTATCATTAATACATACATTTTATATATTTATGTTGTTATTCGTATTGTTTGTTAATTTTCTTAATATCAATGCATAATGATATTTTGTATATTTTATTATCATATGTTGCTTTTCGCCTTGTTTGTCAACTTTGCATATACTTGTTCTGTCCATGTTCAGGAATCAGGTGAAAATTCTCATTATATCTTGTACAGTATGATTGTAGACAAATTCAACATAAAACCTCTATTGTTAATCACACATTAAGACATAAAATTTTCTTAAAATAGATATACAAATTATTTCTTTATCTATTCTTATCATTGTTCAATAGAATATAATAATTATCAATTGAAATAACAACAGTTTTTACTGATTTTTTGTACCGTGAAGTATAATGGACCGATATTATTAACACCATATACGTAAATACAAAATATCTAAAAAGGTGGGAGTTGCCAAGGTCCTAAGAGGTCTTATGTCGTCCAATACATGTAAATAAAGCTTTTCAATTTTACATATGCAAGTACTAAAAGTGTTCAATTTTATTGACAATAGTTTTTTCTGTATCACTTCGTAAAGCTTAATAAAAGTTATCTCCCATGTCAGTGATGTCAAAAAAAGTAGTGAGGACAACATATATTTATTGACACAACATTTTAAGTGCGTCTCCGCAATAATAAAAGACCGACATGCCCCGAAGCACGTTACTGTAAGCAACATATAACGAATAGTAGAACATGAAAGATTACATTACAACTCAGTATAAGTGACAATAACATTTTCTTTAGTTGGGCAGATCAACTGATTATCTATATTATATGCATGAATTCTATTTTTCAATTCAACATAAACCATACAAACGCATTGGTATAAAAACTTGACAGACGAGTTCGAATTATACTTTCTTGTTGGTTATGTACAGCAGTTATCAGTTAAAGATCCTTGCATTGCTTGCAAATCAGTTGCTAAATTGATGTTTAGGAAGTAATATGGGGGTATATTCTGAGATAATTCGCTCCAGAAATAACCTATACAAACTCAATGCAACAATAACAAATGCCAAATCTTATTTTACATTTGCCACGCAAAAGCTCACCTAAATACGAAGATTTATGTAATGTTTTAGATTTAATTTGATGCGCTGAATAACCTGTGACGTAGTCTTTACTGCGAACCATTTGTTTCCCCCTTTTCAACAACAAATCAGGAAATACATGTAGTATAAACTTAGTTGTAAGTTTTGTTGTATTATTCAATTGCACTATTTTTATACCTCATTTGTGTTTTGTACCCATGCATGACTATTATATATATATATATATCATATTTATGTGCCTTTATATGTTATTAAACTCTATATATACATTGTTACCAAAACTTGACAGACAAGTTTGAACGAAGATATAATATACTTCCTTATTCTGTTATGCGAAATCCGATCTGTGTTTAATAACTGATATTCTAGTAACAAAATTGTCAGGGAAGTAAGTTGGAGGAAAATTTTGTGTTTAATTTGCTTTATGGTAAGATTTTTATTTTAATTCAATTAAAAAACACCTGATAAACATGGCAAAAATGGGATGACAACTAAATTTAATATGCAAACTAACGATCCATCAAAGTTAATTTAATACAGAATCCAGGGTTTTTCGCTACAAATTTCCCCTGTAAGAGATGGATTGGGTTGTTTATATTATGGTATAATCGTCTAGTTATTTAAATTGGGTTATACTATGAAGATCAACCTAGGCATCGTATCTTCAAAGCGTGGACATTAAAGAACATTGACAAAGATTATTTCCTTTGTAGAAGAATATTTTCTTCAAACACTTTGATTTGAAAACTCATTTTATTTACACTCTAGATTATAATAATGTGGAAGTTGTTAGCTGTAATATTTTGTATTATAACCTATATTCAATGTAAGTTTATAAGACTTTATATGAATGTAATATTAAAATATATCTACTTTTCTTACTAGGAAGTATAAAAAATCACCCATTCATCTCTAGCCAATTAAATGGCGAATAACTTGAACACTATTTATTTTATATTAGACTTACTCCTGTTCATTCATGTATATTAAACTTGACTCTGCTTAAGCTCCTCTTTTGCTAAAGCTCCCCTTTTGCTACCAGCACTTGTTTGGATATACAACCAGTCGGCTACTTTAAGTAAAATTTCTTAACTGCCGATTGTTGTATCCTGTCAAAATGTTTGACGGTTGATAAATTATTTCTCTACATGATCGTCTTGAAATGACTTTTAAATGTTGCTAATTGTAAATACTTTTGTTGTTTCGCGATCAAGATCTTCCGCGAATATATTTCAAACATTTAGGTCCATAATTGAATATCTTATACTTCCATGTATTATTTATAGACTTATTTTTATTTACATACGATTTCAATTCATGACGTAGTAAATACAAAGTCCGGTCGCATTGTTATTGTTTATACTTAAAACATAGTAATGAAATAACAAAGTAATGAAATAACAAATAATTAAGTGTGTATTATATTATTAAATACAGGTGTTAAGTTTGGGGAAGATAATAGTTATACCTGTCACTGTAATAATGATGAACAATGCAATACAGAAAATGGTGTATGTAGTGGAGGTTGTGCTAGAGGATGGTCTGGTGTGTCTTGTCAAAAACGTAAGAATTAGGTATTGAGGATGTTTGGGTGGGTAATATTATATGGAAGATATCTTGTTACTTGTTACATCATGTTACATGCTGAATTGTAACTGTAGGAAACTTGAGATACACAATATAGTTTTTTGAATCTTTCTGAAGTATGTAAATTTGACTTGACCTATTTTATCTGACTTTTGAAAATTAATCGATTACATCTTGTTTCGTGTAAAATTTTATAGCAACAGATATTTACTGAACTATTTTTGTAAAGTTATAATCATTTTACAGAGAACGTAGCTCTTGATAAACCATCAAGTCAGGTTGATGACCAAGGAACCAGAAGTTCTGATTTAGCTGTAGATGGTGATATAACTACTAATATACCTGACAAATGTTCTGATACAAGTAGAGGTGATTCTACACGATGGTGGAGAGTTGATCTACAAGAAGAATATCATATTAAAAATATTACCATTTATTATCGATCTGAACGTAAGACTCTCTGTTATCGTCTAATAAAGATAGTAAATTACATAAATCTTTCAATTGAATAAACGTTGCAGGATTTTTCAACCCGAACATATTACACAAACTATAATATAAAATTTGTACTTTTATTTATTCCTGTAGGGAATTTTTCTTATATGAAAAAATATAACTTCTTCGAACCACAAATGTTCGGCCCCATGGCCTTTATCAAGTGGAAATAGAACTACTTGAAACAAAAATAGTCAGAAGAAAAGAAAATGCTTCCACATTAAATTAAATTAAGGTCTCATCCGATGCTGCAAAACAAATTTTGTAACATCATACGGAGTCATTTAGTGTTGACGTCATATTAAAGTTTGATTTGGTTTAATTTTCATAGATTATACTTGGTGTTTATTTTCACATTGCATCCTTTTGGTGTTCGAGTTTATTAGTCTATAAAATTTACTTTCGTTTGCTGTTCGAGATAAGACAGATACAGGGATCAATAGTTAGATACATACATAACAAACTATTTATGTAGGCGAAGTCTCCTTCGTATATTAAAGGGATAAATGGACAAATTGTAAAGGTTTTTTTGTTGTTACTTTTTTATTTTGTATTTAATATTAATATTTCAAATTAAAATCAGTAAATTCCAATACCTGGGGGTCGCCATCTTTGTTAGGAAAGTCATGTGGCATGACGTCACGTCGTAGATAGAATATCAAAATGGCGCAACGTCACTCTCGCGTAGGCCTATGCCTAAATAAAGATGTAAGCTATTAACGAATACCAGATCCCACTAAGAATCTACAAAAGAGCTCAACAACATCGGTACAGGTTCGACATTGGATACGTTTCATTTCTCAACAAATAAAGTCGTGTGTGAAAAACATTTTCTACCGGCCGACTTCGTCTTCGAAGTTAGAAGTAGGTAAACAAAACCGCTTTGGTCCTGGGATTGCACCCGCTGGTAAGTGGCTGAAAGGCACAGATTTTCCTACCGTTTGCATCCACAGGAAACTTCCCACAAAGGGTTGACGAATTGGCCGTCTACAAAAACGATAAAAAAACGCGAAATGCGAAATGCACAGACTTGAGGTGAGTCAATAATATAATAATAGGGGTTAAAACATCGACGCAACACAATAAGCCAAGGCCACAAGCGGCTAAAACTACTTCTCTATACCTTTCAAGGCAGGTGACAATGACAGTACACCTTAGGTTTGATAAATAAAATCCTTAGAGGAAGTATGTACTCGGGTAATCTGTTCGAAATGATTCATTATTAAAAACGTGTAGACTGAAAGAAATTGTCAATTTCGACGAAGCCTACTTCGTTGTTTCTTTTTTTACAACTTGTACCGTCCGGTCTAGATATATTTTATACTAAATTTGTTTCCGGAATATCCAGTCCTTGTAATGCAGATTGCGGCATGCTATTGTTATTCCTAATTGTCAAGATTGATTGCGTTCTAGCTCAAATTGATCGGACCGAATTTCAGCAGCCATGTTTGTTTACCTTTCTATCTACGACGTGACGTCATAATCTCGCATATTCACGATCTTAAAGCCGTCAATGGCGGCCTCCATAATATGACAATTCCAGTCGATAATCGCGTAATTTTTCACTTTGACGGTGAATTTATGTCATTTTATAGTTTGGACGTAATTATAACATGTCTTTTTATCGGAAACTTGTATTATTGACATAAAGCTTATTATCTTATATCTATTCCAAGAAAGGAAGGTATTGATGCTTGCCGTGAGGTATTTGAAAATAGATCCAACCCGCTTATTGACACAGATGATGCCATCAAAATGTTCGAAACTGTATTAGATAACAACAATTTTAGCTCAGGGAAAAGACACTTTAAACAAGTTGAGGGCATAGCAATAGGTTCAAAGTTAGGTCGTAATTTTGCATGCGCGTATATGCCGAAATGGGATGAGAAACTTCTAGAATATGAAGAAACACCTCTATTCTATAAGAGATATATCGACGATGGGTTCGGCGTATGGACAGGAGGACTAAATTCACTTAAGAAGTTTGCTAAATACGCGAATAAGATACACCCTATCATAAAGCTGGAATTAAGATGGAGCACAGAAGAGATAGAGTTTTTAGACACCATGGTAAAATTATCAGATGGTTGCATATACACCGATTTGTATTCGAAACCTACCGATAAACATTTGTTTTTGAGAAAGGATTCTTGTCATCCACCACACACCAAAAAGTCATTAGCATATGGATAGGGCATTAGAGTGAAGAGAATTTGTGAGAAAGATAAGGATTACGCTGAACATAGAAGAGAACTTAAAGCACAACTAAGAAAACGAGGATATGATGGTAAGTTTATTGAGAAACAATTAAAACGTGTGGATGGCTTGAACCGGGATGATCTCCTTAAACGAAAAGAGAAGATCGACAAGAGAAATCGAGTGCCTATGGTCCTTACATTTACGAAGATGTTGCCGGACGTCAGGGGAATAATACTCAAACATCAAAACACGCTTTTTATTTCTAGTCGAATGCACGAGATTTTCCAGGAACTGCCAATAGTTGCATATCGCAGAGACAAGAACCTTTGTGATACACTTGTGCACAGGAAGACCGCGAATATCATTCAGAACGACGAAGAAGAGTGTGATTGTAAAATTATAAATCGCGAAAGGGTCGAAAACACAGGCGAAAATAGGAAATATGATGTTGTGGAAAATGCACATTGCAATGACAGAAACCTGGTATATTGTTTGAGCTGTAGAAGGTGCAATAAAACTATTTATGTAGGCGAAACTGAACGTTCATTGAAGGAAAGGATAAGTGAGCATAGAAGTGATATCAAACATCAGAGGGATAAACCAATAATGCGCCACTTTAAAAACCACACAGAGGGTGATTTAACAGTATCTGTCTTATCTCGAACAGCAAACGAAAGTAAATTTTATAGACTAATAAACAGTGGATAAAGAAACTCGAAACTCGAACACCAAACGGATGCAATGTGAAAATAAATTAACACCAAGGATAATCTATGAAAATTAAACCAAATCAAACTTTAATATGACGTCAACACTAAATGACTCCGTATGATGTTACAAAATTTGTTTTGCAGCAACGGATGAGACCTTAATTTAATTTAATGTGGAAGCATTTTCTTTTCTTCTGACTGTTTTTGTTTCAAGTAGTTCTATTTCCACTTGATAAAGGCCATGGGGCCGAAAATTTGTGGTTCGAAGGAGTTATGTTTTTTCATATAATATAAAATCTAAATCATTTATTATAGAGGTTTTTGGCGAGCAAGATTTATAATAGGTTTATTAAAGAACAAAATGGGTGCTTCTTGGCCCAGTTAGTAAAATTTTATCTAACATGTTTTCGATTTGTACTGTTGTAAACAGTTAATAAGATGAAAAGACTCTCATATAAGAATGAGAAGACTAATGATAACAGATTTAGTATAACTCTTCAAGGCAATGGATTTTTATAATACTTTTACCTTTAATTTATTAAATTGTGAAATCAATCAAACTGAACATGTTTTACCGACATAATTTCCTATGAGAAAAATCATCTGTCATATCGTTCCACAAAAAAGAAATAATAATTATTTTGATAGTGACCATTGTTTGTGTTTCAGCTAGCTGGGGTAAGTAAGAAATAACTTTACTGTAAGAATGATATACTATTAGTAATCTTAATAAATATAAACATATAGTGTAGCTTCCTTATGTGAAAAGCTCAATAACTGTCACAAATGTTTAGCCAGTATGGTTAATGTTAATAATACTTTAGGGAATAAAAGGTCTGGATCTGCTGATCTTGTGATTTGATCTGAATTTATAAAAACATAACTCGTGAAGTATAGTACATGTTATGTACACTTAGTTTATTGTTTGCTATGAACAAATTTTTTGAAATATGCAACTTATCATTTTCTGCTTATTAAATATTATATATTACAATACTTTTTATAAACTTCTATTTAATTAATTGTCGATTCTCATAATTGTGTTCATTAGAAATAATTAGAATATTATTAATACTCAAACATACATTAGTAAATATATATTATTGTTTTATGCAACTTTGTCTTACCACAATTATGTTTTCTTTGTGTAATACGTCTAAACCTACATGGGTGAGCATTAAAATAGATTGAAATCGATTTTTCAGTTCAAATCATCGATTCTTCAGTTCAAATCACCAACACAAAATCACAATCTATTATCAGAAGTACTAACGGTCAACACCAGTATGAGTTAACCTCTTTTTATTTTCAACCAAATTTCAGCGTTAAGATCATTGACAGGATTTTCAGTACACATTAATAAAGAGAATAAAGCACCAGAACTATGTTATAAAGATAATACATACAGTACAGAGGCTATAAGAAATATAGAGTGTAGTCAGGTTATAACTGGTCGTTATGTTAATATCAGTAATTTTCATACAAGTCATGATGCCAGATATTTAGTTTTATGTGAAGTGGAAATACTTGGTAAGTTTGGATTAAATATAAACGAACGTACTTCATGTTGATATAAGGTCGTTATGATAACCGAGGGCATTGTTATACTTTTGTATAAATGAAATTATATATTTCCTGATATGTTAATTAAAAAGGCTAAAACCACAACGGTTACCTGAAGCCACGAGGTTTTAGTTATTTCTGAATTTCTTCACAAATTCTTATTTATTTTCAGTTTGTTCTGTAGGAACTTTTGGTTCAGATTGTACCAACTTCTGTCATTGTTTAAATAATGAAAGATGTTCAGAGACTGGTCAATGTCCTGGTAGATGTGCTGATGGATGGACAGGAACAACTTGTAGTCAAAGTAATGTATTGTAATAAACCATAAGACAAAAATATAAAACTTAGTTTATTTTAGCTGAATTAAAAAAAGCAAACACGTTTTGGGCTGAAGTTGTCTGGCTGAAAATTGGAATGATACAAACTAATGATATCAAACTGAGAATTATTATTCCCAATACAGAAAACATCTTTACAATTTATTTTCTAAAAACATGCGTGCTTCACGTGTGTATACATAAACGATGTGCCTATGAAATATGTTATAGGTTTTGAATTTTATAGAAAAACTCGGTTGGGTCACATTGATCTCAGTTCTGATATGGACCTTTATCAACCTTTATCACTTTCATAATACAATGTAATCTATTTCTCTATGTTCATTCATTAGAATGTACTCTAGGTTTATATGGTGATGGTTGTCAGAAGAAATGTAGTAACAGAAAATGTCTATATAATTCACCATGTGATCATGTAAGAGGAGAATGTATTGGTGGATGTTCTGATGGTTATATATTACCAGACTGTCCTAAAGGTACTCTTATTTGACATTAACAATAAAGTACGTCAATACACCATGATACACCACATCTTAATTCATGACATGGATTGCAAATGATTTATTTTAGAAAGAGAAATCTAATAATTTGCTCATTTATATTTATTATCACGAAAATTCTTCTATTCAAAATTAACTAGTTACTAGTTTACTAAATTAAAAAAAAACTATTTTGATACATTTTCCTCTAGTTAATGTCAAAGGTCGAGACAAATTCTAACAGGGTTACCTGTCGTCAGTGATATAGATTATGGGAACTGACATGGCAAAAATCGTTAAGTGGTTTAGATGTGTCAATAAACCGAGGACCTGTGCGGCACAGGTTATGCACGTTAAAGATCACTCAACAGTTGGAAATCACAATAAAGAGTACACTAATGTCACTGTCTCTCAATGTACCCTGCATGGCGTTGCAGAGGAGTAGGACGTATAGATTTATTTTCGTTTCCTTTTACAGCTTGTGATAATGATATGTACGGTGCTGGATGTTTACAAATATGTTCAAAAAGAAATTGTTTGTAGAAACATCACCATGTTATCATATCAATGGTAGCTGTCAAGATGGTTGTAAAGAAGGATTTACAGGAATCGACTGTGTTAAAAGATGTGAAGAAGGTGTTTATGGAGCAGGATGTAGTAAGAAATGTTCAGAAAGAAATTGTTTAGTAAAAACATCACCATGTAATCATATCAATGGTAGATGTCAAGTTGGTTGTAAAGAAGGATTTACAGGAATTGACTGTGTTAAAAGATGTGAAGAAGGTGTTTATGGAGCAGGATGTAGTAAGAAATGTTCAGAAAGAAACATCAATATGTAATCATATCAATGGTAGCTGTCAAGGTGGATGTAAAGAAGGATTCACAGGAATTCACTGTGTTAAAAGATGTGAAGGGGGTGTTTATGGAGAATTATGTAGTAAGAAATGTTCAGATAGAAAATGTAAAGATAGTAATTTACAATGTGAAAGTAAAAAAGGAATATGTATTGATGGATGTCAACCAGGATACCAGTCAATAGATTGTATACAAGGTTAGATTTTGAACCAAGTTTATGGCATGTTTTCACCTTACCTTTCTGCAACAATCTGTTTCCTTAAGAGTATTTATTATTTTAATCAACTGGAAAAAAGTATCTTTTTATTGAAAACTCAACTTGAAACGTAATTTTTAGTCGATTAGAAGGACTGCCACTGGTCGGTATTCATGTACATTTGTTAAATCCCCACGTTAATTCTAAGCGGTGGCAAAGAAAACTATTTATTGTATGTTCATAAGTATGTCCTTTTCTGTTCATCTTTTTCTTATATCCTGACCGACTTAAACTGTGTTGATAATTTCATCTCATTCTCTAGAATGTGATAATGGAAGATATGGTCAAGACTGCCAGTTTTACTGTTCAGCTAGATTCTGTCAACCACAAGATAAAGATAACTGTAATAATATAGATGGAGCATGTGACTGTTTAGAAGGATATCACAGCATAGATTGTGTAGCTAAACAACAGGCTATAGAGACTAGAGACGATGATATAGGTAAGAAAGCTTTCGACTTAACTTATAATATATGTTACAGACAACCTATTTTCATCATCTACAGGACCAGTAATTAAACCAGAATTTTATTCTGTGTCTGACGGTAACAAATATTAAGGAGTTGACTGTATCGTTAAACAAGCGACTGTATTGACGAAAAGGGAAAATACAGATTACACAACAATAGACAGTTTTATACTATTTCCAAATCCGATGTTTACTTAAATTAACTAAATATTAACTAAGTTCTGTTTTCAGAATAATGACCAACAAGAGTTACTAATCAGTTTTGAATTACATGCATAAATTATTCATTGACTAGCAAGAATACATACTTTGTAATATCGGCATAAAATTATACTTTTACTTCACGTCTTTCTCATTTTGAAATTGTAGGAAGTAATGATAAGAGATCGACTATAATTGGAACAATATTGGGAATAATATTTGGTTTTGTAGCTGGAGCTCTCGTGGTTCTGTTTATTATGAAAAGAAGGTAAAACACTAGATGAGATGATTTAATGTAATTTAGAAAGTGGTGTTGCAACAATATTTTCGTTTTTGGGATAACACTTTCTTGGTATAGCATAGATTCTAGATTGGTCTAGACGGTTGACATGCATTACTGGCGATTAGGTGCCTGACTCTGAGATCGCTGATTCGAAACCCGTTCGGGTCTCAGTCAATTTTCAGAACTAGAATTCTGTGCTATACCAAGAAAGTATTATCCCAATAACGAAAATATTTTTGTAGATAAGACACTGATTAAATGGGCATGATTTTATTCGTAGGACGAAAGAATGTTTACTCAAATTAATGAAGATTGTAAAAGCTTAAGTATTTGGAAGGTTTAAACTAAAAATATTTAGTCATTGTAGGGCCTAAGGCCAAAAAGGTAGTTATCTTTATGGGCCAAACATAAAATGGGAATATATTTTGTCGTCACCTGCTTCCGTCCTTCAATCTGTCTGTCAGTCCACAATTGCTCCTAAACACTCTAGAAGGCAAAATTTAGATGAAATTTAATAGGAGTGTTTATGATCACACAAGGGGAAACTATATATATTGCAATATTACTTTGCATGTCAAGCTATCTTGTTCAAAAGTAAATGCAATTTTGAATGGAACGACAAAGGTTAATAATAATATGTCTTGCTTTATTCAATATTTTGAGATTTACTTTCGCTGAAACACTTGATGTTACTGAACGTGTACAATTCAGATGACCTTGAATAATTCCAGGTGATTGTAAATGGGTGGGGATAATAAGTTGTTATCCCTGTTATATATAGCTTTTGTGTGTTAAGTGTTTATTCAATTTAGAGGTTTGACATCGCTAATAATGTGAATTGATTTATTGCTTCAAAACGCAAATTTCGACGGTTTATTTTTTCTTCAGATATTCTAAATTGATATCTAAGGCAAACAAGTCCCATACAGTAACCAGAGACAATGTACCACAACCAGAAACAAGAACCGATCAACCGGCTACTCAACCACCGAGTAACATCAGTGACAACCAAGATAATCCATATGATCAACTTACCACTGCTTATCAAAATGAAAATGCTTATGAACTTCTTGGGAAAACTTAACGACATATTTGAGTATTATTTAATAACAGTATGTATCAACTGTCATGTGATTACTACATAAGCCGGCATATGTCTTCCCCATTGAATCGTGATCTAATTTATCTAAACTGCTCTATAAAGGTTCACCACGGGGTTTATTTGTATACATGTTTAAAGTCTGTAGTAAAATGAATATGATATTGAATCCACGGTTACAAAAACTCTTTTATAATAAAACTATATAATTTTAATATTCATGTATTTAGTGCTTGTCTACGGTTAAACATAGATGAATTGTTTGTGTGTTTACTATATTCTGTTTTCATCTATTTATATATTTAAATACTTTGTCCTTTATTTTGTTATCATATATGCATAAATATTGTAAATCAATGTAATAAATAAGATTCGTTTTTTCTGCCTTTTGTCCCGTGAGGTAATGGACCTATATTATTAACACCATATACGAAAGTACAAAATGCCTGGGGGTGGAAGTGGCTGAGGTTCTAAGACGCCAACAAAATTCAGATGTCTTTAGGTTGAACATTTAGAATTCTTATGTAGGCCTATACTTGTAAATAAAGCCTTTCAATTTCACACCCCAAAATACGTCACTGATCTATTCATAACTACCTATTATATATTACATGCGCTAGTCGTCTTTAAATACATATGCAGGTAAAAACAAAGTGTTAAATTTTATTTGACAACTCGGTAGCTAAATGAAAGTTATCTCCCATGTCAGTGATCATAGTAAGAAAGGTAGTGAAGACACTTATCACTACGAGTTTACATCCATACATCAACAGGTAGGATAGTGATGCTGGTAAGGAAATTAGCAAGAAAAAAACATATCTCCACGAGTTCACGTCCATACATCAACAGGTAGGCTAGTGATGCTGATAAGGAAGATAGCGAGAAAACGTTTCTCTACGAGTTCACGTCCATACATTAGCGGGTAGGCTAGTGATGCTGATGCTGGTACGGGAAAAAAATGTATCTCCACGAGTTCACGTCCATACATCAGCGGGTAGGCTGGTGATGGTGGTAATGAAGATAGCTAGTGATGCTGAGCGGGAAAATCATTGTAATTAATAGTTTGTGCCATTTTCACGTTTTTATTCCTTGTAAGATTAAAAGAAATCCGATAATAAGAATAGCGGCCTGCTCCAAAGCCCTAACATCTTTACTAACATGTATTTATTGACCGACATGCCCCAAAGCACGTTACTGTCAGCAACATATACCGAAAAGTAAAACAACTCCATTACAACTCGTGTAAGTGACAGTAATATAATATTTTCTTTAGTTGGCGAGATCAACAGATTATCTATATTATATGCATGAATTCTATTTTTCAATTCAACATAGACCATAAAAATGCATTGTATAAAAACTTGACAGATGAATTATACTTTCTTGTGGTTATATACAGCAGTTGCAATAGTTGGAATGCTCAAAATCAATGCATTTCAATTGCTATATTAATGTAATTTGGAGGTATATTCTGAAATAACTCGCTACCGAAATAAGCTCTACAAACACAATATTATTTTACATTTGCCAGGCAAAAGCTCACCAAAGTTCCAAGAGTAATTTCATGTTTAGTGTAAATTTGATGTGCTGTATTACCTGTTACGTGGTCTTTACTGCGAAGAATTAGTTTCAACAACAAATCGGGACGTACATGTAGTATAAACTTAGTTGTGAGTGTTGTTGTATTATTCAATTTGCATTATTTTAATGCCTCAGTTGTGTTTTGTACCCATGCATGACTATTATGTATATATATATGTATTATATTAAACTCCTAAAAATACATTGTTACCAAAACTTGACAGACAAGTTTTAAAGGAAGATATAATATACTTCCTTATTCTGTTATGCGATATCAGATCGTTGACTAAAAATTGATGTTTTAATTACAAAACTGCCAGGGAAGAAATTTGGGGGAAATTCTGCAATTAATTTCTTTTTGGTAAGATTTGAATTTTTCACTGTAAATTTCAGATATTTATACTAAATCTACCAGTATTTTGATTGTATTTTACAAGAGTAAGTTTATTCTTATTTTGTAATGTAAGGGAATAATTCAATCTATACGAGATTTCTTACTTAAGGATTTCCTCTGTTAGTGATAGATTGAGTGGTTGATATTATGGTATAGACGTCTAGTTATTTAAATTAGGTTATGATGATCAACCGAGGTCCCATATCTTCAAAGCGTGCACAATAAGGAACATTGACAAAGATACTTTCCTTTGTAGAAGAATATTTCCTCATAGCTCATTGCATGGCGTAAAAAACAAAACTGATAGACGTAAAACTCATTTTTATACGCCCATAGGTAAGTTTGGGCGTATATTGTAATCTCCCTGTGGGTCCATCCGTTCACATTTCCCTCGTGCTCACTTTACAGGCAACAATTCTGTATGGATTCTTTTGATTTTTATTTTATGGGTCAGTGTCATTATGAAGATGATCCCTATTGATTTTTGTGATGATTGAATAAATTATCAGCGAAGTATCGTGTCTGACTTAGCTTTTTTCACTCCATCACTCTACAGCCTACAATATGGATTCTTTGGATTGATACTCCCCTTCACACTGAATTTGTTTTCTGTAGAGTGAACACAAGCTAAATGTGATATTGCATAAAACTCTCATATCGAGTTTGTTTTACAGTTCACATTTAGCTCACTAACTAGCTGCTGGTGGGCGTATTTGCTTGCGAGGGTTGCCACAAGCCTATGTTTATTTACACTTTAGATAACAATGTGGAAGTTGGTAGCTGTAATATTTTGTATTATAACCTATATTCAATGTAAGTCTCTATATCATTATAGTATTAAAACATATTTATCTTACTAGGAAGTATAAAGAGTCACCCCTTTTATCTCTAGCCAATTAAATGGCGAATAAGTAGAACACTATTTATTTTATATCAAACTGTTCATTCATGTGTATTAAACATGACTCAACTTAAGCCCTTCTTCTGCTACAAGCACTTGTTTTGAATATACAATCAACATTAGGCGGTTAGATTTTGGAAATTACATTAAATTTCTAAACTGACGACTGTTGAATCCTGTCAAAATGTTAAACGATTAATAAAATTATTTCTCTTTATGATTGTCTTGAAACGACTTTTAAATCTTTCACGAATATATTTCAAACATTAAGGTCCATGACTTCCATGTATTATTTATAGACGGTATTACATACGATTTTAAATTCTGGACGTAGTATTGTTGTTTATCCGTAAAACAGTCTGTAGAAATTAACATTATTAAGTATGTATTATATTATTAAATACAGGTGTTAAGTTTGGAGAAGATAATAGTTATACCTGTCACTGTAATAATGATGATCAATGTAATACAATAAATGGTATTTGTGGTGGAGATTGTGCTAGAGGATGGTATGGTGTGTCTTGTCAAAAACGTAAGAATTAGGTATTGAGGATGGTTGGGTGGGTAATATTATATGGAAGATATCTAATGTTAAATTAACTTCCTGCTATAGCCATGCTGATTTGTAACTTTAGGAAACTTGAGATATACAATATAGTTTATTGAAATTGATTTACTATAATGAACATTTTCATAAGTACGTAAATTTGACTTACCTATTTTATCTTTTGAAAATCAATTGATTACATCATGTATCGTTTAAAATATTATAGCAATAGATATTTCCTAACTTTTTTGTAAAGTTGGAATCATTTTACAGAGAATGTAGCTCTTGGTAAACCATCAAGTCAGGTTGGAGTCCAAGGAACCAGAACTTCTGATTTAGCTGTAGATGGTAATAGAACTAGTAATATACCTGACAAATGTTCTGATACCAGTAGTGGTAATTATATACGATGGTGGAGAGTTGATCTCCTAGAAGAATATCCTATTAAACGTATTACCATTTATTATCGATCTGAACGTAAGACTCTCTGTTATCATCTAATAAAGATTGTAAATTACATAATCTTTCAATAGCATAAAACTTCCAGGATTTTTCAACCCGAACATATTACATAAACTATAATATAAAATATAAATCATTTATAATAGAGGTTTTGGGCGATCCAGATTTATAATAGGTTTATTAAAGAACAAAATGGGTGCTTCTTGGCACAGTTAGTACTTATATTTTGTGTTAAATTTTATCTAACATGTTTTCGATTTGTACTATTATATACAGTATATTACAATATATAAGATGAAAAGACTCTCATAGAAGACAGATTTAGTGTATCTCGTCAAGGCAATGGATTTTTATAATACTTTCACCTTTTATTTTATTAAATTGTGAAATCAATCAAACTGAACAGGTTGTAAAGACATAATTTCCTATGAGAAAAATCATCTTTTAAATCGTTCCATAGAAAAAGAAATAATAATTATTTTGATATTGACCTTTTTTGTGTTTCAGCTAGCTGGTGTAAGTAAAAATATTACTTTACTGCAAGAATAATATACTTTTATAGTGCTTATTAAACAAGTATATTCTGGGAAGATAAAAGATGGTACGGCTTACTTACATAAAAAGTTTATTTGCTGCTTCTAATGTTTTACCAATAATTTGTTTTGGATATCAGAGAAAGGAGGGATTGATGTGCAGTCTTAAGACGGAAAAATGTTTTATAGAGAAATAAGGATAAAAATCTAGATCTGCTGGATATTTTTCTTCTGTTCTGATCTGAAATAAGAAGAAATAATGGGCGAGAATTATAGTATCTGTTATATACAGATTGTTTTTTAGTTTTGCTATGAACATGTTTTGAATTATGAAATATCCAACTATCATTTTCTGCTTATTAAATGTTCTATATCATAATACTTTAATAAACTTCTATTTAATTAATTGTCGATTTTCATAATAGTGTTTATTACAAATTTTTTAGAATATTATTAATACTCAAAAAAACATAAATAAATATATATTATTGTTTATGAAACTTTGTCTTACCACAAGGATGTTTTCTTTTGTGTAATACATCTAAACCTATATGGGTGTGCATTAAGATCGATTCTTCAGTTCAAATCACCAACACAAAATCACAATCTATTACAAGAAGTGAAAAAACCAGTATGCGTTAACCTGTTTTTTTTTTCAACCATATTTTCAGCCTTAATATCATTGAATGGCTTTTCACTACACATTAATAAAGAGAATGAGGTACCAGAACTATGTTATAAAGATAATTCATACAGTAAAGTGGCAATAAACAATATAGAGTGTAATCAGGTTATAACTGGTCGTTATGTTAATATCAGTAATTTTCATACAAGTCAAGATAACAGATTTTTAGTTTTATGTGAAGTGGAAATACTAGGTTAGTTTGGATTAAGTATAATTGAACGTACTTCTTGTTGATATAAGGTCGTTATGATAACCGGAAGGGCCCATTGTTATACTTTTGTATAAATGAAATTATATATTTCCTGATATGTTAATTAAAAAGACTAAAACCACAACGGTTACCTGAAGACGGCGGGATTTCAGTTATTTGTGAATTTCTTCAAGCTTAACTTTTCGTTGATAAATTCTAATTAATTTTCAGTATGTTCTGTAGGAACGTTTGGTTCAGATTGTACCAACTTCTGTCATTGTTTAAATAAAGAAAGATGTTCAGAGACTGGTCAATGTCCTGATGGATGTGCTGATGGATGGACAGGAACAACTTGTAGTCAAAGTAATGTATTGTAATAAACTATAAGACAACAATATGAAACTTTGTTTATTTTAACTGAATTTCAACGATTTGGGCTGAAATTGTCTGGCTGAAAATTGGATTGATACTATCTAATGATATCAGACTGAGAATTAATATTTCCAATACAGAAAACATCTTTACAATTTATTTTCTAAATACATGTGAGCTTAAAGTGTGTATACATAATCGATGTGCCTATGAAAAGCTGCTATAGTTTTAAATTTTATAGACAAACTCGGTCGTGTCACATTGATCTCATTTCTGATCTGGACATTAATTATCAATCATTTTCATAATACGCTATAATCTATTTCTCTATGTTTATTCGTTAGTATGTACTGAAGGTTCATATCGTGATGGTTGTAAGAAGAAATGTAGTGACAGAAAATGTATATACAATTCACCATGTGATCATGTACGAGGAGAATGTATTGGTGGATGTTCTGATGGTTATATATTACCAGACTGTTCTAACGGTACACTTATTTTACAAAGAGAATAAAGTTCGTCAATACAACCTGATACACCACATCCTAATTCATGACATGGATTACAAATGATTTATTTTCGAAAGAGAAATCAAAGAATCTTCTCATTTATATTTTTTATGATATAAATTCCTCTATTCAAAATTTACAAATTACTAGTTTACTAAATTAAAAAAAAAACTATTTTGATACATATTCCTCTAGTTAATGTCAAAAGGTCATGACAAATTTTCTGAGTTTTCAACGGGGTTTCCCGCCGTCAGTGACACAGATTGGAGGGGCTGACATCGTCTAGTACCCTTGTGGTACAGGTTATGTACGTGAAAGAAGACTCGGCAGTTGGAAATCACAATAAAGAGGAGACTAATGTCACCGTCTCTCATAGCGTTGCAGAGGAGTAGAAATTATAAATTTATTTTCACGAGTTATCGTTTCCTTTTACAGCCTGTGATAATGATATGTACGGTGCTGGATGTTTAAAACTATGTTCAGAAAGAAATTGTTTAGTAGAAACATCACCATGTAATCATATCAATGGTAGCTGTCAAGGTGGATGTAAAGCAGGATTTACAGGAATTGACTGTGTTAACAGATGTGAAGATGGTGTTTATGGAGAAGGATGTAGTAAGAAATGTTCAGAAAGAAAATGTAAAGATAGTAATTTACAATGTGACAGTAAAACAGGAGAATGTATTGATGGATGTCAACCAGGATACCAGTCAATAGATTGTATACAAGGTTAGTTTGATTAAGCCAAGGTAAGTTTTCAGAAACAGACTAAAACTGTCACATATCGGTAAGCTTCCGAGCTAATTTACCTCTGTTGCAAGTACGAGTCTACAAAATCTGAAATCTCTGCCAAGGAAGAATGTATGAAGTCTTGGCAATAAACCGGCATTTAAATAGTGATACTGGACCTGATGTATGGACAGGAACAACTTGAAGTCAATGTAGTATTGTAATGCCACTTATCCATTCCAGTCATATAAAAGCAAATCAAACAACAATTGAGATCATAAAATGTGTTATATACTAGCTGAATTTAACAAATCATGGAGATTTTGAGCCTGCATCGTCTGACTGAAATTCGGAATGATGTCAGCTGATGATAGCAGATTACGAATTAAAGAAAAAGTCATTACAATACCCTTATTATTTTTCTTAATACATGCGTGCATATGTATGTATTTGAAATCTATTTGCCTATGAAAACCTGCAATCAATTTAAATTTTAACTCATTTGTACCTTATTGATCTCGGTTCTCAATCTTTTTCCTTTTTCCCGATTTGTCCACAGGGCACACAGTCTGGCCTTCTTCATTTACATGTAGACTTTCTGTGGTGGCATCATTAATAAATATAATTTGTTATTATCACGAAAATTCCTAAAATTGCCCAGTTGTGTGTAATACTTTGATTTTGGGGAAGGGAGGAATTGATTCTCCCAGGCCTAGAGTGGAACAAATATTTTATTGAGAAACTCGGATAAAGGGTCTGAAACTGTCGTTCTTTTTCAAAATAAGCAATTTTGACTTTTTTCCTGAAGGTTATTGTTTCCTTTTACAGCTTGTGATAATGATATGTACGGTGCTGGATGTTCAAAACTATGTTCAGAAAGAAATTGTTTAGTAGAAACATCACCATGTAATCATATCAATGGTAGCTGTCAAGATGGTTGTAAAGAAGGATTTACAGGAATTGACTGTGTTAAAAGATGTGAAGAAGGTGTTTATGGAGCAGGATGTAGTAAGAAATGTTCAGATAGAAAATGTAAAGATAGTAATTTACAATGTGACAGTAAAACAGGAGAATGTATTGATGGATGTCAACCAGGATACCAGTCAATAGATTGTATACAAGGTTAGTTTGTTTAAGCCAAGGTCCGTTTTCACAAACAGAAAGAAACTAGACCTGTTCAACTCAGATATTTCACCTTCCGGGCAATTTTATGCCTGTTGCATCTTCAGTTCGTAATTCCTTAAAAATAAAACGTCACTTCCCGGAATATGATATAGATTTCGACATTTTAAAAATAGTCAAAACTAGAATATAATGAGGGAATATTTGGCTATTCCAATTTGAGAAAAAGGTGTGAAATCAAAATATTTCACTTAATGACCTGTAATCTTTATAAAATTAATATATCCGGTATAATAAGAAAGTAATATTGAAAATTTTTGGTTAAATTTTGTTGATGCATATTGATCTATATATAGTTTTAAACAGTGAAATTATACTATTATCGTAGCGTTAGTCAACCAAACCTTTTATCAGTCGGTCCCTCATTATATCTCTATGATTTCTATGTATGCGATTTACAATTGCAATATAGTGAAACCTTTTATTTATCTAGAATGTGATAAAGGAACATATGGTCAGGACTGCCAGTTTAACTGTTCAGCAAGATTCTGTCAACCACAAGATAAAGATAACTGTAATAATATAGATGGAGCCTGTGACTGTTCAGATGGATTTAACAGTACATATTGTACAGCTGAACAACAGGCTACAGAGCCCAGAGACGATGATCCAGGTAAGACAGCTTTCGTCAAAAGTTCCAATACATGTTGCGGATACAATTGCTTTCATCATGTGTACGCCCAGTAAATCAACAAAAACATTGGTGATTACCAGAAATGATGTTACAGTAATGTTATAATCTGTACAAGGTTTATTTCTGAATTAACAAACTAAATGCTGTAACTATTCTGAAGAGCTTAAATTTCTTTTGAATGAAATGCTGAAAATACTTCAGTGTTTACTACTACAGTTGACGTTTATATCAGGTTTGTGAAATTTTATAGCACAGTCTTTAAGGGCTTAACACGGATTCCCAAAGTCCGATAACTTTGAATAAGTCATCTACACGCGTTATTCCAGTTGTAAATGGGTACGGGTAATTCGCCAAGGACCAGATAGTAGAACGGGTCCTGAACTATGAACTAAAGTTGTAATCTATTTTGTGTCGCTTCCAACCTCTCATGTTTTGCGGACTTAGCTTGTTTGAGATGGCCATTAAAATTAAATTTCCTTTAGACCTTTGAAAAGTTGCTTGTTCCAAAGACACGATTAAAAAGGCCTAAAAGTGTGATATAACTCTTGGGTTCTAAAGACCGATTACGGGGACGAATCTCAGACTAGACAAATGTAAATATATTCCATAAATATATATTTAAAACAGTAGATGTAATAATAATAAAGTAGTACGGCAAGTTGTGTTTACATTTCAGGAAATCAAGATACAATTATAATAGCGGCCACTGTTTCAGGTTGTGTTATTATCATCATCATTGTAGTTATCATTACACTGATCATTCGGTAAGATTTTCTTACAGATGTTTAAGCGACAAGTTTTTGAAACATAACCAAAAATTTGTGTGTCTTTAAATGTCTAATTTTATTTGTACAAAACATCTTTTCAATATCACTGTGAATTCAATTGGTTAACTTATTGAATCTCCTTAAATACAAATTCTCAAGCATCTATTGGTTACTTACAGGAGAAGACGTTCACCACCTCCTATTGACGATTTTAAATCCGACAAGTCTGTTACAAGACACATAGCTGTTGTTAAACCACAAGTGCAAGGTATTGTTCTACACTATAAGTCTATTGTTGTAATAGTTCATCAAGAAATCTTTTATTTATAACCCTGAAACCTAAACTCATTTGTTAAAACGGATTTGGTCCCGATGACGTAAAATCCACTGATACTTTTAGAACGCTTAAACATGTTTCAGGTCCAGTATATGAGAACTCTGACCTAATTAGAGAAGAGTCTACTTCACGAGTAGCAGTGGAGCCAATACATAATGTTTATCAGAATCAACCTTCTCAACCACTTGAATCAATACAACCACTTGAAGTCCAAGTATCTCAAGCTGTACCCGAAACTGCAACTGAGCCTACAGCGAAGACTACATCCATGACTGAAGAAGCTGAAATAAGTCCCTACCTTATGCCAGAGAAATCAGATTTTAACCTGACAGAACTGGAAGAGTTTATAAAAAAGACAAAACCGAACGATGGATTTGATCGTTTATACAAGGTACCGGTGACTCAATACATTGTTTGTTAAAACATAAGTCGACTAACCTCATTTGATATGTTATTTATATTGTGAGATCTGTCTTGTCAGAACATTCAAGATATTGTTAGGTCTAAATTAAATCATCAATAATTAGTTATATGGTCGACATTGCAGAACTAATGATATTTTCTCAGATTTAATCTAAGCTTATTTTTATAATATTCATATCAGCATGATTGTAGTTTCTTATGATTGACCACTAACTTTGACATTGTAAAAAATAAAGTACAAGTGGACATGTTTTGATAAGAATTCGGATATAATGAAATAGTAAAATAATACAAGTGGACTAATTCAATAGATAAATTTATTCTTAAAGAGTCCAATTATGTTACAGCTATAACTATTATATTTTTCAGGGATTACTAAATGACTTCACCTCGAGTTATGATATCTCACAAATACTAGAAAACCGTAAGAAGAACAGATTTAAAGGGTATTATCCATGTATGTACTATTATAATGGTATAGATGGTCCTAACATTCGTTCTGTACTACCTGAAATAACCTTACGCGTGTATTGGCAAGCCAGCTTAGGTTGCTTATTGACTTCATGCAGAAAAATGAAACAGACGAAATATACATGCACCAAAACTTTATTTAATATGACTTCAAGTTCTCCAGAGAAGATTTTAATATCACAGTTCTGTCTTTATGCCCTGACTCTGTCACTGGTGCATAAGATTTGTGTGTATATTATGATGCTCCTAGTGACATCTAATTCTCTTGAAAACTCATCCAACTATACGTTGATTCGATATAATGTATGACTGTCCTATGATTTTAACTAACTTGTTTATATGACAAAATTTGTTAAGTAGAATAAAGCGGTTTATTTTACGCAGGGACATTTTGTAATTTGGGGGTTTATGAATATTGGGCTATAATGTAAGAGAAATTAAGAAGATATATCAAGTGACCATAATAATAGTAGGTCGGCTTTGTACTATTTTAGATGATGATACAAGGGTAGTGTTAGATAAACTGGCTGATGAACCGTATTCCGATTATATAAACGCTAACTTCTTAAAGGTAAGATTTATTCTCAATTTAATATTTATCATTCTTGCATTATTGTTACAAGTGTTGAATTATACATATTATTAAACATTTGATGAACCAAACGACGGTCCTGGAACCAAAGCTTTAACGTGTGTCATTTTATTTAACAATCCTATACATAATACATGTATTACCATTTAGATTCATTGTTTCTGATTGTTGTTTAATTTGCATGTTACACTCAATTTGGATTATTATTCAGGACAAACTATTCTTATTAGTCTACGACACTATTGGGATTTTAAAAAAAAAATAAAATATTTAAAATATGAATTTTTTTTACAGGGTTATGATGGAAATATATTTATTGCTGCTCAAGGTAACAATCAACTGTTTCTCAAATCATATTGCAATAGTTATTGTATAATATAACTGATTGATTATCAGGCCATGGTATTATGTCCATTTGATAGAAAATTAGATTTGCAAAAAAAAAGCCACAGCAATGAATTGAGTTCCCATTTGAGGCATTATTTTTATAACATTTATGAGTTTTTTTAAATCCTAAATCTTCTGGAATCAAATTGATTTTTATTACGTATATAAGGGGCATTAATTATTGAAAATAATTTGTTGTTCGAGGTGCAACACGAGTCACACAGAACGATTTCGTAAGAATGATTTGGGATATGAACTGTGATAAAGTTGTCATGGTTACCAGAGAATTTGAAGATGGAAAGGTAACATATTATAGTACCAAAAACAATAAGGGATTAAAGGTGGTATATTTTGAAAACTATCTTTATTCTTATATAGCAGATATAGCAAGTATCTCCCCAAATCGCTGTCTACATGTCAATTTCCACAACCTGATAAAATCAGGGAGATAGTGTGAAATTAGTCAATATGTATCTTTGCTTTTTCAAAATGTAGATAATATTCTCGTACATAATAAGCGCTTTCTTCACATTACACAACACAAGCTAAAATTCCAATCTTATTTTTATCATTTCTTTATATTCTTCACACCAAGGAGTGTTGTTGCGACATAGAAATGGTGAAATATTGGGCCCAACTGTAAAATCCAAATCATTCTTTTCAGAGAAAATGTGAACGGTACTGGCCTCCGGAAGTAGGATCTTCCGAGACATTTGGTTTAATCAAACTTACATTGAAGGGAGAGATTTATAGAGAAAATTATACAAAAAGATGTATTATTATGGAAAGGGTAGGTACCAGTGTAGAAATTCTCAACAAAGCCAGGGTCAGATGATATCAGGTGTTCCGGACTAGAAAACATATCTTGACTTTCTAGGCTGGAGAAATTTCAAACGAAGACTAATTGAGATGTTATAATTAATTATGTGGATTTCGTGCAAGGGAGGCATTGACTGGTTGGTTGATACAGATACCTCATTTAGAATTGGTAGAAGAGCACACCCAATATGTCGATTTGTTATTTTACTTCGTGAAATAATCTAATTTCATTTCGTTACGATTTCGTTGTAGGATCAGATGGAACACTTGTTTTATCACTTCCATTACATCAGTTGGCCAGATCATGGTGTACCTGAGACCAATGATATGTTAGATTTCCAGTTTACAGTTAATAAATTTAAACCAGAATCTCAAAGTCCTGTATTAGTTCATTGTAGGTGAGTATATCAATAATATAATTATTGTATATGGTTCCACCGAGGTTATCACTGGAGAATATGAAATAAGAAATAACCTTTTCTAAAACTATGAATGTTAACAACAACAGTTCAGTGCAACTAATTTGTAAGGTTTCCAACAGTTTAGTAACTGGTATATGATTTGTAATAATACATAATAAAATTTAAATTACAATCTATTTCACGTTCAGTGCTGGTGTTGGTAGAACTGGAACTTATTTAGCTATAGACTATTGTTTAAAACAATATAATGATACTGGTAAGGTAGATGTATTGGAATGTGTTAAAACTCTTCGACAGCAGAGAAAAGGAATGATCCAAACTCCAGTAAGTTTTGTTCATCAGGAGACTTGATGTTATTTTAAAACAAGCTTATCGTCTTAATTTTCTATTCTTTACTCATGGTACCTGCACCACTGATGTTTATATACGCCTTTTGAACAAGTTTAAAATTATATATGCAATAAAATACGTTTTATTTATTTAACGGAAAAAGCTATTTTACTGGAAGGCTGCAAATAACTTGTTAACTTATACTTGATCATTATGTTTTCCATTCAAATATATTTTCAGTCTCAACTTCAATTTGTTCATGAAACTATAATAGAAGGGATTAACCGAGGAGACACTGCTATGAACAAAAATACATTCGAGTCTGAATACGACAAGCAAGCATCAAAAATAAGAATAGGGAATATGTCACTCAAACAACAATTCTCGTATCTGAAAACGTTGGAAAACAACAGAGGTAGAAAGTTTAATCTTTGTAATAACGGCCTTTTTGAAGCGTTGGTGAAAACAAAGATTTCGTGACAAAACAGTAGATTGTCCAAACTTTTACTCTCTACAACCTTTATTTCCTATCGATCTTAGGAACAAAAACACCAAAACAAGTACTACTACCGTTTTCTCAATTGGAAAATGAGATTGTTTATCTATGTACCTCATTAGTATCTTGCTGCCTAACTGAACTTGACAAAAACTGTAGCAAAAAAATGGGACTTAATTATTATTAACCACGCATATCCCCATGTATTCATTGTGATATTGTAGGTTTGTGTATCCAATGCCAGAAATATAAAATAAAAGTTGAAATTAACATTTAATTTTCAGAATTAACGACCAATAACAAGTATATTGTTAGTGAGAGAACTCAAGTTTACAGATACCCGGTAAGTATATTATATAATACAGTTTTTAGTTTTATATGGTGAAATTGTTGTTGTCCAATTTTATGGACGTTTCCCCTTTATAATAATAATAATAATCTTCTCAATATTCAATTTTTCTATTCTGCTTTCAGTTTTTATTGTAAAACGACGAGTTACATTTTGGTTTATTTTCAGTAACTTAATAGGGCTTGGTTTTTATCTTTTGACAACTTTGCATCAACATATAGCGAAATGTGTCCCTAATCCTTTTTGGAAGTTGTTTGTTAGTTGTAAGAAAACTACTGAAAGGATTGAAACAAAAAAATGAATATGTCCCTTAATTCTGATAAAATGCGTTTGCACAGTACTATACGACCTATTAAAGGGATACTGCGTCTAAGCATGAACATGTTTTATTCGTTTTCAAGAATGGTCATTATGAGTATATATTCATCAGTGAACTTACCTTGTGTCATAAAGTAACAGAATCCCTTGAAATCTGAGTCATTTTTAAAAACGCTTAATCAATTTATTAAGCGTTTTTCAGTTTTCAAATGCATATTTATGTATAAGATAATGACTCGAGGTCAAGTGTTTACTGGGATATAGAAAAACCGCGAGAGAGAAGTCGAGCCGTGTAAAAACCCGAAGGCGGAGCCTGAGAGTTTTTGGCTCGACTTCGAGCTCAAGGTTTTTCTATATCCAAGTAAACACGCGACCGAGGTCATTATCGAACTTATAAACCGTCAAATTTTCCATTTCTTTTTTCTATTTTACATAATTACAATAAAAATAAAAATAAACACTGAAAATTAAATAAAAAATTTGTACGTTGTGTTTCTTTATTGTACAAGTTAGACCTGATATATTTTAATATTAAAGGTTTTTACAATAGAATAAAAACCTGTCTTCAGCAAGTTTAACCCCAAATTCCCCTATGCATTATCAAAGCCGCTCCAGAATTTAAGCTTCTTGAGAGGTCATTCCGCGATAAGAATTACCCGTCAACATCAAAGAGATTTGCCGGCATAGGTTTATAAGGACAATTACTTGCCTTTTCGGGGTACTAGTATTTATTAATCTTTTACGCTAAGTTTAAAGTTTTAAAATTTTATGTTTATTCTAAGACCCATTATTCCTTTAAATTAAGTTAAATAATATATTTTATCATTAGAAGTAACAGTATCTTGGGTCCCAAAGTTATTAATACTACCGACGAACTTGCTAATCAGACATTATATTTGCGGGTTAATTTCAGTTCATTACAACGCTAACATACTTACGTTCCAAAGCAGGGCTGACTTAAAAATAATAATGGTTATTCTTTTTTTCATTTGCAGTCACATACACAAGAATTTGGAATTTATTTCGAAGAATTACGGAATGTAGAACCAAACGATATCTGGAAAGGAATATTTGAAACAGATACCACACTGGAAATATTTATTCTAGACAATACGGTATTTATTTATTCTTTGAGAGCTCATCTCACGCTGTTGACAAGAAGGCTAATGTCCTGATTTAAAAATATGAAAAGTTAACACAAATAAGTTTAAAACTTTTCATTTTACGGCTTTTGTTTTATCATAATTGACAAAATACTAATATTGTTTCATAATTGACAAAATACTAACCCAATCATGGGCGAGGTTTATGATTTTGATTATTTTTTCATATAGTACTGTAAACGTATCAAAATCAAATAATATGGGTTGAAAATTTAAAATTGTAAAAAAATTCTGTAAATTTTTCGCACTTTTAAAGGTGTCCCAAAAATGGGATGCTGCCCATGAGAGGGTACATGTTTTTAATTACAATGCAACCGATAAAAATTTTGCTTACATGGATGTTTTGGATAAAAATAACAAGAAATAATCATCATCCAAAGATAATCAATAAATTTTAATTCATTTCAAGCAATATAATTAATTCATTTTGATCAATACACAAATAGAAAGATACATAAATAGATATTTCAAGTTCTATTGTTCTCATAATTTTGACAAATTTAATGGAATATTATCAAAGTTAGTGACAAGGATGAAGATCTCAATGGGTCAATATATACTACTAAAGATCCATATAATAAATGCTGTCTTTGAATTGTGATATGTCACCCTTTCTCATATGCATTTCACCTAAACACAATTTATCATCAGTCTCGTGTATGAAAAATTATTGAGCAGGGTTGATGAAGAGGACATTCTGGACATTTAGTACACCTTTTCACCGTTTTCTTTCCACATTGTACACATCTTCTTTGAGTACTCCTTGAACTTAGGAAATGGTTCTCTCCGTCAAAACGTATATCATCTGGAATTCGTGATTTAACAGGTTTAAAGCGACCAGGACCTGTGATAATCTGTGGTTTTCTGTTACCAATCAACAGTGTAGTTGTAAGTTGTCTTGTGAATGCAAGATAATCTAGTGGTTGATGGTTGTAAGCAGCACTAAGCCGATAAAGTTGCCATGCATTATGTGCACAATACTGGATTTGAGCAATGAAAAGTGGCCACCACCATTTATTTATTCTGATAGAGGGTCGATAATAAGAAATATTTTCATCCATTCTATCAGTTCCTCCCATATTTTGATTATATTTTGTAACAATAAATGGAACAGGAACTTGAAGTTCCTTACGTAGTTTTCTGGACCATCGCTTTACTGTACCTTTAGGCGCCACACCAAACAAAGAAGAAGCAATTGTAACAACGCTATTATCGTGCCAACGACATATCAAAACTTTAGATGAGCTGTCAATCACCGATTCTAAGGAACCTCTATCCATCTTCTTCATAACAGCAACAGGTGTTAGTGGACATGCTTGTAACCGGTTCTGTCGTATAGTTCCAGTACCATGCATACCATCAGCTTTTAGGGTTTCAATCAAAGGTATAGATGTGAACAGATTGTCAAAGTAAATATTGTAACATCTTGCAGGCAAACTATTCACCAGATCCATGACAACAGAACCCCCATACCTATATCAGGATTAATAGCCACGGTACCTACACCTTGATATGGGTTATATTGAATTAAATAACCAGAAGGGGTGTTTAAACACCAATTTTTAAAGCCATATCGGATTGGTTTGTTCTGTATAAACTGTTTGGAGGAATGCCTGCCATAGTAAGGAATCATTGATTCGTCAACGTTTTCTGAGAAGCTGGCCATAATTTCATGAACTTGGCATTTAACTTTTCAATCAGAGGTCTAAGTTTTGCCATTTTGTCGTTAATATTTAGTTGGGTATTATCAACCAAATGAATATGTTTTATGAGCTCCTCAAAGCGTTTGTATGGGAAGGCTGAAGCAATACATTCATTACGAACATCGTTTTAATTCTCCCAATACATTCTCTTGCGGGGAACAGGATTATAACCAGATAATAGAATGATACCGATACAAAGTTTAAAATCAGACTGAGTCATATTAAGGCTGTCCTTTCCCCGTTGTTGAGCATACAGATTTGACATGGTAACAATATGTTGTATGGTTTCATCATCTAGGAACTGTTCAAGCATCTTTGCCGGTGTAAAATCGGTCTCTGCTATCAAGGAAGTGTTGGATTCGAACTGGTTGTTTATTGTTGACGTGAAATCCGAATGACGCCAAATTCGATTCTTAGACAGCTTTTTCTTCTTAACGGGTAGTGCTGGACTAATATTATCATCAGAACTTGATGAAGAATCAGAATCATCGGCTTGTTCTGCATTATGAATATCATCTAATGACTTTCTTTCATTGCGTGTACGTAATGTAACAGAACATCCAGCCGAAAGCTGTCGACCAGAAAGATTATTAATTGAGGCACCAATACCATCTTCATCTGCAGAGTCAGAATCAGTGTGTTCATCTTCATCTGGTGGTTGGAGGAATATATCTGCACTGCCAAAATTTTCATCACTATCCAAGAGTAGGTCAATGGCTTCATTTACACTAAACACCCTGAAATGAAACCAAACAATTTGTATTAAGTAACTAAATCAACTAATAGAGATTGTTTTCTGAAACAAAAATCCTAAAGGGTCACATATTGTAGATTTAAAATCAGTACAACTTAGTATTTCCAAAATTATCAATTTATAAAAACATGTGCCCTATTGTGTGCAGCGTCCCATAAATGGGACGGACCTTTGAGCGCTCACTGTGTGCTTACTTTTCAAATTTTTCAGTTAGAAATCAATTATATATGATCTAGAATAGATTGGCTTAAGAATAGCAATGAAATTTTTTTTTTTAAATATTAGTAAGAAAGAGAATTTACCTTTTAATTCTTTGTCTTTCAAATTTGCTAGGCTGTGACCTTGACGACGCCATTTTGAAAAGGGAAATTACTCTGAGTGACTTGATTAGTAGTCTTTGTTTTCATGACCTCTGTTATGTATATTATTGATAGTTGTGCTTTTATTAAGTTTTATTTTTAATGTTCAGGATTAATTTTAAATGATGTCCCAAAAAAAAAACCCACGATTGGGCTAATATTGTTATCTTTTTTTCTCTTAAGATCTCAACAGTCTGTCCAGCTATAGGATCTACAGAAACTCGTGGTGAGTTCGTGATAGAAAACAAATCAGAGGATAAAATTAGTCCAACTTTAAATGTGACCAGTGTTGAATTGGAAACAAAGGTAAGACTAACATTTACATGTAAAGGTCATGGTACACAAGGTCAATCATTGCTTGGTTTTAGAAACAGATATTGTTCTACTAATCATACGCGTTTGGAAATTACATTGACTACTCGAGTTTTGTAAGACTACACTATAATGTAGAACAGTTGAGACTAAAGGAATTCTGCAAAGTAATGTAATTTCTACTCTAAGCTCGAATAGGCATTCGAAAAAAGTGACCTTGCACACGATATTCGGTTTGATGGAATGTTTTAGAATATGCGCATAAATAAAAAAAAGACCAGTGCGATATCTATATAATATACAGGTTCTGGGGTTTTTAGACCATCATTATATTGTACAACTCTTTATTTACAGGGACATCCGGTAGTACCAGTAAATGTGTTAATATCAAGAATTGATAAAAGCAGCATAAAGAAACCCACTGTTTTATATAAACACATGTTGGATATCATAGAAAACATGGTTATTTATCGGAATGATTTGGAACCTTTTTTCATTTTTTCAAGGTAAATCAATACATCAAATCAAATACTGCATGAACACAATATGATTTTATTCGCCCACGTGAAATACGGAGCGGATGTTGTCGTCACCCATACACGTTCGTCCGTCGGACAACAATTACTCGTAAACACACTAGAGGGCACAATAATTGTAAGAATTATTCTTGACGTTTCTTGGTGTAACTTTGTGTGATTGTTCAAATTCACCGAAATCGAAAAAGATTTAGTATCAGTTATTAGCCTTGTTTTTTTAAAGGATCATAAACCATGATCATCTACCTGGGCAATTTTTGAAGGATTTTGATGGCGTGAGAGTGGGCTAAATTAAAAAATGAACCCTAAAACTGTAGAAAACACGATATTATAGGATGAACCCTATTGAAAATCTGCGAAATCGACCTTTATTTTTAAAATGTGCTAAATTTTTTGACTTATTCTTGTCCATTTGTGACGAAACTCTCAGAAATTGTTCGATATCACTTCAAGAATGAGCCCTATTAAGAATTAAGAACATCAAAATTTACTTAGTATTATTTATTGCCCTTGTTCGATATTTTTGCATCTTAAACACTTCACAAGGCACAATTCTTTACTGATTTTGACGAAACTGCCAGTGGGAGTATGTTACCTTGCCGTGCTAGCTATCTTACAATTTCATGGTACGAAACAAACTATTTCGTAATTAATAAAACGAATAATACTTTGAGATTTAGTTCTAACCATCAACATTTTCATTTAGTATATTTTGGGGTTTAATATAGAGGTTAGATATTATAATCAAGGGTGGGTTTCAAAAGCCTACAACCAACCGCTGCCAACCGGCCTACCGGAAGGAAAAAAATGCGCCAAAATAGATATTGTTAAATTTAAGGATCGTAGATTTTCATACAATAAAACGAAACTATTCAATTTGACGAAAGTTTTGTTGACGTCAAAATTATGGAATCAAAATTATTTTAAAATTGAAACGAAAACAATAAATATTTTCTTTTCGTGTTCAGCGATGTTTTTCTTCACATTAACTGATACAATCCATGCCAAAAAAGCAATAATCTAATTTGTATTCAAATGGGACACACAATTAACCGTAAAAGTACCCTTATATCTGTTTTAAATGATCACGACAGGAAGGTCGTTTGTTTCAGAGTTACTTCCCTTAATTTATTTATTTAACGTCGTCGGCATCATGGATGATCAACAAGGCCAAGGGATCTTCCACATTTTAGAATTTTTTCAAAGTTAATCCTTGACGTAGACTATAATAATTCTGCGAATGCTCCTCCTGTTAATCCAACCAAATCAGCAGTATTTTTAGTTGATAAAACGCTTCGCAAAGACTGGAGGCACACTTCCAGCACTTGGAAAAATCAGGTTTCCAGATACAGAACATTTAGGCCTAAAGAAAAAAGATGGAACTGATGCCGATGGGATAGGATCGCATCATGATGATGGCTGGTTGATTGAAAAAGTTGCGGCTAAAGATTTGACCAAACATTGTGAAGATATTGGTGATTGTCATGTCATGAGGCAAACTTATTACAAACATGGTAATCCTAAGTATTCTGATGTTAGAAAGATTGAAAATTTATTTTGAGTTTACGTATCATCAGCATGATGCGATCTTATCCCATCGGAAAAGGCATTGGAAAATGACCAGTGTTATCAGATCTAATGCCTAATGGAGGTACAACAGCCATGGGGCCCCTCCTCTTTTTCAAGTCAAGTAGTGGTTCCACTTCCAATGTTTGGCGTCCACGCTTTTTCGAAACTTTGTTTTGTTTTATCAAACACTCAGCTATTTCGAGCTTAAACTGAAGAAGAGGAAGTTTTGATGCCTTTGGAATACACTCCTCGTCAGAGTCTTGAACATACAAAATCCAACACTGGACTACTATCAAGTCAAATATATGGAAGACAAATCTGTGGTACCATTTCTTAGACCTAATTGGATTTCTGTAGAGGGCCACTAATGCATCCAGCAAGTCAACTCCACCCATGAAGCTATTGTATAGAGTAATGATTGATGGACATTCAACTGTTATTTCTCTTTTGTGTTTTTTGTCCCACCTTCTGACTTGCTTTACGTGATGTATGCCTGCAAAGGTACTTAAGAGTGTGACTGATATGTTGTCAAACCATTTGACAACATTTAATTGAACACCCTCACATACACCAATTTTCATTGTGTTACCCCTGAGCACACAAATATCTTATATCCCCATTTTTTGGGCTTTTTAGGATTGTATTGTCGAAGTGCTGATGCACCTTTGAAAGGTACAATTTGTTCATCAATGCTAAGTTTTTGAGATTTAGGTAAAGCAGTGACTTTGTGTTTGAATGCATCAAATAATGGTCGAATTTTTGCAATTTTGTCAGTAGTGTTTTCATTGTTATTGTTGAAATGAAGTTTGCTTTTAATTTCTTCAAATCTTTTCATCGGCATGGTTTCAGCCACCTGAGGACAACGAACAGTGGGACTCCAATAAAGACGTGCACGAGGAATCTTTACAATACTCATATAGAAAACTATTCCTAAAAATTGCTCAAGCTCATTTTGTGAAAGGGACAAAGGCTTATTTATGTCGCACTGTAAGCTATATCTATTAGATTCATCAACTATTAATTCAAACATTTTTTGATCCATAAAGTCTCTAAAATATTCAATAGGTTGTTTTGGAGGATTGTGTTCTATACTATCTCCTAAAAATCGTGGTTGATCTATATATGCCGAGTCATCTAAATTCTGCTTCCATATAATTGCCCTACCGGTTCTTGATTTGAGCTTCCCTGGGACATCTGTGTCACTATCTAACCTCTCTGAAAATATTAAAAAGTTGACATGTAAAGGCTGATTACAATGATAATTAAAACAAAATCAGCTATATATCTTACCAGGATAACATCAAATTATCAAGGAGTTTTGGAATCTGAATCATAACACCATTTTTAATGAATTGAAGATGTAGATTTCTCAAACCACCCCAACGCACATTTTCTGATTCTAAATCACTTCCAACACGGTGCACTATCTGCATTTGCTGGGACAAGTTAACTGTTTTACCTATAACCTTCACATGCCTAGAATTGGAAAGTGACATTACTTTAAATTTTTTGTTAAATGAATTGAATGAATTAATTTACCATCAATATCCGATTCCCCAGAGCTGTCAGAGCTGTCATCATTTTCTGGACCCCATGCTGCATCAATATCACTTTCATCATCATCATCATCGGATAGTTCACTGTCATCTGATTCTTGTGGGACAGGTCTTACCCAGGCTGGTTTTATCTTCAGTCGATTAGACCTGCCAGTGCCATAGAAAAATTTGGAATCCATGCCTGACTATTTATTTTATTACAAATAATAGGCTTAGTAGAAATAATAAAAGCTGTAGCTCCGCTGAGTAGTCCCACTCCTTAGCTGGAAAAGGAAAAAACTATATAAATGTCACTCGAATAGCGAAACCAGTCACAAATGGTATCTGGTGCTATTGAAAGTACGTATGTTGCCATTTGGAAACAAAGTGTTATTTTCACGACCATAGTGCACTGTTGCCATTTGGCAACATACTGATTTGGGTTGAAATAAACTACACTAAGTGAAAAATCATAATCATCCTAAAAATGAATCATCGATGCAATGGTCATTCTATCACAAAATGTAATACAAGTAAATATTTCTACCTATCTTCTATGTTTATAGGCAAAAAAACACTTACCTAAAAGTTGTAAAAGATTTCATGACCTAGGCCCCATCTTGATGACATTGTACACAAATTTTATCTCTTTACCAGAAGAGTTGAAGGGGGGTAACTCTCACTAGAGATCAGGACTTCAGAACAAAATAATAAGCATAAAGGACAAATTATGTCTTGGGGGATCCATTGAAAGGTTTAGTGTATGTTGCCATTTGGCTATATAATCCAATATAGTTAAAATAATTTTGATTCCATAATTTTGACGTCGACAAAAGTTTCGTCAAATTGAATAGTTTCGTTTTATTGTATGAAAATCTACGATCCTTAAATTTAACAATATCTATTTTGGCGCATTTTTTCCTTCCGGTAGGCCGGTTGGCAGCGGTTGGCGGTAGGCTTTTGAAACCCACCCTTATAATCAAGTGTGTTTTCAGTGCTAAACTCAAATTTATAAAGTTTACTTTCTAACATTGTTTTTTTTTTTGTTTCAGCGATATACAATATACTCGAATATTTTGTATTCTACACAACATTGTTCAGCGAATCAAGTTGGATAATGAGGTTGAATTATTTAAAGCTGTTTGTAAAATGCATCGTCTGATTGGGAAAGTTATAAATTCTCAGGTAGGTTTGCCGTTGGTAAAATCATGTTTTGGTTTAAGTAAGAAAACCTTTCCTTGGCATTTAGTTTTTCTCAATGAACAAGTCAAATAATAATATCAATAGGTCATTACGGACAAGAGAAAACCATAAATCATCAATGACCGAGTCCTTAAAAGAAATCAAATCATGCATTTCTAATGCAAGAATCGGGATCTTGTCCACATGCTTTTATACATTCCTAATAAATAAGGTGGTTTCTGTATTTTAGGAGGAATACAATGTTCTACATGCTATTGTTGCTGAATACGTGAAGTCTAGAAATACTTATGCTAATTTATAGAAGAATTTTCACATGGAATAAATAAAAGAACGTAGTTAAGTTATGTGCATATTCGGTGAGCT
Organism: Nipponacmea schrenckii; assembly: GCA_030562195.1. Taxonomy (NCBI): domain Eukaryota; kingdom Metazoa; phylum Mollusca; class Gastropoda; family Lottiidae; genus Nipponacmea; species Nipponacmea schrenckii. Next base: position 14,932,850 of record JAUJPP010000012.1, on the reverse strand, counting down.
TTAAAATTCCGAATTCCTGAACTTTCCGAATTAGGTCAGAAAAGGCTAAGAAATCGAAACTAAATTACCGCCATATTTCGTGCACAATTAAACGTCAAAAACGAATATTCTAAAAACGACTTTCTTTGGGGAAATCAAAGTATATTTTAAACTAACCGGTGTATATTGTATAATTATAATTATAAATTTAATACCAATATACCCATGCATTATAATTTAGCTGTATTAATAAGAATTTTGCCGTTACCTTGTCAATATTATATTTTTTAACATTATGTCAATCTGCTCATTATCATTATTTAACATTTAGTATTTGGTTAAGGTACGTTGTGTCTAGTATGTGTTCAATATTATAATTTTATTAAATTTCGACTATTGGTTTTATAATTTTATGTATTAAACTGAACTCATGTCGACTAATAATTATTCTCAAATTGGGGAATTGAGGGTTTAATTCTACCAAATGTACAACAGGTCTAAAACTGCTCTTGCGTTCAGTTAGTTAGTTTTTATTAAATATCTATTCTTGTTGTCAATATTTTATGTATTAACGTGAAGTCGTGCTGATTGACGGTTCTGAAATTATTTTTCGAGGAAGAGATTGTCTAATTCTCCTAAAAGTATAGGCCTGAGATTTGAACAAATACTTCATTAAGAAAATAGAATAAATGCTGATGCCGACTTAAATTCAAAAACTAGTGAGCCAATACTTGAATGTAGCTAAAAGACTTGAAACAGTCGAAGCCTACTGTCAAGGTGCCGAAGCAAATATTACACAAATTATTCTGAATTGAGCTCCTGAAGCGAATGGTTTAGATGACTGTATCCCTCGAATTTAATTAGGCAACGATACAATATAAGATTTGTACATCCACCAGTTTTGAGCAAGTGCTCAAGGTTGTCGGATTCAACATCAGGTCGCAACATCTTTAAAGCAAAATTATATCATCGTGTTTTTGTAGGGTTTTTTTTTCGTTTTTTTTAAGGCTCGTTTTCTTTGTTTTATTACTCGATTATTCTTTTTTGCCTTTGAATAACAATTTGAGCATTTGTTTATGAACGATTTACTCGTTAAAAATTTATAATGTTTAATGATTAATAAGTAAAATATGTATGAATTTATATTTTATTAACAATAATTATTACAAATTTTATAATAACATTTTGTCGTTTTATTTGACACTCATTCCGAAATATCGCAAGCATTATGCATTACGATTGTTAGAACGACGGAATATGAGAATCTTCTCAAGCCCATTACAACTCCTTATTGTAAGTGTGTGAGAAATGCGCAAGAGTCATGCGTATATTCAAACACACTTCTCTTCAACACGTTCAATACTATTACATATTTTATTCTTCAACACGTTCAATACTATTATATATTTTACATTCTTTCACTTGTGCAGGTATATTGAGTATTTCGTTATGTCGAAACACACCAATAAACTCGCCTGCACTTAGACGATTATAATATTTGTGAATAATGTGAATACACACGCGTGAATATTATGACACTTGACACTATAAAAATTAAATTTGAAAGAAGAAAAAACAAGAAATAGGTCAACACGTTTTTTTCTTTTTCTACTTAACGATCTTTGTTGTAACGTTTTGAATATTATAGTACAATTTACAACGAGCTAATTGACAAAAGTTTATGAAAAAGCTTTTAGTAAGTTAAACAACTTGCAAAAAATGAATAGAGTTTTACGTTCCACTCTTCTGCACCTTATGGGCTAATGAAAACCAGCAACGTCATGCAGTGTAAACTGTGGGAAATTTTGCCAAGAGAGCGGTATTTAGCCTACCTTTTGCGATTTCTGACTATAGAGGGGTCTTTAACGCGCATAGCATTTAGTACACAGGGTTCAACAACTTGTAACTATCATACAAATAGGTGTCTGATGACGAGAAAAAAAAATGAAAAACATTATTTCTGAATAAGTGAAAGAATATATCACAATAAACCAATCATTGTTTATCTTACTTGCGACAAACAGGTTTGTACGATGGTAACAATGGTAACAAGCTACGTGTTAATCAAATTTAAGATATGTCGGTTCAGGTGCTAAAACTGATTAACGCCCTTTTTGACCATAGTTTCAAACTGCGCTTTAATATTGAATGTGCAGTTTACGCAGATACGACAGGAATTTATGTGATTGGATTTCTAAGGTAATACAAGTATCATATTTACTGTTTTGGATTAGATTGTAGTTTGTAATTTGGGGAATAATACTGTGGTACAGTTTTCATTTTAATGATAGATAACAGATTATGATTAGGTTGCAAACTTACGACGAGATCGATCTACATATTATAACTATTTTAAATACAATTGTTTACTGTTTACTTTCCAAAAACCGTTTCTCACCATTCATTTAAATCTTTTAAAATTCAGATTGTATCTAAACGATTTTATATTTCAGTGAGCAGGAATGGCGTGGCTTCTCAAACGAAATAAGGTTATACCTGAAAAAGATGACGAATCCCCAAGCCGTTTTTCATTATCTTCACTGTCGCCATCTGAAATAAATGAAGCCATTAATAATATGCTTGAAATACGGCCAGCTCGAAACAAATTGGAATATGCCTGCAGGGGTAAGCTTTGAACTTGTTCAATCGGGTTTTAAGTTTTAAATTATTCTTGCATTTAGACACAATCATCTCTAAGAATTATCATTTCAGATACGACATGTTGTGGATATCATGCATTGGGGCACGAAACATTTTCCATGGAACAGCTAGCTCATTGAGATAGACACTCGCATGCTAAATGCTCAGAGTTTTAAGTCAGTAGGTTCTATGTAAAACCAAATCGTAGGATGTTGAACGTTTTATTTACTGTATGAAATCGAATTCTCATTTAGGCAACCCCATCACCACCTCTGGTAAAAGAACACAGCTAGTGAAAATGGTCTGTATCGTAATGATTCCGGTAGCCGTTCTCACCGGTTTGACCGCCAACACGTTCTTCGACACCTTTACCAGCTACATGTCCTCTGGCATTCGAAACACCATCTTATTTAGTGTGGAATTAGGACAAGTGGTACACAGCTTGCAGAAGGAAAGAGACATGAGTGCCTTGTACATTAGTAAAATAAGTCCTGTATCCAAATCCTTCTTGCTACAAAGGTACCCGGAGACCGATCGCTCTATAGAAAAACTGACATTTTGGACGACGTTGTCACAGCTTGAATTTCAATCCAAGGATAAGTTTTTATCTTATCTGAACCAACATAGGTAGGTTTTAAAGATTTTAAAAAAGAGGGGAAAAAAGGCAGTCCGTGTTATAATTGCCGTAATCAAACGTAGATCTGCACAATGAGGGTTTCTGGCAAATGTAGGTCTTGTAGAAACATGTTGAAACTTCTGGTTTAGCCACTCATTGCTACTCAGTATCTTAGATATAACATTGCAAAAGGGAAAGGGTAATCTTATCTTTCAATTTTAATTTTAAAACCTTGAATAAGTTGAAACAAATATTACGGAAGGATTACTTTTTTTCCAGATACGAACTTGATACCTTAAACCAGACAGTGACCATGGAACTTGGACTGTACACAACACTTATCCGAGTCTTCATCAAATGGCTGTATGATACAATGCCTGAAGCAGAATCGGGCTTCATTTGGCGAAGTCTGGTCGCTTACTTAGAAGTCATAATAGTGAAGGAATATATGGGTTTAGAACGGGCTTTGGGCATGGTTTTCTATGCAAAGGGGAAGTTCCCCTCAAATGATGTGTACCTGTGGTTTTCGGAGAGTCAAGACGTGTCGAATGCGACGTTTCTGTCTGCCAGGAGATATTCTGATTTAGTTGCTACCCTTTACAATAAGAATATTAAGGTATGGTTATATTAGTGGTTCCTTTCGATACGATTGTATTTAGTTCTGTCTGGGCTACAGTGTGTTAGTCTGTGATATGTCATCTGAAAAAAATTGAACAAATTGATTGTTTATTTACCAATATGCCGTTACATGTATTTTAAGCTGCTTTCTTTACGAATCAAATTACATAAACTCTAAAGGCCTTGATTTAATATTTCGAAATTTCATAGTCCGCTATGTTTTAAAATATCAAATTGATGTTTGGTATCATCACTACAACAAAACCACCAATACTCGATTTCAGGAAAGGAAGGGTTTTGTCTAATACTGAATAAGGAAATATAAAAATTTAAACTGGCAAGTGTAAACGGCACAAAATGTATGCACCATCCTTTTGATTCTATTTTTTTCGTGAATTTCAGGGTAATGAAACTATTTTAAATGTTCTTGGAAGAATGAGAGCTGAAATACGTCGTAACGACCTCGCCGGAAAAGGATCGATAAAAATGGCTGAATGGTGGTATAACAATATGACTGTGTACATGGATCTTTTGCTCGAGACACAATCTGAGCTTTCTCAAGAGATTACTGGGCTACTTGATGAGCGACAGAAGGCAAATCTCCAGAAACTTATAGCAATCTCGATTGTATTTGTTTGTGTGTTCGTCATCTGTCCTATCATCATTTACGCAGCTTATACTCTGACTAACGAGATCCAGAAATACTCTATCTCACTGGCTAACAGGTAAGTTAACAGCATCTTTAATGAATTTGGATTTCAATTAAATATATCACCTATTAAGAATGGAATTAGCATATTGTGTCTACAGCGAAATGCCTTACTTTCATTAAATCTTGATTCGGATTAGATTCATCTGTGAATCAGATTATTTTTTATTTTCTTTATTTATGAATACATAAAAGTGCAGAATGGCGTGTCATATAAAAATAGCATGATACCTCGAACGGATGTTGCAATAATTTAGTTATAAAATATTTAGAAAAATCTTTTCAGAACCAAAGCCTTTAACAAAGAAAAGAAGAGAACAGAAACCTTGCTTCATCAAATGTTACCTAAGTCTGTTGCGGACAAGTTAAAGGCCAACACTATAGTGGATCCTGAAAACTTCGAAGAAGCAACAGTGTTCTTCTCTGATATCCAAGGATTCACTCAGCTCTCTGCTCGTAGTTCACCAGTTCAAGTCGTCGAGATGTTGAACAGCTTGTACTCTTGTTTCGATGGACGGATCGCTCTATATGATGTATATAAAGTAGAAACTATTGGTGATGCTTACATGGTCGTTTCGGGTAAGGCACTATCCAATTCAATTGATACAAATTAGTATAGTCATCCTGCAACTTACTTTTATGTTACATGTTTTTGTGGAATCAAATTGTAGAATACAAGCATGTTGGCAAATATTTAGAATGATTTCGCTATATTGTTCATGTTTCTAATGCCCAAACATGGAATTTCAGCTCTTTGGTTGTTCTAGTTGTGTAGTAAAGGGTTTTATCTGTAATATTTTCTATAATTATAACATAGACTAGTGTTTCGTTGTATCATGTTGGAAAAAAATCAATGCATCTAAGATGGGTGTAAAAATTGTCCAGCCTAATTAAGTGTTCGTAAATTTCAGGAGTTCCAAAGAGAAATAACAAGCAACATGCAGCAGAGATCGGATCTATGTCGTTAAGTTTATTGGATCATATAAATAGATTAGAGATACCTCATCTGCCTGGTACTAAATACAAGCTACGTATTGGTATTCACACGGGTAAGATTGGTTTATTTGTTCTTCAGCACAGTTTAGATCTTTAAGGATAGACTCTGCCATTTATTGCTTTAAACATTTCAAACTTACAAGTACTATTACGTATAAAAACCTCTCAGATTACGGTAATTTAAATGGGAATGATGATAAGGTAGTCTCGATCTCTGAAAGGTTAAAATATTAACCAATACCAGCTGAGAATGGGTACAGATAATCCAATAAAGATTTTTTTAATTTCGACATTGAATAACATCAGTTGCTTATGGACTGGTAGATTACTAAACCGTCTATAGTGTCCAATGCTACCCAGTCATTTTATGAACGGGTCAAAAGAATATTTGGAAATAAATGATGCTATTAATTTATTCTATAAATAAAATTAGGTCCAGTTGTGGCGGGAGTTGTAGGAATGAAAATGCCACGTTATTGTCTGTTTGGAGAAACTGTTAGTATTGCTGCTAAAATGGAATCATTGGGAACTTGTAAGTTTTTGATGAAATATATTATCAAAAGAAACTCTCTTTACAATTTTGTTTCTTCGTTTCAATGTGTTATTCTTATTTCATTTATTTAAGTGTTACTAGTCCCATTTTCTATAGCCATAATAAGCGTTAGTTTTTTATTCTTTGTTTAGATTCTATACATACATATTAATTATGTTTATTTATTTGATACAAAGGCCTCTTTAACATACATTTAAAAATGCAAATCCCATATTTTTCAAACCTTATTTGATTTAATTTATTGATAAATCTGTCCTGTTTAATATATCTGTCCTATTTGATTTTCTATTTTGTTCTTACTAGCTGGAAGAATTCATATGAGTTACAGCACTAGAGAATCCTTACAAATGATGGGAGGATTCACGATGGAGGAACGGCAAGATGATGTGTGTAGGGTAGGTTATTTATCAGATTTAGTCAATGTCATCTTCGGTGATCACCAGTCATTCTGTACCCGGATACCGTAAGCAATTTAGACACGATAGAAGGGTGGTAAGTGGGTGTTTCTATTAAATAACGTGTTAATCACCTAATCTCTACTACTCATAACATCTATAGCAACAACACGATGTTTTTCACAGTCCTTTTTTTAATATTTCAACGTTCAATGAAATCCATTCTCTAATCTATATGACCTTATATTATCGACTCACATGACTTTTCATTCCTTTTAATTTTTAGTAAATCCACTGACAACTATGCAACTTATATAATTACAAACTACATAATTGCAAACTGAATATTATGTGCGACTAATACATTTTTCAAAGTCCTCTACTGATTTTCATGAAATCTTTACACCATTGACACGAATTAAATTGGGAAATTTATTTGTAGTCTAGTTTTTTCTAATGTTATTGTGTTACCTCCCTTCGTGCGATTACGACTATTATGAGAACTGAGGGCGGTAATTCATTTCATAAATCACGGAATTCAAACTTCTATCACTTTTTCCAGAAATCCCTTTGAAAACTTTCTAATAAGTCACATGAAAACCTGGCAAATACACAGTTCTGTTTAAAACTTCAACATATTATGACGATGTAAATTTTGAACTAGTCAAAATGAAAGTAAACCACTACATTTTATCAACATAATATGCTAGAATGTCACTGCACACAAAACCACTATTTTCAGAAAAAAACTTTCGCCTATCGAATCTCTCATTATCTTACAAAATATGAAAGAAAGTGCAATTTCAGATATTACAGAAGGAAAAAGAGGATTTCTAAAAAAGCATGGACTTAATTCGTACAATCATCAGCATATAACGTTTTATTCCAATGAATAACGACTGAAAATATAGAGCCCTATGTTTCATTGCAGCGTGACAGAGAATTGGTAATGTTTCTTAGAGGTTGTCACAACACCTATTGGTTAACACACAATGAGGGGCAAATGAGACCGTCCCGAGAGAGCACATCGACATATTCCATGGATGAAAACTTAGATGAAAAGAATTATGAATTATCTAGTAAGTAGAACACTTTAACTTTTACCAGAATGAAGGGATTGGTTGGCACGAATTATATAGAACCTTATAGGGTTGGTTCATATAACTCTATTTCATAACATATATAAATCATCACCAGAAAATCTGCCAATTTGAAAATGTTTCGTTTCGTTGTATTACGATAGGTCGGTTGGGATTTAAATTCATCTGATTTAGCAATTCAGAGAAACGAAGAATTCCTTTTAAAGAGTAATCGAACCAAGGTCCTCTTCTCACAAATCTCTTAAAGTTTTTATCACATTTAAGGTTTCTATATTTACTTATACATTGCTCATCCTTCTAGAACTGCTGCCACCAGCTTATCGCCTCTTAAATATTTGACCTCTCTAATGTCATGTCATCATTTCATTTGATTGCAATCCTATATCAGGCTTTAATTTCGTAGTTTCAGATGAACCACGGGGGAAGGCTATCAACTTACTTTAGATGCCGGTACAAGGATCTTGAACACCATACCAATTTTAGTTTGACCCGCATGATCACTGACGGATTATTCATACGTTAAAGATCCTAGTCCATGATGGGTTCTCAAAAGACCTTGCCGGTTTGATCACAACCCTGACAATGAAGAGACGAGGCATTAGTTTCAATATGAACTCTGTTTTAATACTACTTCCATTAATGAAACAGAAAGAGAAGACTGTTTGCGTTTATGGTTTGAGTCTTACTCGAATGTGCACACATATATTTGCTCAAATTTATTGCTTTATTTTGTTTTTTCCAGTCTTTAGTGGTAAGTTATTTCGTCAACCAGTTCAAGTTCAATTAAGATAAAAAGCGTTAACAAAAGAATGTTTATTGAAAACTGCCAATAAAATGTTATTTATTTTCGAATGTGTTTTGTTTTGGGTTTTTTCCATTTAAGTTTACCATCAGTTCGGCTTCAGTCAGTGGGCCTTTAAAGCAAATTCTTTGAAGGTTGAAATAATTTTTTTTACACCAAAATATAGCAAATTAGGCTAAAATACAAACTGTTTTAAAGTCTACGTAAACATTACGTAAATTTTGAAGAACGATATTATTTGTGTGGTCTAAGAAAACTACTTTACTTAAATGAACTTTTATAAATGTAGAGAAATGTATCCCCTACATATTTTGAAGGTTAATATTAAGCAACTATACAGCCGAAATCCAAAATGAGATCAATTAACAATTGGTACGTGATATTTTGTATAAACCGTTTTTAAAACAATAGTTTGATCAAGTAGATACATGTTCATGGATGTAAAAAGAATATTCTAGAAATATAAATATGTTTTTTTTTAATGAAAATTGTGCATACTGCCCCTTTAAACTTATGATTAAATAATATACATGTGATCGGTTTTTTTTCTTAATATCTCATGTGTAACCTCCCTTTTATAAGACGTCGAATGTATTTGCGCCAAATAATACTTTCATTATTGCCACTACTAAGTATAAAAACCATTGGAATCACGAATTACTTCTAACAAATTTTGAAAATTATATTACTACAGCAATGGTAAAAAATTTTTAAAAAAAAAATCCGGCCAAATGAAAGGTAATTCCCTTTTATAATTGAGTAAATGCAAAGGCGCGATAAGGTCCTCAAGGGTGATATGAATGGAATATCACCAGAATAGGGGCATTATCCACAACCTTTCAAGTGGATTCTATTTATTATGAATGTAAATATCAGTACACGTTAATATCATCAAGTATGAAATTTTCTTCAGATATTACGGTTCGCCATTTATTGACCTGGTTTGCCCATATGGAAATTAAATTAAGCGCACTATAATATTTTCATGTGATTAATTTATTACTAGCTTACTTCTAATCTGTTTATTTTGCCTACCCAATGTACGAAAATGATGCACCAGTATTAATTGGGAAGAATTCTATTGATTAAAAATTTTGAAAATTATTCAGTAGTTATTCGTTGTTTTAGAAAATGTAAAAAATCCGAACATTTCTATGCACCAATTTTAAGACAATAGCGTTCTCATGAGACTAGACGTGTGACGCGATTTTTCACATTTTTCTAACCAGTCGTCCAGTACAACCAATTTATTCAACTTGATCTGAACACTGCAAACAGCCTATTTGCTGGTGGTACAGATATTGTAAGGAACTGTCAAGAAAAATACATTTCAAAGCAAATATTGCCGGTATGCTTTTGGCGTCTCTGTCGATTTGAGCATTATGTGTTAACGATAGAATGGGCACCCACTGTGCAATAAAATCCCGAGTCAAGTACCATTCTAAACAAAACAAAATTTATTCCAATGAAGGTTATTGTCTTTGAGAGGTGATGACGTGTTCAACATTACAAACACTGTTCTCTGGAGAATCATCTGAGAAAAAGCAATTAGGAAAAGCATATACATGTTATCACTAGTTTTAGCCTGAAACTCTCTATGGAATAAGGGGTTTGACGGCCATTTTCGACAAATATTGTAACGTATATTGATATTTGTTCGTATAATAGCTACTGCAGTTCATTAGAGAGTTTCAAAGAGAAAAAGAAAGTAACATAAAAGAAAGAAAATCTTTACGATTATTGTTCAAAGCATTTATTTCATTACTACCATTTGATAATCAAGTCCTACAAATGAAATTAAACGTCTCTGTTCCACGTTAGGAGAACTTAGTCGGCTATCATGCGACAAGAGATACTGCACCCCCCCTCTTTCCTTCCATATACCCCTTCCTAATTCTTAATTGAATGCCAACAAAGCTAATAAATTATAATAAATCATGATGAAATAGACTGATATTGTAATCATTAGAAGTGTAAACATGTCACTATTCATTATTCTGGTAATATTTTCTGTTTATAACATGTGGTTCTTGTTATATTATGTACCGTGGTGGATCATATATTGTGCTTCTCACTATAAGGAGTTGATACTAGTCTTGGGGCTTGATGCTTACTAATTCTGGAAACATAACGTCCAAAACTGTAATAAAATACAATTCTGATTGTTACCTAAAGTGACTTACCACTAAAATCATTAAGGATTAAAAAAGATAAAAAAAAAACTGAGTGTGATTCTGTTCAATATTGCAAGCTTGCCCCAGAGCTGACTGGACTTAATATTTTGCACCCTACCGAGTTCGATTCTGTTGAAAATCACATAATTATTATTGCACGATTTGGAGCTACCAAGGAGAATTGAAGAACCATTTGGTACAATTTGTAATGAATACTATTTTTAATTGGAGAAAACATTATGAGGGATTATTACCAATTTTTTGTATGTTGCTCACTCTCTACATTTCTGAACCTATCCTGAGAAAAATCAGCCGAATATGTTGAATATGGCAGAAATCGCGGTGGTATACTATGCCTTTGCAGTCAGTACCATTTGACCAACATTTGAGTCAAATTTCATGCATGTTCATCGAATGACATATTAGGTGAAACTTTTTAGTAAACTGCTCCAATACCCTACGACATGTTTTTTCCACTGATATGAAGTATTTTGTGGCAAAAACTATGTTTTCCTTGCCTTAGGTCCATAATTTACGTAAACGCACGGAAAAGAGTATATCGACTTGACCATTGGAAATACCCACGCAATGTGTTTTATCATCCATGATTAAATAGTTAGACCGTCATTGTTATCAAAGCCAAAAGTTATTACTTCCAGACAAATCGTTAATTAAAGATCCATTTCTAATCTCCGCTCAACATGATGTCTTAATTGTCATTTTCCATTTCATATCTAGAATTCTCATTAGAAATATTAGGATTGGAAAAAGGTAAAAACAAAAGAATTCCTTAATTTGACATGGACGTGTGGATCCAAAAGATCGATCTTTAATAGTGGATTTTCGACAAACCTTTCTATGGCTGGATCACTGTAACAATGAAGCTGGCACTATTAGATCATCGAACCTTACGCGACATTCCGAAGAGATCTTTAACAAAAGTTGAGGTTCATATAATGTCTATCAAAACTATGTAAATAACCTTTTATTATGTAAATTATGAAATATTAACACTAAAATGACATTATCATAATATCGTCACACCTTGAACGGCATCGCCAGCTCATAATGATCATGGCTTTTACGTTGCAAGGTACACGTGCTGGTCACTAAGAAATTTTACTCGTTAAAATAACGCACATTAATTCCGATAGAGGATTTGATTTGATATATTAGTATTTTAGAAATGATATTAAAATCAATAATAACAATTTGTAATGAGTATATTAGAGCACGAAGATACGATCTGATTATCTTAAGTCACTATATAGTTATTTGTTTGTAACATATCAACGTATAAACTTGTAAATTTTTTTTTTAAAGTCAAATTTTAATTTATACTAATGACCATAATAATTGTACTATGGGCCCGAGGCTCATTCTGATATAAACATATAATAATATTATAAAATTAACATTAACATGCTGTCAATAATTAACATACAAACCACAGGTCACGGGTCGCCCTTTTGGGGAACTTTACCATTAATGTGTATTTAAAACAATTCCTGACGTCTTACATTCAGCATTCCCAATATTTGCTCTCAAATCAAGCGGGTTGTAAAAGACATGACTGTTTGACTTAAACGCGGCAGTGACTCCTTTATTCCAATCAGTGAGTTATTTACTTAGTTAATTATGAGCAAACATCACTGACAATGATAGGATATTGGAAAAATAACGTCTGCAATCTCCCAGGGAAACATACTAGGACTGGATTTAAAATAACCTATCAAAGACAATCGTTATGCGAATGATTCTGGCATTTCAACGGAAACTTTATCTTGATAACCAAGAATGATACAATCGGGATTTGTCGAGGATAAATGTTAAAAACAGTAATTAAACGTAATACAGAACTATAATTATGCCCCCTTTTGTAACTTGTGTGTTTAACCCTCGCTTTCAATAAATAATATTATTGTGAACTGCATGTAACGTGAAATACAAAATGCATGCTTTTGGACGTCATTTGACCCTGAAAATAAGATATTTCTTCGCAAATGATACTTCTTCATGGAACTAATAATTAAGATTTACATGGAAGTTTTGGCGGTCGAAGTTTTCAGAATAAATGGTGGTACATCCAGCCCGAGTCTAATGTTCGCGACAACGGAAAAGACATTTCTAGGAAACGATCAAAGGTAAACAGAAATAAAGTGGGATTTCAGAAATCGATTAAAACAATTTCAGAAGTAATTGATCCGGAATGTCAAACTCAGAAAAATAAGGAAATTAAAACGATTCTCTGTTGGGTCGGTGTCTATATGGTGATCTGATCTTAGTCATTTCTTCTGTCACTGATCACATTCGTTATACGAACTGGTCTCAATACGCCTGATAACTAAAATGATCACTCACCAATCTTGCCCTATCCATTCTTGGGATATATCGATATACCATACGTATACGGGATCATTTTTGCCGATACCCTAAAAGAATATTGTATACGTTGGTTCCGATATCCCATATGTATACGGGATAATTTTTGACGATGCCCTAAAGGTATACGTTTGTTTCCGATACCCCATTCACAAATTATGTGATATTGTCGTATTTCTTTCACCGAAAACAAAAGTGATAGTGATTTTTTTTTTTGGAAGGGGTCAAAACTAAATTTACAAATCTTAAACCAGACCTAAATATGAAATCCCTTCCACTGTCCAATACTTAGTTTAGAATCTAATTGTAAACATTTACATAATTTCTCCCATCGTCGTTGTAGCATTTTCTAGAGGCTAAAGACAAGTCTATTGTGGAAAATAGATTAAGTTAGGAAGCTGACTGATTGAGTCAATTGCCTTTTCTCTCTTTTTATTGCCAATATAAAAGTTGACTAGCGAATTACTGCAGTAATTGTCCACACAAATTAATTTTGCTCGCGTACTTCCACACTTCATGTTTGTGTCTTAATATTGACAGCTAACTCTTGTGTCCAGAGGAAAAATATCTTGTCGCACGTCTATCCCTGGAAGGACTCTAGCGGTTTTCGATTCCATCTTGACATTTGACAAGATTTCTAGAAGTTATTGAATTAGTCTGTAGACAATGCCTTCAAGTAACACTCCAAATTAAATTTCTGAAGAAAAGATCAGGCGTTAGGTTGGTGTCTAACATGGTACTTACCTTACTCGGACAAGAGAGCGACAGTTGAAATTTATTTAGATTAGTTCTAGTAACGCACTTTGCTTTAAAGTCGCAAATTCTCGATCAGTTTCACAATTTAATAGCGTTGATAATAATTTGATTCACGAGAAGTGGTTTTTTGAAAAGCTATTCACTTTCAGACGCGTTGACTGTGATTTATGTCAACCAGGTAAAATTATTTCTCTTTAAATGATAACTAACACCTTGCCTTTAGACAAAATTATTGCAAATCCTTTCAGTAATTCACAGAAACTGATTTCATTGCAAATTTATGTTACGGTCCCGTTAGTTGAAGTACCATTTATTTATTCTCGAATTTGTAGTCTTTTAAAATAAATATCCACTAGATGGTAAAGGTAGTTATGACTAATTCAAATCTACCAGGCAGTTATTTTCTTTTTCGATACAAAAGACTTTTCAGAAACTGATTTCATGGAAATATTGTCATGGTTCTGAGTAGACAATAATTTAATTCACGAGGTGTGGTCATTAAAAGCAACTCCCATTGAGATGAAACATATTTTCTTGAAATCTCTGCAGACAATTCTTCTTTTGAAATAAATTTCCATTAAAACTGCATTTTTGTGCAGCAGAGATAATTTAAATCAAGAGGAGAAGTCGTTCAATAGAAATTTCTTTTTTTTTTTTGCCTAGGTCAATTCATGTTTATGTGAATACGAAATCTCATGATAAGTGAGCCCCTTGGCAACTGTGGTCTCTATTAATAAGAACTATTTCCATGGATTGAACTTCTTTGAATGCATATTTGCAATATGTTTCCAAATGCACCCAGTAAACAATAATTAACGACCCATTTCAAACTAGTATTTATACTTAGATTATAGCTTGCGGCTACCGTAGGTGATAATTGAAATCTTAAGGGTTTGGGGTTTTGTATTTATCTTCCCATGGATTTAAATAATTATGCACCTTGTAATTATCAAAAATAACAAACTATATTCGAATTCAACAAGGGAGTGATGTTGAATATGAATAAAGGTCTGTTCGTCAAATATGTGAGTAAGTGTTCACTGACTCTGATCTGTGTTCACGTATATCAAGAGTTTTTGGCTTTCTGTAGAAATGTCTCAAATGTTCAAAATTTCTAAAATGTTAAAATTATTTTTATTAAATATGAATATAGGCCGTGAATTATGAACTGGTAAAGGCGTTTATTTGAACGTTGGTCGTGTTCATTTATAGCAAGATTTTGTGGCTTTCTGAAGAAATGCCTATGTTACTTGAGCAAAGACAACACATCGTCAGTTAAGAAAAGCCGACAACGGACTATTAATTCTAAACAATTAAAATTATTTTTTTAAATATCAGGAATATACTAGGCCATGTATTATGAAACTGGTAAAGGCGTTTATTTGAACGTTGGTTGGTTACGTCAAACTTTTTCAAATCAGAAAAATCTTTTACTATGAATAAAAATTCCATATTCGCATAAAATATTAAAATAAAAAAATTTAAAATCGCACAAGAAGAAATATGATTGTCTTATTATTTTAGTGATAATAACCACTTTCGTTTTTTTAGGTCCAATTTCTCTTCTGAAAAGATTATTTACCTGTTGTTTGCATAGCTGAAGCGTAGTACTTCATCCACACATTCACATCAAGTAATTGGCTACTGCTGAAAAAGTATGCCTCGGGCAAAATAAATTGTCCATTATTTATTATTTCTTAAGCCATCTTGATCGCCCTTTCAACGAATTGTCTCGCTTTGTGTTTTGTAATATTTATTGAAAGTTTTGTGATGAATTGTTTCGTGCATTCATGAAAGTAATAGAAAGAAATTATGTCAATATTTGAGAACAATATTAGCGTGGTACCAAATTAATCTATGTAAACATGCATTTTGTATGTGTATCCTTATTACAAATAGAACACTCAAAATTTTGGGTCACAGTTCAAGTTTTGCTTTCATTTATTTTCTAGACCCGAGGTCATCACCTGATCGACTCGAAGCTAAAATTCAATTTCTAAATTCATTTTGTAAGTGAAGGATATCTCCGCGTTTAGTTGTACATTTTCACAAAACTGCTTTCACACGTTTAATCTTTCCTTCAAATGTGACATTACTATAAAACTAACAAAACGCTACGCTATGTTGGAGGCAGTCCATGGAGTGAGAATATTGCATAAAACTTAGCCAAAAAAAGACGATGAGAAAACTTCTTATATCAAAGTGAAGCCAATCAAGAATGATTCAGAAATAGAAATTTTCAGGTGGCCAACTAGTGTAAGATATCATTATTTTAAGTAGAAACAGAATCGAACCCTTAACACATGTTTCCACTTGACAATACTGTACTATCTAATTATGTCAAGAACCATATCTTTCTTAGGTGTTCTTTGGTGTGGGTCAATAGAATGAAATAGAAAGTTTTCTTGTGCCTAGGATTTAATTTGCGATAGGCTTAGTCTTAAAAGAAGTTTATGGACATGATGAACTATAAGCGTTGGGTTGTATAGCTAACCCTATTATTGATGCAGTGAACATTGGTAGATTTTAAGTTCTATGCGTTGTTTCTGTTACCCCTAATGCAAAGGGTTTTTTTTCGCGGTTGGGGATTAGACTTTAATGGTCAGATTTTCGGGGGGTTGATCTAGTTCTTGAACACCATTTATACCGTTTCAGAAGCATACGCAACGTTCGAATATCGCATTATTTCTTCAAGCATACCTTAAACCGGACTGTTAGTTCTTTATTCTAGGACAAGCCATGATTTTAACTTTCAAACGCTTATGATTCTGAACACGTTGATTTAAAGATCCACTCTTCAACTTTTAACACCATTACCGATTAGTTAGCTGAAAATATATCCCGTTTCTGAGATTGGTCCTGACCCTACAAAGACAAACAAAAGAGCGCTTATCCAGATTTTTCAGGTGTAGAAATAGGACAATATAATAACACACATGCAATAATTGAATAAAACAAATGTGAAATGAGAATTCCGAAAATACGTATATACATATGCATATGCGGTTTTTCGACTCTCATTAATAATGTTTTGTTAAGTGTTGTATCAAAAAAAATTTTCTAGGGTCCTGGCCTAAAAGACAAACAAGACGCTCAACAAAATTTTTAAACTTTAGAAAACACTTCCATAACACACAAAAACTCCAAAAACAAAAATGTGCATATGAAAATTAAAATTTTGCATATGCATTGGGGTTTTTCTACTCTCTTTAATTAAAATATTTTGTTGAGTGTTTTATCAACATAAATTAATAAGAGAAAATGGCGAAAAGAAAATTTGGTTAACAAATTTTGTTGAAAACAAAAACGAATATTGAGTGGGAAAAACCCCAATCTAAAAGGCTGGAATGTTTTAAATTTTGGTTTTTTAAATTTACCATATTAACTGCGGGTTTTTGGTGTTTTCTAACACATAGCTTAAATCCGGTAATTAGAAAATTTTGGGTTTTCTATATCATGAACAAAAATGATAAAAAAATACGCTTTATTTGAGTTTGGCTCATTTAAAATATAAAGGGGTTTTTGGAAAACCCCTTTATTTTTATGGTTTTTATTTATATACTGTGGTACGCGGGTTTAAAATGGTGATTCTACATTCTTTGTATCCCGTAAAAGGTCATATATCACTTGGGGAAATAATTGCCAAAACGCTTTAAATATTGTTTTGCGCCCAATTGAAAATAAATCAAAGGTTCTTTAGGTAAATCCTTATATCTGATTTTATCAAATCCAGTATGTAAGGGGAAAGGATGATTGTTCCCCAACGTTCGGGTTTATAGCGTAAGGCTTATAGTTTTTTAAAACCCGGCCCTACTTCTTATGCCAAAATAATGTTCTAGAGCAAAGGCGGGGGGGGGGGGGCATCGATTTCTACGTTAAATTTATTTATTTTATATTCAGGGAAAATTTCGATACATCGATGGTCTCACTGATTGAAAATGACCAAAAAATAGCCCTATCTGAGCATGAAATCAGGACGCTATATTCTGATTCTGGTAGATTTGTTCCAGTAGAAAACTTACATCAATCTAGATTTAAGAGATGAATATAACTTGTGACAGTTGGCTATTATTTTTTAACATGTAGACTGAATTTCTGATATTTCTAGAAGAGTTTTAATATATCTCGCGTGATGAACAAATTATTTAAGTTATCACGACATCTGACATCAAGGGACATTTCTGTTCAATAAGTTAGACAATGTTCCCGAAGGAATGTGAATGGGGTAGGCTTAAACCGTGTTCCAAGCAACACGGTGCAGCCCTTATACCTCCACAGGGGTACAGGAATGGTAACTAAACAACAGACGGTGCACACTTTTTTCTTTTTAATGCTGACCTCACCACTGAGACATGTGCAAAGGGTTCTAGTGAAATATCGCCATATGTCATCTGGTCTTATGCGTTCGATTACTACGAGAATTCATCAGTAAAGTAGTTCAATTTATACCTAAAATAGTCAAGCAAAGACCTAACAAGGAATATAAATAATATTAACCCAAAATATATTTGCAACCAATTATAAGATTTCCTGGTCCCAATCAAAAAAATTCGAAATTGGATCTAATTTTTCGATTAAAAAATTCCTCTTGGGATTTCTGAATAGATGTTTTGATATTCGGCAGTTGACGCTTTTTAATATTTGTTTACTCAAGATCTGAAAATCATTTAAGATAATATCAATAATTTGTCAGAACCTAATATCATATTCGACAGATCTTGAGACTGTTTATTCAAATTGGGTGATTATAGAAGGAAAATGAAATGACCCCAATGGTTTCTAATTAACACTAGTCTGTCAACTCGAATACCTTTTGAGCTCTGTGAAATAAATTCAGTTTAGATTCCAAAGTGAAATGGGTTCTACCTTGTTGATGAAAAATCCGACTGATGAGGTTTTTAGTAACGTACATGTTACCGTGCGCAATTAGGAATATTATATTATCGTGAGATCGATTTCGTGATACAGTAACCTTTAACCAACTTTTAGTTTATCGAAATGTCATTGCATAATGAGCTAATATTATACATTATAGGTACACCAATCCGATATCTTTCACAGCAATAAACATGTACAATAATTTCATTATCTTTATCTTTTTGTATAAAACATAAAAGTAACTTTCATAATTCTGAACTTTTGACGAAGTTTGAATAATGAAGCGAACCAATTACCATAACAATTGTTTTCACATAACCTGGGTTGGTACTTCTTGTCCAAATCCTACCAAATAGACGAAAATCTCAGTGAATTCTTAATATGGTTTGTGCCCTCTCGCAAGCCTCTAGAGACCTTCGTAAATAAAGAACTGATCAGTCTCTATCACATTAGATACAAATAATAAATGTACTTAATCTTGACTTGGCTGTTAGAAATGGTTCTTGGTCTGACAACCAATTTCATTTATGACTTTATTGATGTTATGATGGTTAATAAGAATGACCTGCTGCTTGTAAACATGTTCTGTATTCATCGGCCTGTAAGAACAATTACAGAAACTAACTAACTCAGCAACCAAAGTGCAATACAGGTCCATATTTCACTATTAAGACAACTGATATATGTGCCATACCCATATTAGCTCAACGTACGTGTATTGATTTGGATTGTTGTATTGTAGGTGTAATTTCGTGCTAAGGATAATAATCTACATATTCTTATTCCACGACCACTGTTATCTAGATTTTGGGGAAGGGAGAGATTGATTCTCTCAGATGTACAGGCCTAGGATGGAACAAATACGTTATTGAGAAATGGGAATCTGGATCTGTTGGATAGTTTTCTTCTGTTCTGATCTATTAGAAAAAAATAATTCGCCCAATGGGCGAGAAGTATAGTACCTGTTAAGTACAGATTCTTTATAGTTTGCTTCGAAGAAGGTTGTCATTTAAGTTCTGATTTTTGTAATTATGCCATCATTATCATTTTCTGCTGATAGAAATGGGGGGATTCTCTTGAAGACTCTTATAATGGGCATAAACTATCTTGAGTGCTTTATTACTGGTTGTATTGAAGGGACGACAAACGATGCTATGCCCGCACTATGGTGAATATTCAGTCCTATGGGTCTTGCTGAATCTCCTGAATGAAATGAAAGAGTTTTACGTCCTATTCTTCTGCACCTATTCACCCGTCATTTATACAAAAAAATTTAAATTCACATATTTTTTAAACTTGGTGAACAGCAAAAAACACGTAAACGTAAGAAAACGTATTGCGGTTAAAATAATGGTATATCAAACAATATCGTCCCTAAGTGCAAGACCAACTATCTTATTATTTGATTATAGATGGCTTTTAGTTAGACATGATGACATCTAAACGAAGACGTACTCGTGAAAATAATTTTATGAAACGTTTCACTTAAAGATTAAATTAATGTATTGCTTATTTGATTTCAGTACCTTTCAACAGATTGCAATATCTTCAAGTGTTTTTACATTACTTTATTGGATTTTCTGGAATATCTTGATTGTGGCTATCTTTGATAGCATTAAGCATTTCTGTCAGTTGATTTATCTTCATTTAGCCATGAATTTCAACCATAAACAGAACTTTGAGGTATCCTGATCATATTAACTGCTTATTGGATCTCTATCAAGGGGAAAGTGGCCACATAAATGTAGCTCTATTATACGGTTTAGATGAAAAATTGGGCTCTGGACAATAATGGGCTTTAAGCTGGTTCTGTTCCTGTTTATAGTGAAACATTAGCGCCATTTAAATCTTATTAGTGCCCCAATTACACTATTGTCATGTGAACTTACACTATTGGAATGTAATGGATACCTGGAAGGGCTGAGTTGATTAACTCAGAGTGGCACTAGATATGTCCGAGTAAATATCCCCTCCTTCGCGATTTGAAACCTACCACGTGACATATAGAACTTCGGAGAACTTTCATTGGACACGTTAGCATAAAACTAACCTTAAAATAACCTTGGAACAGTCTTGTCCATCAGCAGATTTATCTGCCTATTGGTGTGCAATAAATTGTCAAGAAAAGCTGGACCCCAGAAATGGAGTTGCCAAATCTCAGTCATCCTGTTTGTTTCATAACGTTTATGACGAAACTCAGTGCGCAGTAATGACATTTAAGGTTTTTTTTTTCGAAATCAAACAACCTGAAAAGCCATATCAATCAGATCTAGGATTAGTATTTCGAGAGCCTTGACTCTTATCGAAGGGAACTGCCCATATTGAATATCCTAACATTGATAATAGACAGGTTCCAATGTTCCATTTGATATTGACTACATCCACTTCAAAAACAAAAGTGACGTGACTTGAAATACGCCTTTTGACTTAGTAACTTGATACCGACATATGGACGTAGATAACAACGGATTATATTTAAATTATATTTAAACTGTAGAAATTATCTATGAATACTATATACACGATCAAACATTTCCTATTTTGTCACTGTGATATTACTTGGGCTGGTGAACCGATTGTTGTAAAAATGAAAGTGAGGACTGTGTTTGGTGTTTAGAAGCCCTAATATGGTAATTTCTCATAAGGATACGATATCAATTAGCTGGAAGCAGACTTGTACTTGTCATCTATCAAACTATAATACCTCCCAATTTGTATTTTTGAGCACCACAAATGTTCATTTGACTACGACATATCTGTTCCTCAACGCAATTTTAACGAGCCATATTTCCCACTTTGCATGAAATTGCTTAATTAGAAAGAAAAGTAGCAGTAGTATGACTCTGTAAAATAAACTGGGACGTCGATTAATTACTTCATCTCAAGTCTTAAATAATATTCCAATATGCATATAAAACATGTATCAGTGGGATTTAATCTTGCCACAAGTAGTTATGATTGATCACTAATAACTATGATCGATTTTGGACAATTTACAGAGACACAAAACCAATCTAACTGTCAAACCACTGACATTTTATATCCGCTTCAACATGTTTGTCGTTTATGAATGTGCATAATTCTTCACTTTGTAACAAAAAAGTCCATGACTTCGCAAATGGTCTTGCAATAATGAGTTTTTGTGTTTGCTGTGGATGAAATTAGGTTCACAGAAACAAATCAGTAGAAATGCTACTCTTCACAATTTTGGATCTTGGTTGGTAGATGACAAATTAATATTCGTTCTATCGGATGCTGATGTCGCATACTATGTAGTTATTGGAAGTCGTAGTAGCTTAAGATTGAATTGGTTCATTTCGGATGCTTCTGTGTTGTTGATTTGATGGTTGATATCTGTTCGGATAGAATGTTACTTACACGTTCGTCCGAGTTTCTTCCGTTCGACCATGGTCCAGTCTCCATTATTTTGTTCTCTCTTTACACAGTAACCTACGTTTAGCTTATTTCCAAAGAAGAAATTATACGCCTACTAGAATAATTGCTCTGAGATTTGTTCATTAAAGTCATAGAAAGAAAGTTATATATAATTCATTGGTAGAACCACTAATTTATTAAATTAACGCCAACACTATTTCAATATAGTTGTGAGTAACTTTGATTATATTATCTTACGGATATACTGCCCTCGGTGGGGATGATATTGTCTGAAATTTTTGAATAAGTACGAAAATTAATCTTGATTGGCGATCTGATACTTTTGAAGTTCGGTAGGTTTCTTAAATGGTAGCGTACTGTTTTAGTGGTGTATTCTTCTTCTAGACGTGTTTTAACGGAAAAGGGTTTTTGCAGCATTGTTAGCAACATGAAAGTGTCCCCAAAAGTAATCAGAGTAAATGGACGCTTCAAGCACTTATGTCTTAAGATGGTGTGGCATTTTACATCTAAACATGCATGAAAACTAATCCGACTTCTATGCCCAATAACAAAGAAATATTTTTTCTATTCTTCTCTTTGAGATGAAATATGGGTCATAAATATACGATGCCAAGAGTCCAAACCCATCACTCGAACTAATGTGAGTGCCTGCTTGACCTACATGTTTAGTTACTGGGTCATAATTTATTACATATTACACTACACTTCACTCCTACTTTTACAGTATTGAGTAGCTACTTGAAACAACACTTATATAGTACTTATAATATTACAATTGTTACATTTTGACTATTGACATAGTCGATGTCATGAGGATCATATTTTTAAGGTATTGTTCAAATAGAAACTAGGCTTTTAACCAGCCCATAGTCTCAGGTGAGTAAGAGGGATTGGTATGTGTAGGCACCAATGTTACTCCACAGGGCATTCAAGACATAAAATACCGCAGGGATCTTTTTTTTTACGATCCCCACCCCCCTTTTACACTAATTACTCAATTTAAGTTACTATGTGCTATGAGGGAAATTTTGAAGTCGCATTTGCCTGCTTTTTTTCGATTTCCAGCTGTCGAGGGGTCATTAACGTGAACAGCCTGTCTTATTGTCCCATCCGAATGAGTAGACGCTTATTCCATATCAGTATCTCCGACCTGCATCACTGACAAGGAGAAACCCGGCTGAAAAATCCGAAGGTTAATCTCGACCTCTGCCGGGATTGAACCCGCAACCCCCAGATAAGCGGGCAAGCGTCTAACCCTCTGAGCCACCACGGCTCCCAAGTTCAAAAGAAATTGTAAGAGTCTCAAACTGCGTAAGTACTCGAATACAGAATACATACATAATATTAATAGTGCGCTGCTAAGTCGAGAATATAACAATATTCACACTTGCCTAGTTTATCGACATAATTGTAGCTGGATTATGATAAATAAATTGTACACACTTTATGTATGTTGATTTTGTTTGTTCCTTTTTTGTTTATATTCAATTTATATTTGTATATTTATATTATATGGAGATAGATTCACAAAGCTTGTTTTTGTTTCCGAATCCATGTTATATTTTGTAATTGATACCACATGTAGAAATAAGTATTGTATAAATCAGCTCATCTTGTGCAGATTTCAGAAATGAATTGCACACGCTTTTCCTTTCCGCAAAGTGTTGCGCCCCCCTATATTCCTTAGCAAAGTTAGGTGCTTTCTTTGTGCTGGACATTTTACAGCACAAACATTACCTACTTGACATATTTAGTTATCGGTATGATTAATTTGGACTGAATAGACCTACTGATAGAAATTAGTCACTCGGCCAAAAAATCTCTTTATCAAGATACATGATACGAGCCTTAATAGATCAGTTTTAGAAGACATGAAGATTACCCTTTTACGTTTCTTCAGCAATTGAACTAGAACTTTTCTGTTTTTAAGATCATTATAACTTTTATTATTGCAAGATTTATTTTATATATGTATTGTTTCGTCGTGTGAAACTGTAATGCAATGTTCACTTCATATTTTACAAAAAATAACAATGAAGCTGCATTGATGTATTACAAATTCATTCAGGCATTTTTCAGTCAGACTCACACTTTTGCGATATGATTTAATAAAAGTGGACACCCATTCTACCTGAATGCATTCTATTTAAGTTTAGATTTTGTGTGAGGTTCGATTTAACAATACAATCATATTTATGGTGTAACAATGTCAATAAAGCACATACTATAATCAATAAGGTACGCATGTTATTGTACCAAATATACATTTGTAATAAACATACTTCAACTGCGAAAAGCTTAAAATAGCGAAATCAAGTCAACACAACCCCACCTAGTCTAATCGCTACTTACTATAAAATTGCGATATTTGCTATTCTCTTTCTAGCGTGTATAATTTTCACTTGGTGCTTGTTTAAATACTTCATCGCCCTTATACACTCAGGTGCTCTTTTGTTCAGGGTCATTAAGACACACTCAATTACCCCGATATTACACAGTTCACTGAATTTGATATAAAGGTCGATGCAACGGAAAACGGTAAACGGTACTCTATCCCTCGACAGTGTGTATGGTGTATGACAGCGTTTGCACCGGAATCCTCATTACGACTTTCACATATCTATAACATACGTCGGAATTCAGATAGATTACAACCAGTGCATATTCTAAGATTACACAAAAGAGCACACATGTAAGCTTTGAGCATTTTAAATCAACGACGACAGAAGGTTTTGCAATGTTTATCTAATTTTGACCATTATAGCTATTTCGTATTTTCGGAAAAATATGTTACGCCTGCGTATAACCTCTTTACCTGTCTTTAGGCATCTGTTGAAATTAGAGCCTGTACATTACACATGTTCCAAAAGAAAAATGCTAGTGTTAGTTTGGGGTTATACAGTGAATTTAATTCTTTCGAGGGATCAATTTTATTAATTAATTTTGAAAAGTGTTCACGATAACGTCATTGTTACAAAGTTATTATTGCCCCGAGGGAAGTCGCCATCAAGGACATTGGCCTATTGGATTACGTAATAATATATGAAACTTATTGATCAATGACATGTCACATTACAACACTGTCATAATATATATGTCATAGCGATTTCACACCCAGTGAGTGTCAAATTACGGTGACCGGACTGATTTCATTGAACCATAGACTATAGGTTAGTGGTCCATGGCAAATAATCGAGCGACTGTAGCGTTACCAATGATATAAAGACTAAATATTATTTAATTCAAAATCGCCAAACGTTTATATCTTTAGTAGATACAACGTCGTCGTGTGCTCCCTATTTTAGGGCATGGTTCGATTCTGGCACATGCTGATACTGTAGCTTTTCTATTCAGTTCTCCAAGAAATCTTTCACATATTCACACTACCGGTTAAATATACCTCGACGGATATGCTTATCTCAAAACTGTTTACGTTTGTTGTAGTCATCTTTTACAAGCCACTAAGCAGGACGACTGTAAAAGGATAATCACACATTCATCCATGACTCTTCAACATCTGCCCTGTGAAAATATAAAGATCTAAGTGACATTCTTATCTGATAGTTATGCAATATTTCTGAATATGTATAAGAAAGAGAATAGCAATATAATGAATACAGATTAAATATGGTAATCCGGATAGAAGTAACTATGTTTATGAATAACGTGTAAGTAAGCTGTTGGAATTAGGAATTACGTATTGAAATACCTGGCCCTTCTGGCACATTCTTTTGTCCATAGAGCATGTGTATCTGTATCTCACCGATAATGTTGTCTTTTCAATATGAACCTATTATGTTGTATGCAATGTTTCAATGAGCTTTTGTTTGCATCACTTACCCATACAAGCCCTTGTATCCAAACTTGCCTGTACGAAACACTACCAAAGACAGAATTAAATCACTGTCTTCGACCAAACCAAATTTTATGACTAACAAACAAATTGATCTAATCTTGCTACAACGTTTACATGTCAACTTCCGCTAGGGGGGATGTTAACTTGTCATGTACCACCACCAATTTGCCCTGATAAAGAGGGCATTATAAGACATGCTGTGTGTGATATTTTCCCGATCACAACAATTTTTGTTAATCTTTGACATGGTTTCAATCACAAGATTGTAACATGAACGAGTCTTCTGTCAACTGATAGCGATATTAGTGACGACTTCTAAGATAAAGCAACCAATGAAAAAATGCCATGTATTCAAATTGTGAATATTCAATATATGAAATGTTAGCTCATCCTTTGTTCTGCGTTTAAAACGCTTTCTGGTGACATAAAGACTTGTTAAGTCAGATATTTCAAATCTTCATCAACGCTTAGCTGTAATTAATCCCTTTTCGAACGAGAATGATAGTGATCAAAACCTTTCATGTTTAAGTCATCAGAAGTATTTGCAAGCTTTTGTGACAATTCTGAATAATATCCAATTATTGCTAGAAATAGATTCAAGTAGGACTTCAACCATTATTTCAACAGTATATTAATACGATATATAACATAGACCGTAATTGACCAATTAGTTCTGGCTGTACAAGAACATCTTTTCTATCTATTAATTTGTTTACATTGCAGCTCAAGATCTTTGTATTTCTTTATGATCTATGAGTACTTCAATCTATCATAGTAAATAGGGACCTAACAATTGTCAACTAGAAATAATGTGGGTAACTGCTATTTGGATATGAAGGTTGTTAACTGCAGTACATCTTCGTCCAAAATGTCTTTACTATTAAGAGAATGACTCCCTTTTTAAATTTTTCATGACGAACTGAAGGATAACGAAACCAAAACAAAGTGAAATATTTTATATTCATACATTTGTTATTTTATCGAGGAGCTAGTCCCACAATAATTGCTTCGATTATTTAAGCTCATTTGAACTGGACTGTGGTAGAAAACTGGTGAGAGTACAATGGCCATGATTATAAAAGAAAAAAATTAATTTAATTAGAGAAGTATCTTTCTTTGATTTATCAATTTAAATTGAAAAAATTGAAAAAAAATGCTTTAACTTTATTTTCAAACCAAATTCTTTCTACAATTTCAATTTAAATTTCAGAAATAGCGTAGAGTTGAGTAACAAAACACGTTTAAAATCAATTGTCTGTGATGTCCAGAATGACCTTAACATCAAAGTAGTCCATTCGGTGGCCTAATGAGGTTAAAGACGAATATTTGTTTATACCATCTGACCTTTGGAATTAGTGATTAACTTTGGTCAACTTTGAAGACAACTAATACTAATTGTTGTTTGTTACTGAGCTCCAGTATCCATTTCAGTTTGCTTTACCATGCTTTGGACCTCATATCTAATATTTCAAATTGTTTCACAATTACTTTAGAAGAAATAATAATATTTATATATATTTTAGAAATAAATCGAAAAGCTTACAATCAAAATTACAAAGTATAAGGACTTAGTGAGTCAAAAAAAAAAGGAAAAGGTTTTAACATTTCAAACAAGCATCCAAATCACAATTGTATGTTGTACAAAAGCTCATTTTAAAAATCAGGCCTATATCGTTAATGAACGCTTTGGTGTCAATGCTCTTAAACAGCATTTAATTTAATTTTTGTAAGATTTACATATTGTATTAAATATTAGCGTTTGAGCTCGTTCCAGGTATACTTTATTACTTGTGTCGCCTTTTAGTTAAATTTGTGGATCTCGACGTTGAAACGTATAAACAGTATTCGCTTTTGTGACTCGCAAACCTAATCCCGACACACGCAAGTAATTTAATAATAAACTAACATTTTTTAATTTTTCATGAGACTGTTTGAAATTTCCAGACATCATGAAATTCCCCAAACTATACAAATAATATCCATCTTTCATCACATTATAGAAAATGATAACATAGATACGGGGCAGACTTTATTATTATACACAATATTGTTTAGGTTATTCCCACGTGTGTTGACGAGGTGTCAGCAACTCGGACCAGTGAAAGGTAACGAAGATACGAGTTGTTGAAAGGAATATTGACGTGAACTGCGAAAGACATACTAACTGACCTTATGTGGACGGTGGATTGAATCATGTTAAAACCCTTTTGTCAACGCCTGAGGATTGATTCTGATATATTCCGTAATATTACTTTGGAATTTTAAAACTAGGTCTCGTATTAAAATACTACAAATAAAAATCTAATGGAACTGGCATGGAAAAAGCGTTTCGTTGTTCGAATGCCGTAATATAAATGCTCCTTCTTTCTTAAGATGATGGAAATAAATATTCCATTATACACTGGAAATAGAAAATGTAGACACCTTAAATTGTACTTTCCAAACATAGTTTATAGGATTTTTCCGAATGAACGCAGGGGATAGTCTGAAACTGCACCTAAATAAAACAAAAAAAAAAACAAATAGAGAGAGAAATAATTAAATGAAATACAATCAGGTACAAAAAAAGGACGTAAAAATTCAATTCAAAATGAGAAGCGCCATCGGGTAATCAAGTCAAACAAAAAAATTTGATCAAATAGATGTTCGCTATAAAGTTTTGATTGATCACTAGTATGAACAGCTTAAATAATAGTAAGACATTTTCCTGAAATTTTTGAATCGTTGGTAAAATTGATTTACAATTTGATAAACTTGGCATCTTATTCAAATAGAGAAAAAAACTTACCCAAGTCACAAAAACATGTTATTCCTATCATGAATGAAAGAATACCTGTCTGTGACTTCAAAACGAAAATTAATTGAAGAAACGATAATACACGGCGCATATCTATAGGTCTTTTATCAGGTTCCAAACATAAAAGCCGAGAATTTCGTGCCGGTTCAGCTCTTTCGTCGACCCAACATTTCAGAAACATCATCACGAAAGCCTTATCTTATCTTTCCAGCCCGAAACTTGACTAATATCTTATAATAAATTACGAATTATATGCTTGACGTAAATATGATAAAACTTAATTGTACATTGTACTTTATTTTGTCTTTTACGTTCATTTCGATCTGCACGTATACCTTTTTAGAAACATTATTTATGCTGAGAATAAGAAATACAAAGTTTGCAATATTTGCTTTTTTTGTGTCGTATCTGGAACTAATACTTGTCAATTATTTCTATTCGATATTTTTTTAGATTGGGCGCTTTTCAGGTGTGTAAACTTTGTAACATTTGGATGTCGTTATCCTGTTACTCTTCTCTATAGAAAAATGTACAAATTGGCCGAGCCGATTGAATCAACAACATGTTATGGGTGTACTTTTTGCAAGGACACACCTTCGAAATGATAGAATATTCTTTCAGCGTAAGATGGGAGAACCTAAATACTCCCCCCCCCCCAAAATAAATGAAAAGTTTGAAAAATCACAGATCATCATAGAAGAAAAAAGAAATACGGAGCATAATAAGGCATATTACAGCAAGCGTCGTTTTAAAAGTTGGGGAACGGCGAAGTCCAGGTAAGATCTAGAAAACTCGTCCACTAACCGATTGATTATATGAAAGAAATAGATGCTGATGCCAGAAACCACAAATTGAAATACTTGATAACAACTGGGTATCATTACCAACCTTGTTACTACAGTTGTCTTCTATTCATCTAACTGTATTATTTAAATGTTACTCCACGGCTGTACGACCATTCAGGTCACCAACAACCAGGTATTGATTTAGTCAGTTGCATACGATTACTATTTGCATATAGTATTTATACATATTGCCTCTATACATTTCAGGTGTGTAAAGCAGATGCCATCAAAAGGGGTGTGTTATGTGCCAGACATGGTCGATATTCAGGAGGTCAAGGTGCACTCGAGGTGGTACGTGTACTGAACACTTCATTCTGAGGGTAAAGTGTGCACTAGAGGTGGTACTTGTACCAAACACTTCATTCTGAGGGTACAGTGTACACTAGAGGTGTTCTTTTTGTGTGTTTGAAATTTTTGAAGACAAAAATATGGAGCCAGAGTTTAACTGATGTCCACTAAAGAGTCTTGTCTACCGCATAAGTATCGACGTGGGACCAGAGAAGCAGATGACCAAATAATTATCCTTAAGTCACTTTGAATTTCTTTGCTAAACGCAGCTTGTAATTAGCCTACGTTTAGGTATACTAGTATATAGATAATATCCTGTTTGAATATGTAGAAACTCTTGTACATGACAAGGTTCAGTTTTTCGGATTAAGGTTTCAGTATCTTGCAAATCTTACAAAACGAAATTGTTCCCATTTCAAACCAGACTAAACGAACTCTTATCCTCTACACAGTATTTTTAAATACAACTGACCATCCCCTGTATTTTTATTCGGACGTAAGTCACAGCGTAGCTGAAAATAAAGTAAGCACCTTATTACTTGCTTATTTACCGTCTTTGAGTCCGCGTAAAAGAAAAGATTTTTAAAACCACCAGACTTAAAATCTAAAACTTTTGTCTAAATTGTGTTTTTCAATCATTTCACGAAAATTTAAAATAAAATGTACTTTTGTGTGTGCGGGTATTATGAAATGTAATGTTTTTACACAAGAATTTACACGTTAAATGGCCGATATATTTGTCTGGAAATTGCTGATTCTAAATAATCGTCCACCCAATATATATATGTTTTATATATATAGTATATTATATTTTCGAAAAAATGGAATTCAAAAGACGAAATGGTCTACCAGTAACAGTTACTTTGCAAATCAAATTAACTTGACGATCTTAAATTCATTCATGAAATTCACAGTCATGATCACTGAGTGCATGATCCGCTTATATTTCAAATTGTTTTTATTTTCCTAATTTTACATCTGTCAAACATCCGTGTATGTTCAATATTATGTAGAACACAAATAGTATTGAACATAACAGCTGATTAACTTTCAATTTTCTATTTAAACAGAATGTTATTCAACAAACTGATTATTTAATTAGGTCAAGCCGATTTAATAAACTGCCTTCAGGTCTATCTGATTTAAAAGTAATCAATGTATGATTTTTGCTTTGATTCTCCAAAATTGTTTAAGATTTCAAGATGAACATATATTACTAATATTGATATGTTAATTATGAGTAATTGCCATTGTTTTTTATTTTAAGTGTGAACTGCTTTCTTAAAAAGGATTTTGACGAAACGTTTCGTGAGGGTTTAAAATTACCAAAGGATGAACCCAATCGAAAATTAGAAATATTAAAGAAAAATGAGTTATTGCCCTTGTTGAATTATGAGCCTGTTATAAAGTTAAGAAGGCAAAATTATTGACTTATTATGATGAAACTTGGTAAAAGTAGTTTATTTCACCCTATCCAATAATACATATTATTCTGGTATTACAGAGCTATCAGTAAATATTTCGATTGTTTACATAATATCGCGTAAACCCCCTGAATTAATGCTATTTTTAATGTGGGCATATTACGACGGCTGTCGCTATTTATTTTGTAACTGTACATAAATGTAATTTAATCAAAAAACGAATAGCTGGATGTATAACACTCCGTTAAAATTATAACTAATACTCGTTACATTAACGTTTCAAACCTTGCGTGCAATGAACATTTATACATTATAGACTTGCTTGGTGTGAGAATAACATTTTCTGATGATGGCGTTTATATTTCTCTCTTGGGTAGAACAATTACATTTCTCACGTTCGCATGATAGTGAAGTAATTGTTACTGATAACAATTTTATTTCAAAACAATTATTTTATTATCATTTCATAGGTCTCTAGATATATTGGTTATCATGGACCGGCTTCTTTCCAATTGTTATTAACAGCAAGTTAACAGCAGTTAAAAGAGGGTGGCTTGAACAGATTTGTTTTATTGAGTTTAAATGTACAAACGTTGTGCAAATTTATAATATGGCTTGAAATACAATAGGGAAAGTCTTATCTTCGTGGTATCTTGATTTTAAGGGTGTATTCCAGTAACTTTTAAAAGTTGTCTATAACTTAATTAAGTTGCATTAAGTAATTGGAGAGTAAATACCTGGACACAATTATATGGGTAACGATTACTTGCTTGAAAAAGACGAGAGTACCCTCGTCGAAATGTCACAAGTTACTGACGTAACTGTCTTCCATATAATTGTGTCCAGATAACGTTATTCAGTTGTCATCCTTCAAATTGTTTCTTACTGATGTAAAAATTCAAATTTTTTTCAGGTTTGTGTGATGGAAACTGGTAAACTACCGTTAGTGGTAAAAGGCAGTAAAATAAATTACTAATTGAAAATAGTTAAAACGACCGTTAATATTTACCGTCATGTTGGCTTATTCAAACAGCATCTTTTAACAGAGTTTAAGGTATGCGAAAATGGACTGTACAAGGTCAATTTGGCGTTAGTCAATCCGAAATTCAAAATTAATTATGATAGATTTGCAATTGAATCGTATTAAAAGCAAAACAGTTTCACATATATCAATATTTCCAATTACACTGATATACATCAAACTCAAAGGCAATAAATAACCCGGTGGTCTGCATTGATTGGATGGTGTCAGGTGTTTCTTGAACCATTGCTTTTGAAAGGACTAGAGATATGGTTTTGTTTCAGAATCCTTTATTCTTCTACATTTCCATGTACTGTATATGTAGCAGTCCTGAATGCTTGCTTTTGGAGAATTTGTGGCTACAAGAATATAAGAGTATCTGCTTCTATGTTATTATTTAAATATCTATCTTGAGATGTGTTGTTTTTTTTTTCATCATCTGAAGATGACACATTTAAATTGTATTTAAATTTAAAGAAGTCTGTTAAACCATTACCTATATTGAAACAACCAACATCATTCTACATGGTGTTAAAAACTGCCATCATTGTATGTGGCTTTGAAAACACCCTATGTCACTGCATCTGGTGTTGTAGACAATAGCTGTATGTATCGCTGTCGTTATATGCTACTGTAGGAACACTATTTTTGTTACTATATGCCTCGTTGACGACAAGTCGGTGTCGCTGTAACGCTTTAACAATTCACTGCTGGTTTATTTAGCATTGGTTACAATTCGTTGTTGATGTATGTAGAGTTGGTATAAATTTGTAACCGCTGTATGTAGCTGATAACAATTCATTGCCTCTGTATGTAGCGTTGGTAACAATTCGCTGCCGCTGTATGTAGCTGGTAACAGTTCGATGCAGATGTATTAAACGCTGTTACTATTCGTTGTTGCAATCGGAAATAAAAGATTACGCTTTAACAAACATTAACAATTTTAAACTAAGGATTATCCTTATAAATCGTGCAGTTAGAGGGCAACATAGTGCAAAACGTTATTACATTGCCGTTTAATTCCCTAGTAATAATGTTCTTTTAATGAGTCCCTGTATTCAAATCAGGATAACAAGAAGATCTTTTAAGACTACACATTTCAATCTGGCTTAATCTTTAATCCCAATTAAGTCCAATTCTTACCATCGATCGAGAACAGGTCACATCATGTCCTTTCTTCGAGTTATTATCCCAATCCGATTACGATTTTATCAATAAGTATTTATTTCGTTGATAATGACTAGCGAAAACAATGAAATAATTTGCATCACGAAAGCAGATTTAGTTTAAAGGGATATTGTCTTATTTTCCACGTACCTTTAATTTTAATGGATCCTAATCTTATATTTAAAAAATTCTACAGAAATTACGTTTTAAATGAATTCCACGTCTAGATTGATGATGACAGATAAATTTGACGTCATAAAATTTTAGATAAATTTTTCGATAACTATATCCCTTTATATCGGTTATCGTCTATAATTATTCTATGTATAATATATGATCAGTTGCTTATCAATGAGCACGTAAAATTGCACATAAAGTTTTGAACGCAAACCAGTCTGTGGCTTATTGGGTATTTGGTATGGTTAACTTCGTAGACAATTAGTACCGAAATTCTTTCCGGGATCCTTATGTCCACCACAGTCTCAAACACATGGATCTAAAGATTTTAAACTCTGCTATGGGTCGGAAACGATCCTTATGTGTATCTACGTTAATGTATGATTATCTTCGCTTAAAACTACAATAGCAGATTTTCATTACAAATTTTGTTTTACTATCTTATCATTAGCCCTTGTACGTTTTCCATTTGAAGTAAATGTAGAACATGTATATTGTTTTGTAGCATCTGATGTTACCTACTGTTGAGGATAACCCCCCCCCCCCCGCGCCACATACACACACCGTCACCTTCTCTTTCAGGCATACCTTCTCCCAATAACAGGCTTGCACCCACTAACAAACGTATTTGTTGCGCCCATGTAAGAGGCCTTTGTTGAATGAAGTTACTTGTTCAAATGAATAACTTACTGTACAATAACGCTTTTGAAACAATGAAATCAGCGCAGTCGATTCTTACCAATATGACTACAGTTATAGATATGTATCGGTAAATACCATTGGTCGATACTATCACGTGACTAGTTATGTTATTATCGGATACTAAAGCGCGTGTTTGTAACGGGAGAAAGTATAACAGTGTTTAACAAAGTATACAGTGGGATATAGAATTATACTTATGATAATACACGGAATTCCATTTGATAATCCTCGGAAATTTATTGTTTCTTGATCATTAACAGTTTGATATCGCCTGGTGAATTATCGGCCCTGGTATATATAAACTAATACCAGACGATCGTGTGATTTTAGCAGACGACAGAAGTCAGGCGCGAAGAACGGACCTATTACTGTGATTGATAGTCTGCTTGACTCGTGTGTAGTTGTAGCTTGAGAGAAGATCTCGAACGATTCCTGCAATTCATGCAGTTGTCTGTTAGTGTAGTTCTTTAGGAAGTAACTAATAATTAGGTCAATCTAATATTCGCCGTGGAAATAGCGTCATGACAGATCGTGATCCAGATTCTTCAAAGAATCTCCTAGAAGGAAAACAAAACAACATGCAACGACCAAATAACGTCAACGGTTCTTTCAAGCCGGAAGGGTATATGGAAGAATGCGATAGATTAAGGACTCAGTTGTCTCGACTTACAAACTATTTATACGGTTTAGCCGCCGTAGTCGTAATCGGAGGAGTAATCATCATAAGTACTGTCGCAGGGTTGTATGGAACTCTCCGTTACGATATGGCTCATCATTCCCACCAACCGAAAGTTGGTGAACAAATTGCCAAAATTTTAGAAAATAAAGAAATGTGTTTTTCGTGTAGTAAAATTAGGTTGGGACCTAGTCCCGAAGAGGATAAAATGCTGAACGCTTTCGTTCGAAAAGATGACAAAAAAGGGGAACAGTGCTGCGTGGAAACTCCGAAACAGTTATTGAACCTTTTAGAACTGGTAAGTTTTTTCATTATAGCCAATTATACATAAAATTATAACCTACTATGTTTATCACACTACATATAATATCGATTTCAGTTATCATTCGAGTAAATCAACTTCAGATATCAAATTGTTCATTTATTCATGATTCAATTTGATATTTCGATCTCATATGACTTTTAAAGATCTATTGATTTTGTAATTGTACCTTTCCGTGTTATTTTCACATTTTGTGTGTATCGCTTAGAAAACTAAACTTTTCTAATTACACTGTTTTTAAAACGCTCCTATTTCGAGTCTTCTGATTTTTGGACTTATTTCATAACATTAATTAAGAGGTTAACACTCATTAGTAGAATCATTTTCATAGACTAGCCAATTCTGAACAGTTCGAAATTTTTCCACAGTGGGTATAGACAAGGCATAGGTCAGTCGCTAGTCTTCTTCTTCTTTTCATTGTCATCGTAAAATCAATTCTAAAAATGTTTCTGAAAGATCAGTTAGTAAATTAGTTTCCATTCAGTTCTAAAACTCAAAAGCAGATAAAATGATAATACAAAATAAAAAAATCTGAAATTAAACGTCAGCATTTGTTGGAAAAGATCAGTTCAAAAACTTTGCCTCAATAGTCAGCAAGTTAAAATGCGTCATATGTTTTTGTCACCAATCCAAAATAGTATTAGTACTAAGATCTATTATTGAGAGTTAACAATAGACCTACCAAATTACCCCGATCAACAATTAATACCGTCGACTATTTAGTTTGTTATATCAAAATACAACCAAATCCGCGAAAATATAGTAATATACCACACTTCAATGGAAGATCCTGTGCAATTTAAGTTTTTGTGAAAATATATAATACAGCCTTTATGAAATACAACCCAATCTGCGAAAATATATTAAAGATATACTATAGTTATCACACTAAAATGGAAGATCTTGTGCAATTTTGACAGTTTGGCTGTTCTATATAAATTGACTGTGATCAGTGGTTTTTTTAGTGACCAAAACAATATAAAACGAAGTAACTAATATACATAGTTATGATCGGCCTAATAAATAACGTCGACTTTGTCATAATATGATATAATGGAACGTTATTTGATATTATTAACGTCATTTGATATTTATAACGTTATTGGTACTAAGGGATTATGGAATATGTCGTATATCAAACTGGCGAAATCACAAAATGTTTGTTATCGTATATTTAACAATCGTTCGGATATCTTTATGTTACAATTTCGAAATGGTTTGAGTCTTATTCAACGGTATGCTTGAGTGATTTATATCGTTCGAAACGGGAACGTCTACGTCTTCGTCTTCCTTATTTTAATTGATATTCTCTTTAACTGTAACAAAAAATGCACAATAAAACATCAAAGAGCTTGAGATATTAACTTGATAGAATTCTAGTTAGGACCTGTTGGTTAAAATTTCAATTTATAAACGATACAGAGGTAGATGTTCTCATGGGACAGGCGTAAGAAGCCAACTCTCGAAAATTTCTACTGTATGAAACCTCGACTGAAATGCAATTAACTTGATGACAACCCACAACGTGTGGTTTGAATATGAAATCCATCATTAGGACAAAGTTTCAAATATATCCAAAGTAATGTTTTTCCTATGGCTATATTCAGCGGCTATTTGTTCACTGTACTGATATGCAATCTAGCTAGAACACCTCTTTTGATGTTTCGGATATATAATCCATCATAAATGCAAGGTTCAAAATAAGACATTAACGTTATTTTTATGGTTATATTATACCTATGTAGTCTATATGTAGACTATTGTAATAATCATATAATATAATGTAACTGTAACGAAACAATTGTTGTGTCCTATTATATATACTAATTGATCATATCTAGATACTCTATTGTCACTCGTGGCTCTCTATTCAATAGTATTTAATATAGTCAGTTCCTGTTAAATGTATCGATATACACACGAAGCGCGAACCTAGAAAGTGAAAGAGGGAAGAGGAGGAGGAGGGGGGGGGATAGTGTTATTTGAGACGAATGTCCCTTGAACGTTTGTGTTAGATCAGACTGCATTCATCTCGACCAAACTATCATGTAAGTTTCTACGCAACGATGATTCGACTGGATAGATACACCATTGTCTTGTAACCTTGTAATAACTGATGCGAAGAAAGTTACCAAAGCATAACTCGTTAATCAAAATTATGTAAATATTGATTTCAAAGCTCGCTAGAATTAAAAATATTTGACTTGCAATACTATTACGTCGTTCAGGTTGCTTTAGAATAATCTCTGTAATCGGTTTTCTACACATTTCCACTTCGGTTGGCAAAGTCATTAGAAAAATAGCCCTATTAAGATTATGAATATCATTATGGAAATGGGATGCATATTAAGTGAATGTATTCATTAGCACAATATGTTACTGTCCAACATAAGGATATTCATATTCTTGGCATTGGTTATTTACTATAGCGGCATTGCCCTACACAACTGTCATGATTGTTGGTGTTCTTAAAACAGTGCATAAGTTATCTTGCTTACAGCTCGACTCGATCAGCGAAACCACGATACGTATTAACTAAGGTCCGCAGTCTAGTGGTAGTTTGGTTTGGTATGATGGTCGCGGCAGAACGTTCGAACACACCGAATTAACATACGCATCACAATTCGGAAGTGATATCGGGGTTATTCAGCGCTTCAGTCCCAAAATATGGTTCAATAACTCCCTTCAACAGATTAAGCCTTCTAAGACACAGTACACCGTACTGTAAATAACAGTCGATATGACAAACTCCATAATAATGTTTATTGCGATATATAAATTATTTATATGAATTGAAATAACAATCATATCAATGAATGTATAAATAACACATATTTCAATTGTGATAAACTTTTATCGTTAGATATTTTTTAGTGCTTGAAACACTGTATGACTTCAAGGACACTTTGACTCATGTCCGTTATCTTTTTATGATTGAAGTGCTTACTGTTATATCGTTTTGTACATAGTCATTACACAGATATCTTGCAGAAAGATTCAGAAACAGTTGTCAAAATCACTATGCTGAGATAATTCCATGTGTGATATTCCATGTATCTGTGTATAAATCGATTAGCGTGAAACTCTGAGGAACAAATAAAATTGCTGCATGTTTGATATTTCTAAATTAAGTAACGTTGAACTCTATGTTTAATAGTGGTTTGTTTATAAGCATTGTATGACTGCGGTAAAATTGATAATGATTCATATACGGTAACGTTATGTTAATGAACAGGCTTTGGATATTTGTCAGTGGTATTCTTGTGAACATTTCCGTTTCGATAAAACTTTATCAGTTGTTATTTGTGTTTGCTTAAAGACACTTTATGACACGGGGACAAATAGTTTGACTCATACTCTGTTGCATAGTACGGGTTGAATTAAGATACATGTTAGTTCTAATTGGTCACAGACTGTACCCTTAAATTTTATACTCCCCTTAGTGTTAAACTAATGCTGCTTTCTTTGTAAATGCATGACATTGTCTATATTCAAAAGCTGGTTCAAAACTTGAGAAGAAGGACTTGACAAATCTCCAATATACATAATAAAATACCAATACAGCAAATATGTGTGATATGAACCTGGCAATGAACTTATATTATCGTCTTTCTGGATGTAATCAAGACCAATTTGTAATAATTAAAAGGCAATTATGACATAATATCAGTAATAGAAGAGAAATTAACAACATAGCAACTATCTTGTATATAATCATTCAGATGGGCAGTGGTCTATAAAGTCAGCAGGGGTGCATTAGCGAACAGTGTCAGTCTTTTTGAAAGAAAGTGTTTATAAATCTTTTAAGGATTTATTTTCCTATGTAAATTTTGGACCAGTTGGTATCTTAGGACATGTCTTCGTCGCTTGTTAAACTTAAATATATTTTTCACTTAGTCTATACTATATATCATTTGCTGGTATATTTTAAGATATTGTATGCACATTATACATAAATAAAATATATTTAAGGCAAATTAACTGAATATTACGGTCAAAAAATAAATTTAGCGACAGAGTAGGGCGTTAATCAAGTAAATATATAATAGCCGTATTAAGCCTCGTTAAACTAGGCTAATGCGAGATAATTATGCTAAATAGATACTTGAGGAATCTTTTAAACCCCAGTGAGATTATGGCCCCTTTGCCTGATCAAGTGTGCTAAGTATACATTGTGATCCGTCACATATCTAAAAACCGCATTTGAACAAATATCCTTAAAATTTGCTAAGAAATACACATCATATTATTAATATTCCTCTTCCTCTTTTGTCAAGTTATGCCTCAGTGCGCGTGGTTCATTTTCAATTGGGGTATGGAAGCTGATATTAAAAGTTCAATCGCACTAATATCAGGCTTCTCCCATTGGTAGACATTTAACTTGAACTGGTATTTGTCTTATCGGGTAAATCCAGAATATTTCAACGGTTATTCCGAGTAAACCAATGAACTTGACATCCAGAAACGCAGAGTGACTGAATAAGTATTCGCGAGTACATACGCGCATTTTCTAAAAATATGAATATTTTGTATTTCTTAAGTTCATTTTTTAAAAATATGTATACCGGTATCTATTTAATGTCGAAATATATAATATAGTACATATATTTATAATGTCTAAAAATATGTATATCTATTTATAACGTTCAATGTCTAAATATATGTATAAAGTACCATGTGTAACAAAATGTATAAATATGTATAAAGTACTATGTGTAACAAAATGTATAAATATGTATAAAGTTCTATGTCTAACAAAATGTATAAATATGTATAAAGTACTATGTCTAACAAAATGTATAAATATGTATAAAGTTCTATGTCTAACAAAATGTATAAGTATTTATAAAGTTCAATGTCTTAAAATACTTTTTGGTGTTATAACATCCTGATTAAATTTCAGAAAAGTACACTAATTTCGATTTGAAAGTACATATTTAGTTGTGGTGTGAAATTTTAAACTCCATGCCAAGTTGTTTATGATTATAGTGATTACTTTTGAAATTTTAATTTCAAATGAACAAGTCTTCTATTAAATTTTCATTAGTTTCAACATAAATTAATTCACTCAAAGACTCATATTTCTTAAGGCGTCTTTTGATATGCAGTATATTCATTGCCTAATTATGAATCGTTTTCATGGCGTCAGATTTGCAAGTGAAATTAGTATATTTTTGTAAAAACAAAATATGCGATGTTATCTTAAACTCAATAATTACATACAGTAAAATATATTTGAATAATATTAAGGAAGTATAAAGAAGTCTCTAATTACCCAGTGAATTAATTAACACAAATATATTAGAGCAATTATGACATATTATTTCATTAACATAATTTATGACAATTTAATATACAAATATTTTTTTGTATATTTGATACGTTGAATATTATTCGAAATGTTTTTTAACGATTAAATACAATTTGTTTATGTTTCAATAAATGATGGCTGTCATTTGATATCTATAGGAGTATTTTCGAGAAGTCCACGGACAAGCATTTTTAATTTGGCAAGGTGTCAATTTCATCCCGATTTGTCTTACAAGGACAGCCAAGTCAATCCGACAATGATATTGACTCATAATATGAATAAGGTTATGTACGTACAAGATTGCTTATGTATTCAGAAGTTATGATACATACCGACATAGATATACTCTCATTATTATAATTTATTCTAATTTATTCATCTAAACTCCAATAAAGGTTGACCTTCTCTTAAATGGGTACCGGTAGGCAATGATTTTCCTTTGAAAGATATAGGGCCTTACTGAGCTGACTTATCTGGAGAATAGGAGATCCCGAGTTTTTCATTAGAAGAATCTACCATTTCCACATTTCTTTTTTGCACGCAAGCCTTAAAATCGATAAGCAGTTTATAAATCAAGGTGGATACCCCACAGTTACGTCGTGTACATGCTGAAGTTCATGGGGTCAAAAAGATAACTCAGTTATCATGCAGACGTGTATTCAACAGCTTTTGTCCTCATGAAAAGTTCATCAGTAAATGAAAACGTATCAAAGGCTTAGCTATCAGTTGTTACATCGGTCATTGAAGGCAGTTTACATAACATTTTGTGTATTGCTTTCTCTCGAGACAGTGAAAACAACCTCCCCGAGTGACTGCCGTGACATCGTTTGAAGTATTATGTGACTAGATTGTGAACTGCTTATGACATAGTTTAGCTATTTATTGGTTGACCAATGCGTCTGTCTGAAATGATAACTACATCATTC
The DNA here is from genome assembly GCA_030562195.1 of Nipponacmea schrenckii. NCBI lineage: Eukaryota > Metazoa > Mollusca > Gastropoda > Lottiidae > Nipponacmea > Nipponacmea schrenckii. The sequence continues at coordinate 14,891,344 of JAUJPP010000012.1, read as the reverse complement.
GAAGTATATTCACTTTCATGACCATCGAAAACATTCATAATTTTAAAAAACAAATATCGTTTAAAATGCAATTCCTACCTAAAAGTAAATTTTACTTTGAAATTAATTCATTTTGCTTATTCAATTGGTTTTTTGGATTTTTTTTTTTAGATTTGAATTCGAATCTCGGTCATCATGCTATATACAAAGTGTGAACTAGCAATTCCGAATTTCGAACATATCAGATTATGTGACCCAACTGAACATTGACTAGACTCTTTTCAGTTTATCAGCGATATAAACTTTTGATAAAGTATTGTGTAGTGCAGGAAAACGACACTTTACGAGCATTAGTTAAAGATTAGTAAAGTTCAAAGGAAATATCTCTTGTATAACTTATATGACTCATGTGATCTAGTTTGAAATTTTAAAAAATTCAATGTAAAATGTATAAATTCCCATTTAAATAGATGATAATTTGGTTCAGAGATTCGAATTGTTTTACAACAATTCGAATACCACGTATTTCAGTTCCATCTTGCTTATACCATGGAAGTAAGGATATGCAAGATATTAAGAAATATAGATTATAATTCTTTGTATTTCCAATCGATGACATCAGTGGGGTGTTAAACTTAATAATTACTATATTTATAGTTGAAATATTATCTATTAGTGTATATACGAGGAAGGAAATAGAATGATCAAAGATATACATGTACTATTAAATGAGTCATGAAACACGTGAAATGTAATCCGAAAAAATTTAACTTTTTCTAAAAACCTTTTTGAATAAGGTCATGAAAGGTCATCAAAATTGACCTTGCAGAAAGCACATGATCGAGTCTCTACCTTGTGTTTCGTGCGATTCCTTTCTCCTTTTAAAATCGGTATGAAAACCACATTATCGTAAGTAAGGTCCGAAATTAAATATATTTATGTTCGCTATTCTGAAACACATGATACGGCCCTACCTCTGTGTTTCTCAACTTGGCCTTAGACATGTTTATAGGAGTTGTTAAGAATTCGGTATGTGAACAACATACGGTAAGATATAATACAAGCATTAATGTCAATACAACCATGCCGAGGACGTCATTTACACAAAGCCTATACGGCCTTAGTTAATCCCATTGTGTCCTTTATACGTCGCTAATAAAGTCTATCAAAGCCCGCTAATCTGTTTGGAGTGATTGGAATTCGATCTGCCTTTTGTCCGAAAATGATCTTACTATAAGACTATTATGTACTGAAAATAACCGTGTGTTGTATTATGAGAGTCTATGCCATTCAAGTCTACGGTGACTCGTTCAAAGTGTCCCAGATAATATGCCAAAAATAATAATATTAGGTGCTTATTTTTAAAATACTTATGTTATAAATAATATACAGAACTAAAAGCAAAAATCTTGAAATCTTGAATTCAAATCGAAAACCCTCTCGTAAATTGTTTCGTGGCTGGCTTTGATGGTCCATTAAAAAAAAGCCAAAACAACACTAAACAAAAACGAAACTGAGGTAATCATGTAATAAGTTACGTCTTCATCCGTTTTTTGGTGAAACTGGACCGACGGATACAAAGCTATTCTCGGAAGGCATTCTCTGTGTTCGCATAATCATTTGCGGTTACCAAGTTTTACCTTAAACCTTTCGAAATCCTACTTGTCTTAGAGTTGGAGTTTATTTTCGTAGTATGTTAAGAACTCCGTATATTATAATTATATGATATTGTTCAAGTTGAAAAAGCCTTGATTTGTGTTTTTAGCGCCTTTTTTGTTTCTTATTAATGCATGTTCTCAAACTTGTCAAAGCGTATTTCCAATTAAACCTAACGAAAAGGACAAAGTTTGTTTACTTGGATTCAGTCCCATGGAAATAGTAAACAAACAAAATATTTCAAATGCATTACACCAGTTGTTTGTTATACATAACGAATTTTATTGTTAAGAAAAAATTTGAATGAAAGGAAATGTTGTGAGATATACAATGATTACTTAGTCTTTATTGGCACTGAATAATAAACTATTGTGGTTTCAAAGCAAGGTTTGACATAATATCAACACATGCGATTATTCTTAAACAAATATTAATTGCCGCGATTCTCAATAGACTTCACCTATTTGTAATAAAAAATTAAAAAATACTACAAGGGAAAGTCAATACGGTGTGTTTTCTCTTTTGAGAGATATGGACAGGATTTCAGAATATACATGTATATGGTCATAACGGTTTCTCAAATCTACCAAAATACCTTCATGTGGCAAGCATGACAATTTTTCCCATAAGATTTTGAGAAATTTAACATAAATTATGTCTAATGGATAGATAAAAAACCTATAAATTGATCTCAAGCTACCGACATGCGTTTCGGGTTTTCGAGCATTTAAGCTTTTTGACTTGACTTTTTAGTAAACCATAGGATATTTAATGTTAAATTTGTATATTGAACTTGCTTTGTCATATAATTTTCAAGACTTCATAATTCAGAATTAACTTTTGTAATAAAACATATTTTATTGAGAGGTCTGAAATTTAAGCCAAATTTTATTAAGTCGTTCTTCATATTTTCTATTATATTTTGTCATATAACACAATAAAATTTTCAAACTATTCTAAAAATATCCGTAAAACTGAAAGGAAAAAATCTTTAAAGTCGCCATAGTTCAATACAATTCAAAGTGTATTTTGAATAAGGACATGCACAAGACGTTCAATAAAATTAAATTTGAATAGGGGGTTATAAAGTTCTATGCTTAGTTTCCTTGAAAATCTAGTGCCAACAACTTTTATAAAATATTCATGCTAGTCACGTATATTAATCCAATAGAGTCCAATAGGCAGTGGGTATTGGAAATGTGAGACGAGGAACTGTAGACTGTTATATGCAAATAGTGGTCCTTTGAACCACACTATATACCTTGTCAGACTCAACTTACATCGCGATTAAGTACTATCAATTCAAATCAAAAAGCAATTGCTAACGAAATGCCTACTAAAGTGTTTCTGATACATTATTTGTAACGCCAATTTATTTGTCGACCAAATTGTTAAAAGAACCTTGGGTTCGCCCACTCCCGAGTCGACTTGAAAAACACTGGTCCTTAACTTTGATGTCGTAGCCAACTGCTGTATCTTTATGTTAGTAGATCTCTAGTAAGCTGTTCTAGTATTGATTATTCAAATCACTCAATGTTCTCACTGAATACAATATTTTATTTTTAAACAGTGTATGAACAGTTTTTAAAGGTTTATTGAGCTGCCAACATCTGGACATAAAAAAAATTCCATTGATTTCTGTCACACATATGGCTGAATCACGACTTTGATTTTGATTTTGTGGTGATGAATAACTTATGAGATTGGTTAAATCTAAACCGATACTGATGTTAAGTAAGATTTTCAGTGTTTCGAACTAATCTAGCCAGACCCGGGGTCACATCCTGAGGTCAAAATTGACCGTTCAAGGATTGCACACTACTCCGGATTTGGATATTCTTATATAGTATCAATGCAGTACAGTTGCTCTAACAACGAAGACATTCATTACGTTATTGTCCGATAATTGTAATGGGCGACCTAAGTGTATTAAGAGGTTTATCCCTACGTTAGTGAGTAAATTAAAAAAAAATCAAACCAGGTGTGTTTACGATATATCCGTCCTGAAACAGCTAAAAAAAAGCATAAGATTTGATCAAATATTACCGATGGATTTCGAGATTCCGGTATGCCTCTGATAAAAGACCACCATCAGGCGTAACCACAGATAAAAAAATCCGTGTGATAGTAGCTTTATTAAAACATTCAGATAATGTACTAAATAAAGGCTTTATTATGTGGTATATATCGTATATCACAACATCTATGGTGAACATCTGGTGGATATATAAAATGAAATTTAAATAATATTTCCTTGTTGATTCTAATCGACGTTTAGGAATATTAATATAAGCTTGAATTATTCTTATCAAAATATGAAAGAAATTGTGTGTTTGTTTCAAAAAGTAACTCATTATAGAGATAACAAATTTATGCATGGAATTTTAATAATCAGGGAAAATTTTAATTGCTTTAGCACATGACATAACAGAGGATGTATTGTTAATGTTTGTTACCTTTGGAAAAAATGAATAGTGCATGATCAGAAAAGTTTAGAAGATTTATAAAGCGTAGTATGTACAATAAATGAGCATTGGTCAGGTACAAATGAGGTGTTTTGAAATTTGTTTGTTTTGAACAGTTTTGAACATTACAGTCGTGTTAAGAATTCTTATAAACTCCGTAGGCTACGTCCAGTACATTGACGTGTAATGCACATGCAACACTGACTGTAGTCATTAGTCCCTCGGGTTTCTTTCAGTTATTGCTTAAATTTATCATTGCATGCTTGTCTTTAGACATCATTTTACAATCCGGTTATAACAGTATTATGGAATACCTGGTGAGACTTTAAGCTGTCTTATAAAACTCTATTGAATATATTATTGTCATCGGTATAAGCAAGTTTTGTTTCTAATCTTGCGAAGTTATTTGTTTTTGTCTTCTTCAAATAAGATACAGAACAGTTGGACTTCAAACTTCAATTTGTTGCGTAAAAGAAAGCGCAATCTGAACCCGTAAAAACACTGACAATTTGTGATGAAAATGCTCGTCAATTTAAACTTCCTATTACACCTGTCGAGATTTTGTTACAGTTTCAAACAAAAATATCTTTGAAATGTAAGTGTAGAATTTTTCAACTTACAACTTGTAAATATGTTAAGATATCAAACATGCGCTTTTCTGTTAGCTATGACAAATGACTTCGGAACCCCGACCGTTATCAAAGTTACAAAAATATGCATTGAATAATGAACTTACATGTATGTTAATATTTGCTTAACATAATATATTTATATATAACATAGCTAGACCTACACAAATTTCGGATTGACTTGAGATAATTAAATGTACCCATATATATCGCACTACTCTATTTATTTTATGATCAATGTGATAACATTTTAATGGCGGTCGTCACGGTTAAGGATGTATGGTTACTTAATGAGGTAAAAGATGCCATATTTTTAATGCCTTTCTTTTATTTTCTTCGACTGAATTATCTCACAGTATATAACAATTATCATTTTGACCCGAGTTGACAGTTGTTATCTCGATATCGACTTGATATTATGCAGTTATTCAACTTCTTGGTGAGATATTCAAGATATCACTCTCTTCGTCTACCTTTATCATGATTTAATCGCGTTTCATGGAAAATAATTGGTTATTTTTTCATATTTTATTTGTTTCTAATGTAATCCGATACTCGATGAGATCATGAAAATATATTTTAATTTGAATAATATTTTAATTTGTATAGGTAATGCGATCTTGAAGTGGAATATCAGAAATATCTGCATAATGATATCCTTTTAAAAAGCGTATCATTAAATCAAAAACATTTAATATCGTTTGGCTTGGGATTTGTTTTTTTGTAAATACTTTAGCCAATGTACTTTTCTCTGTCTACGTAAATCCAAATTCACCACATCAAATGTTATCGTATATACACGGGAACTATTGCATCGTGAATAGTCTGATTCTAATCAAAAGCGTGGATATGGAAGTATTTGGATTGCCAACAACTGGTGTAATTCATTGTATATAGTATGCAACCCATATTATTTTGGTAACATTACAGCTCGAACAGAGGATTAATTTCCACGTTATGGTACGTTACCCCAGAATAACCCATATGCATGCATAACCAATAATAGTCCATATGAAAGGAGTCCGTGTTCCTACTTTATGGACTGTCACATCGCCGTCTATATCTGTTATATTCGTTTAATTATGATATGGTTATGTAAATACGGACTGCTAATAACGTCATTTGAATATCGAATTTCTTTCTTTATTATCAAATCATATATGGGCACGACAAAAACATAAAATATTTTGAATGCATGCTCTGTAATATTGATGTATATGGTCTATCAGAAACTAAAGAAACGTCAATTGTTATCGTTCCAACGCTTGAGAGAACTTCATGATACAAGTTACCGACAGTTAAAGTCAATAAAGGCAACTTGGTGGAACAATAGTCGACTAATTACATCGAACGACGGTTTTCTCGATATAATTACACCAGTTTATGGATTTCACTACCGTCAAATATGAGCTGTTGTTGCAATATAGTGGCATGGAATTGGCGTTACTGTCTAGATTACGATACGGAAGCTGAGAAGCGTCATTAAAGGGTATATCCTCTGTAATTATCCACTTTTACAGAAGAAAGACTCTTATTTTAGTTACTGATACCTTTGTTCAATTATGGACACACTTTTTCGATCGATATGAGCTTCGAGTCTGATATCCATATTGAAAAGTGCTACAGATGAAGAGAAGACTGTATATTATTTTAGACTATTCTTTATATAATGATAAGTATCTTATGCAGATAGCGTAGTGCTCTCGACTCGCATTTTTGATCAATATGAACTTCGAGCTTGATTTCCATAGTGAAAAAATGTTACAGACGCAGAGAAGAGTGTATACTATTGTAGACTTTTATCCCTTCATTGATATCAATTGCAAGTCGTAGTTAAGATAATGATTAATATGTCTTAATGCAATTTGATGCCTTAGACTAACAATTTGATAAACATGATCACAGAGCTGCATTTCTATGATGAAAAGTATTAATGTGTTTGAAAAAAAAATGTATATAACGACTAAGACTGTATATCACTTCAAAGTTCTAGATCGCAAGTTGCGGTTAAGATAATAATTAGTATCTCATGCAGGCAGTCTAGCGCCATATCGTGAGGTAGATGAATTAAGTTTACGTTCTATTCAACTTCTGAAATGAGAGTCAAGCTTCCCTGAACCTGATATCTATTATAATCGACTATAATGAGTGTCTGGAATGGCATAAAGCATGATTAGAATCACGGAATTATAACTTACGTCTTAACTTCTATATTTTGAGGTAAATTTTTAAAAAAGGTTCGTAGTTTGTGTGTAAGTCCACATTAGTGAGATAGTATGAAAAGTAATGCTGAAAACAGTGGCGACAGCTTCGATGCTGTGCTTCTCAAAATCAGCATGAACAGAAGCATGTAATGTAATGTCAGGTATTTCTTCAAGAAAATTGACGTGCTTGTGCAAAAAGAAGTTGTTGATGCTGAAGGTTTTAATGTCAGGTTTTAATGTTTAGATTGATAAGATGATTTCTGGTGATAACGACTGATAAGATGATGTTTGGTGATTTTGCGACCAAGATGGTATCTGGTATTTACATTGAACAAAGCGATGCCTTATTTCAAAAGGAAACAATCGAAAAACATAGAAACCAAAAAATTAAACAATCACACCCCGCCTCAAATACTCAACCCTCGCAAGTTTATTTGAGCAGCGCTATATCCTCTTGATAAGGTCATCACTTTATCGATGTAGGGTCACTCATGTCGACGTGACATTTAACAAGATTTCCTTTTGATCTACCAAGTTGTTTAATAAGATTAGCTCCGATCTGAATCTGGTTTTAAGACACATTGATTGACATCGAAAATGATTGATGCGATTTCAAAATGGCCGACATTGACGCGACTTAAATAACCGTTGAGTTAGAGTTGTGTAAATTAAGTTGAATAGCTTCTAGGCAAATATTATTCATAGAAAAATATGATTTATTACCTTGGTATGTAACATAATGCTGAATAATTTTAATATCAATTTCAAGATATTTAAAATTGCTGTCCAATAAATGTCATCAGTTAAGACAATGACTTCAAGACGCTAAATGACGAATGTCAAATGGTGAAAAAACAACATTAATGTCTTTTAAAATGGACACGAAATATCTCAAACTTGGTCCAAAAGAGTATATATATCCATCAGTTGGACTTGCTATTATGCCACTCTTATATATCTCTCTTTTAAATCTAAGTAAGTATTGAAAAATGGCAACAAAGCGTGTTCCAAAATGACTTCGGTTAATGGATTTTTACTTAGTTTCGCCGTGTGACCCAGAATGAACAATTCAAAAAGGCTATTATGATTTGCTGACCAACTTCAACGAAAATGCAAATGTTTTGAATAAAAACATGATTTCATACGGTTTGTGCTAATATTCGCTGATATCCCAACAATAGTTATTAACTTAAGAGTGTTTAATATATTCAAAGCTTGTACAACAGATGTTCTAACAAATTTTGAATAATAATAAGGACGGTTATGGTTCAAATCTGTAAATTGGAATGATATTGTAATATATTTCATAATCAGATGAAAACAGTATTGCTTAGGTGTATGGTACAGCAAGTACATGAATGGTAGATTAGATATGGGCTGTGAACTTAGATGGGATAGACCTACTACTTGACCTAGTTGCACAGGATCGCAGGTTAAGAGAGTTACCATTTCCAAAATCGTAAAGCCCACCTTTTTAGCTCAAAGTCGAACTACCCTAACTCTCTCCCACGCAGAGAGCATTTTCAGTTTCAATTTGTGAGCCAATGTTGAAATTACACGTTTTCCTGTATGTTAACAGTAAAGGCTTAATGTGCTGATCGTTTAATGTCTTTCAAAGCCGCTTTATAGTCTTTAAACATGCGAAATGCCCATCGAAAGACAATATTTCCCCAACACTACTACAAACTAAAGACAACATACGGAGTGTTTGGATATATAAATCAAGTTGGGACTTTCATTGAGTGATCAACTTGTATTATAATCTCATCACGGCTAATCGATAAATAGTTCTAGTCAATCTACTGAGACCTTCTATTAAAGGAATTGCTTTCTATAGTCTCAAACGTTCCGATGTCTTTTGACACCAAATATGACCAAAACCACCTCGCTTCTTCATGAATGTAAACAAACAGTGCTAGCAAAAGTGCAGTTTTAGTATATCGTGTATATCGTTAACAGTGGCCTGAAGAGAATAGATATAAGCAGCAATGTCATTTTTTGTACCAATATACCATGTAGAATTAGAGATTTCGCGACATGGGCGTTTCTTGAAAATATTGACACAAACAGTTGACCTACGAGCAGGGGCTTTATGCCTAGCAGTCGTTAACCCATTTTGCTTCCTTGTGGTCGACCTAACTCATCTTCTGAGGTCCGAAAGTAGAATGGTTCACTTGCCCCCTCTACTCTTATGATTGCAAATACCTATCGACAAGAACAGTAAGGCGTTCTATTTTCATTTATCTTCACTACTTTTTCCTTTAAGCTAAATTCAATTAGACTCAATATTACCTTCATTTCACATGTTGCATGTAGCACGTTGTAATTAAATTTAGTCAGAACTTGTGGCTTTTACTGTACAGGAAATTAGCTGGCTCTATCATAGTCTCTGTAAAGATTTTGGAAAGATAATAGCAGCTCCCAGTACATGAGAAGGTTGCTTGTCGATGAACTTGTCTTGGTAATCATGAACACCCTTTAGGATCCACATTTAATGTAAGAACATCGCTACTCGACTTATTACACTCATTTTCTCTGATAGTATTGCAACTGGGCTATGCAATGCATTAATTCAATTTATCCCCAAACCACGAATACCATGGAATCGCTTTTGCTACCTTTTGTAACATTTGCAAAAATACTGGAGTATTTAACAAGTTAGACCGACAGTATCAACCTTACGTTATGTATACAACCTATATTATCGAATTACTGCACTAAAATGTAAGCATATAAACAAACGGAATGGCAATAGGTAGAACACAGCAGGTGTATCTTCCCATTCATGATATTAGTTTACTCATTTCATTGTTTACCCACTGCCAATTGTTATGTAAGCATCCAAGAGAATTGTATCTGCTCCAATTTTCTAAATTGTAAGAATCTGGTCACTGAATTACATGTATTCGAGATTTGTGGGGTATTTGACTTTCGGTTTTTCCCTTGTCGGTTATGCAGGTCGGAGGGGTTGACATAGAAAAAGTGTCGTTCGGATAGGACAATAAACCTAGGCCCCGTGTGCTACAGGCTATGCACGTTAAAGATCCTTAAACAGTTGGGAATTGCAAAAAGAGTAGACTAATGCCTGGCTTGGTCAGCCTTCATTAGCCTATAAGGTGCATAACAGTAGTACGTAAATCTCCATTCTTTCATTTCATTTCATTTGAATTACAGGAAGTGACAAACTCCCGGGCTTTTGACAAATTGAAAGAAACTAAGTTCGAGCCTTGCCGCTGATCCAAAAAATTATTCTTAAATTTGATTCCCAGTTTGACGTTATGCACTAATTCCATCTCTGAGGCTTGGAGATATTTAATTGATTACAGTATCAATAATGAAATCGCTGCTGTAGGTACGTCAGGTCAGAAATGCCATCTCTTTGGCCAAAATTGGAAAAAAAATTCCCCCCGTTGCAGCGCCCTATTGATGATTTAAGAGGACTTCATTCAGGGTGAGGTGTACCTACAGGGTTAGTGAATTCCTGGATCATATAGTAAATAGCCTGCTCTCGCCTATATTAGCTACCAAATAGTAGAACATAAAAACCAACTCTAACTTGATTTAAGGCCATAAAGATCAATCTCGTGAATAGATATTAAGACCAACGTTGACATCCAATTTAAGATAATTCTGACGCTTCTATTCATCGGCAACGCTGACATTACACGGTGGTATTTATTGGACAAACATAGCCATTCTCTAATTAATTATCAAGACTTGAAAGTTCAACTCGAACCATTGTAAGAAGATTGTCGACTCCCAAACACTCGATTGACTTCTTGTACCTCGCGTCTGTAAAAAGCCATTGAGGTGAAATGAAGTTATCCGTCTTCGCTGCCGTCTAGGAGGTAAAACATCGACTCTCCTCTGTCAATACATCGCAGCAAAACAAATATTAGAGACTAGTTTGAGATATATTGGTTTGACTTACTAGCTGGCCATAAAAAGGGATCATCTCTCATTGATTTTTCTATCTCTTTCCTTCTCGCCGCTGACGTCTATTGGGAATATAACACGGTTTAACTATTATGGTTCTAATATATCCACATAATATCCCACGAACTTATCGTGGAATTAGTCCGCACAAAACAGTATGAATATTAGCGAATTAGAAGTTATAGATACTAACATTAGTTGTCTTAAATAAAAGCTCCTTTGGGTTGGTTAAGATAAGGCGTTAAGCCATCGTTTAGAATCTGGTCGATACGAGCCATAAAACGATACTATCATTTTTAGTTACAGCCATCGCGACCAGTCAATTTTCTTTAACTCCAACATAATCGTATCTTCCTTAATAAATATACTAGCATGCTTATTCTTTTGCCATCAATGGCCATGCTAGTGCACCTTATACACTCCATATACTTATTCTTCTCGACAACTCTTGACATGCACAAAGCTATTTACATTCATTACACACTTGTATGACTGTTACCTCTGCGACGTAAAACTCCATTCATTTCATTTCATTTCCTCTGCAAATACATATACCTATGCTCATTCATTGTAGCACTTTATACACCATACCCTTACATCTATTTATTAACACTGTGAGAATGCATTATAAGGCCTTTTTGTAGCCATTTGCCATAAATGTCAAACCAAACATTTGAGGAAAACCAGTAGGTGTATTGAAGATACGTGTATATTGTATCCCACTGTACGGCACTATGGTCAGATTCTGAGAGAAATATATTTACGGTATCAATGCCACTTTAAAGAAATAATATACACATCATTCTATTTACTGCAGAACTATAAATAGATAATTGTTCGCTTGGTATTTGATCTATGGCAGTTTTTCAATCATGGAGGCTATTTCAGGCCATACTTCCGGATAGCTCTTCAAAAGGAGGCGAGAATGTCAAATTAATATGTTGACACCTGATGTTAAGTTCAAATTGCGGTGAAATTCTGTTATTCACTTGGAATCTCTCTCTAAATGTAATGTTCCTTTTGTAAGCCAGTAATGTCTTTAATGCCAATGTTTTTCTGCCTATAACAATATGAAATCTGCTACGAGTTTTTCTGACATTAATACGAACAGTACAGGTGAATCTCGAGGAAATCATAAACGAGTTTTGAAGTGTTGGCGATAAAATGTCAGTCTGGTTTAGATTTATTATGTACACGATACCAAAGTGGTAAGAAACAACTCTGGTTCAAAGAGATTTTTTGTCTGAGTCTGAATCGCAGAAAGACAACAAATGTATCATAAGAATTAGTCATTTGTCATGGTGTAATTGTTCCAACACCTTGGTATTCTTTTATTTTTATGACTTGTGTCAGCTTTTGTCCTCATGCAGATGTATCTCAGTCGATCGGGAGTTGGATTCTCATCTGCCAAGTGATGAGATTTTTGGGGTTGGCATATTATGTTTAGGATGAGTACTTTTCATCCATATCATTTATTCTCGGTTGTGCTGGATACCATATGCACGATGAGATGAGATTCTGCCAGACGATAGTACGGGTGTCTCTGTTAGTATTTATACATGTGTTTACAATAACAATTAAACTTCATGTTTGTATGATCTTCTAGATTACAAATGTAGTAGATATGTGAACCAGGTCTGCCATTAGGTTTATGCTTGATATCAGTTGGTCGGTAGTTAACACCGTTTTCCGGTTACTGAAATCAAAGCACTTTATTCGATTTGATAATGTAAGTACAGCGTATAAGCCGAAATAACTTTGAAAGCCCAATGGTGAAACAGATGTAATACAGACGTATGATTTAAACGTGTTATATCCATGTTTTTAGATCTTGTTTAAATTTATGTACTTCCTAAATTACGTCAACTTGTTTGGAGAACTTGGTGTAAACAAGCATTTAAGCCTATACCGGTACATTAATTGGTTCTTGCATCCAATAGTGTCAATGTTAATATAGACGCACGTGTTTCTCTACCTATTCATATACAAGTCATATATACTTAATTATCTTATTAATATTGCCCACTTGGACAATTGCTAGCTTAACAATTCAAGATTTTAACTTAAAGGACAATGAAGATAACGCACCAAATATCGTTGGTACAAGACACATTTCATTCTCCTGAAACAAGCTGATTGACATGTCTCGAATACTCGCTACGAACTCCCGAATATGCATAAACATACTTTTGTTTATTTTCATTAACTCATGCATTCCACTGTCTAGATGTTGTATTTTCACTCCACCTGCTAAACCTACTATGTTCGAATGTCGCGACTTCAAATTACTGTTACATTTGTGTTGTTGCCGGTCTAGTCCATCATCTCAATAATCAGTTAAGATCTGCTGAATCCATTAAAGCAAGATGACGTTTCTAAAAGACTTTCGTATTTCATTCCTTCTGACGTAGCCGACGTGATAATTTGCGCAGAAAACAGATTAAACATATTTAGCTAGACGTATGGTCATCAAAGTGGTACTTGCACCTGTTGGATCTGTTGGTAAAATTTATGTTACCATTCTAATTATAATTTCTACTTAGTATAATCATTCTGTGCTCAGGCACCGGTTTAGACTTCATCACATGTACTGTAGTTCTGAGAACCTTTTAATCTTGTTTGTTTGCTTCTTGAAAGGATTTATTGTCTGTCAAAACGGCTTTATGATTTGTATTTCAAAGATGAATCGAGGCATAACCTGTTAAATAAAGAATGGCGAACAAAAATGGAAAAAAGAAGGAAAATATCACGAAAAATTCGAGATGTTGATTACTTGAAGCCAACCTGTCATTTTTCCCGCCTTTCGCGAGTCGATGAGACGTCACGTCAAGCACGTGCCGTTGTTGATTTGGACGCTAGTAAGATAACCTCGTCCGTTTGTTCTATGACTTATTATGATAACACGTTAAGTGCATCTGTAAAAGCATTTGTTTATTTGATTAACCACCAAGAGTCAAGGAGAATTATAATCATTATGAAGACTTGTGAGAAGAAAATCGAAGACACCAGTTTGTAAATGTCATCTATATGTTGGCTTCGTATTTCTAGAAATTAGTTTACCTTCGACTTAACCAATATATCATGGTCTTGTTCTTGAAGCTACACGTTACACAGCAATAAGAACTTGAGATTTATCTTAGAAACCTCAGACTAGTTCTGCCACTGGGTCTGCCTAATCATCAGTTTTCTTTTAGAAAATAAAATAGTTTATGAGTTGAAGGCACCAGGCCATAATTTTAAATGGTAGTTGTTACTATATGAATCGAGTTTTACTCTTTACTTTTGTGCACGTTCTGGGCTAATGAAGACTAGAAGCGGCATGTAGTGCGCAATGAGGAAATTTTGCTAGGACAAAACAGTAACAACTCTTTTTTGATTCCCATATTTATCGTGCACATCCTCCAGTTTCTGAAACCAAACTTAACAGTACATGTAATTATATCTAGTGAGTTGTTATTTTAAAAATATCATCATATCGAGGAAGTAAAATAGTAATTATTGACATCTTGCTTGTTCAAAATGAATTTCGATTTTTCTCCATTTATTCCCCGAAAGACATCATATCTCCCAGACACATTTATCATCATGTTTGTTGTCGATTTATGCTTCAAATATTGTGACTTAACACATTTGTATGAAAACCAAAGTACGGCCCAAGAGCGGGCGAAATCATTAAAATCACAAAAGCCATCAGACATCCGCAGGTTGATAATAGTACAACAATCGGCAGACGTCAAAAGTTAAAGATCGTCTATGCCAATTGGAGTGCTTTTGAACTTCTAATACTATGCTTTAAAGATAAAATTTGCCTTGTCAAAACCTTTTGATACCGTTTGAGTACCCAAGGTCAAGTCAGAAGATCCGTTCCGTTGTCTTGGATGATGACGTTGTTCCTGATATATTAAAGTGTTCAAGAACCCCACTGTAGCCTGGACAGTTTTGTATTTCACGATCAATGCTTTCGAAGGGCGCAGCCCCTTCGAGTGATGGCATCCCCTATTCCCGATGGTTTATCTCCAAATAGAGCTCGCCATGACCAGTCGAAAATAGTGGTGTGTCTATACTCAATTACAGTCAAATAAACAGATAAACAAAGATTAGAACAGATAAATTTATTTTCAAAATAACTAACTTTGTCTAGTAATTGGATACCGAGCTCAGGTACCCTTTTCTGAGTCAGTCGATACCTTAGTCCAAACTGTTTAGTATTTTTATAACTACACTTGAACGTGCTCTTGTGTTTAGTTTACAGATTAACTTGTGCATGGACACGTATTTTGTTTTCTTTACACGGCCTTTATCTTCTTGATTTACGTTTAGCTTAAAGGCAATGTATATACGTAGACAGTAATTGTAGATTTGGTGGCTGATATCAAACTGATTGTATATATACGTAGATATAACGCCTATCCTATAAAGTTTTCAATGATAATTTGCCTCAGCTAATTTGCGATCGTATCTGTGGAGTGATATTGCCGCATTTCAAAATATATTGAAATTTCCTGCTCTGTTCAAATTGTATAAACTCAATTAAGTTGATCAATGATGCCTCGATGCTATATTGTAAAATAATTTCAAACTTGATTTAGAGTGTCTGGTGAACCACCACCCCCACCCTCTTACATGAAAAACACCTTTCGGATGATCGAAACGGATTCCCCTTTTCTTATCATTTTGGAGGAGATAATCATATTATCACATGTTGGTCGCTTGTTTTATTATTTTATCGTGTCTTGATTTATATCCTACACCCACACTTCTAATTGTGTCTGTAATTCACATTGTTATATAGTATACTTCATCCATTTAGTTTCAAAGAATCGAGACATTCTCCAGACCAGCAATAAATCTCCATATGTGTTGAATTGGCAGAAAATTGGGCATTTTATCTAGAAGTTTAAAATTTAATTTCGTTACAACAATCTGGAGATGATTTGACATTCATTCGTTTTCTTTGCATAAACCATTATAGAAAGCAATTAGCTCAAGATTTTAATAATAATACTGTCAATCGAAGAGAATAAATGTCAACAATTATGCCATAACGAAGTTCAACGCCTGGAGTGTAATACAGTAAGCTAAACGGCATTTACAAAACAGAAGAGGATTTGCATTTAAAAAGGACGTGTCAACATTGATGATTCAATAACTTATACAGCGATGGATTGTTATGTATCGTTTTATTGATACTTATATTCATAAATAACATCTTAAATGGAAAATTATGATTTGTTGAAATCGCCTCGCTTGATAATCAAAACGTGTTGCTATTCATTACGAAGCCTCGATGCCTTTGCCACTAGTTTTGGCAACTGTTCAATATGGATCAGTTTCTAGATTTTTGCTATGTGGCACATTTAAAATGCTAAGAGCAGCTTTACTATCAAAACGTTGTGACAGCTAGCACACACGCAGACCTTTTTCTTTGGTTTAAGCTATGTTTAAAAATTACCACAAGTATAAAAATCTATTTTTGTCCAGAATACGATTCACAAGTCTTGAGAAAAGCTACCTTGTTTATCAGAGAAACACACCAGACATTAACAAAGCTGAGAAGATCAAAAAGGCCAGTAGGTTTGAACTCAAATTGAATTTTAGAATATGTTTGATATTTACTAAGAGGTAATATTTATAAATTTAGCCTGTAGACATGGAGCATTTAATCAGACTTAAATACCATCATTAATAGTTAGTAGTCTGTCAAGGCAATCTGTTTCCAAGCCATGTTTTCACCTTATCTCTACCAGTTTCTGATAAAGTATGAAGCAACATGCCAACTAATTGGAAGGTGATAAAATGAAGGATGGTGCCATGTGATAAACTTTCTACAAGAAGTTTCGACTTTTAGGTGCCTTCTTTAACCCAATAAGTAGCGGAATAGTAGTTGAAATTTCATTTGATTTTTAATTTTTGTCTACAGTAGATGTTATTGTTTCATGCCTAAAGCACTGTGCCTGCACCGAATTCATTACTACTCGGTCTAAATTTTAATTAAATAACCATTCTGTTAAAACTTGATAATGGATTTTTCTGAGAAAAATATTGCTCTAACAAAAATGTTCATTGATATACCAGTCCTTCGTTGTGATAAGTACTGAAGATATAACAAGCTGGCGCTTTGATCCATATCGGATCCATGTTCTCAAGAGGTTTATTTGCTCAAATATCAGATTGCAAAAAGTAAAACGTGATTAAGATGCATTTTTCTATTGAAAATAAACAGTCTCCTCGAATTAGAAGGACATTGATTTAATGTCAAAATATTTGTATTCTTTAAAATCAAAGAAATACTTTTATTTGATGTCTGAAGCGTTTTAAAAGAGAAGAATGAACTTGTTGCTTTAATATTTTATGACTAATTAATTTTCCTCTAATGAGTCTATTGATGCGAAGATCTTACTGAGGTGTCTGCAGACTTGTGATGAACTTTTACTCTGCAAATTGTAATTGATTTGGGTCTAGGTTTCTTAATTCTGTGTCTGAATTCGTTTTTGACCCTTGGTGTCACTCTGTAATTATGCATGTCGAATTAGACTTTACGTTAGTCTATATTTCAAAACTACACTGTTTAAAACGTGAAACAAAGTAAAATACAATGTACGAGAGAATGAACTATCAGGGCAAAATTTAAAGTCCTGCAAAAGCATGTGTAAGCTCTTTCGAAACACCTAATGGAACTGCATGATTTTCTTGGTCACCTTGACTGATTTCTTAATCTTGCTGATTGCTTTTCATCATTTGTGATGATTCTGATTTTTTTTTATCATTATTATAGACATTAGATAGCGCCGATCAGACCACATGTTAGTTTCGAGGCCTTTCAGTAGAGATATTTCTTAAGATCATAATTTTTTATGTAAATGAAATACAGTATATAAATGTAAATTTAAAAATTAAAATTAATATATAAATTTAAATTGTATATTCAATATATCCCTTTTAATATTTAATGTTTCTACATAAATTTGAATTTTAAAATTATCGATGGTACAATGAAATATGAGAACTATTGTAATTGTGTAAAATATTAATAATGACACTCTCACATTAATGGAGCAATTGTGTATATAAAGTGAATCATATAACTACAGCTGTGCGATGAGTTTCCCTAAAACTTTGTGCTCCTGCGTCATATATTATATTTACGTCAAGAGGCTGGTACAGTAGATAGACACTATCATATTATCAATTGCATTGCCACCATGAGCTGCATGTTAAACTATGTTTTTGGGTATTGGACCTTATTCTGACCCATGTAAAATAAGCGTTTTTAATTGTTATTAATGCTTTGGAACGTTTAACCGAGCTCGGTGCAGAGAAACCAGAGTTGTCGGAAAACGATTTACAATATAATTATTTTTTACTGTTATTTAAGCAATAAAAATGTCGACTGAAATTGCCACGCTGTTAAATTTAAAGATTCTCAAAGCATTAAGGCTTAAATCAATCCAATATTAAAAATTCAAGGAAAACAAAATAGTGACCTACAATGGCTTCAATTTTATTTCATTGTTTTGGCTTTGTTATCTATGTAATAAAAATGTCTACAGAAATTGTTACAAATGGTTCTTTAAGCTGTTATAAAACTCACTAGAATGATAAAAGCAATCGTTTTTAAAACTTAATCGATCGTCAACCATAAAGCAGAGATAACAATGAACCCGATTCCTGGCATCTACAAATTGTTAGAATCACAATACTAGTAATTATTTTTAGAATATATGTTAACTAGAATTTGATTCTAGTTTTGATGTGAAATTACATTTCACGTTCACGTTCTTTTTATGTAGCGTTAGATTGTTTGGTATACATTAACTATTATTCTTCTGATGCATAAATTTTCAAATATTTGTTCTTGCTTTGTGAATTTCCCTTCAAGTAGGGATGACGAGTTGAAAAACCCATTCGAAGAGAGATGTGACTTATATTTGCTCCTATTTTCTTGTATATATCATTATAAATCTATGGGTTTGGAGGCTTAAATATCAATAGTGAACTGTGAACACTATTACTGATTAGTTTGGCTAAATTATACTCGTTTCAGAGACTGTGTCAGACAAGTGGCTAGTCCGTCCCTTTAAAGCTCGTCTAAAATTCATCAACATTGATAAGGAAGAGCGAACAGAGCTATTGGCATTAGCAAATCTGATGTGATTCCATCAAGACCTAACAAGATCAGTAGAATATATATTTCTATAATTACTCGTTACTATTCATTGACTTACAATACATTATGTATGGTTATATGTCTAGTAGAATTCCCTACACGGCAAAATGGCCGACCAAATCTAATTTGCTTGAGTTCTGAGTTTTCCTGACTGACATTTATGACGCCATCACAAATTCATATACTTTAAATTGAGCTTTAGCTTCTATTTTAAAACTTACGTCACATTAAGCGTTTTCGTGTAAACCATCACACTACAACCAACATGATTTTAAGCGTTCAGCAAAAACGCGCACTCAAGCTCTTTGGTCCGATTCTGCCGATATTCAAGATGGAGACAGTAGTTATCTTTGACCGTCATTGCAACACATGTTTGTTAGTTTTACAAACATGTGACACAGCTTGCGTTAGCTGCCCACTTCTTTACCACTTAAATTGTACTATAATCTCTTACTACTATATTTATCTTTAGTGTAATAGGTTTAGTTAATTCTGAAAAGATACAAGAAGAATGCTGAACTGTATTTGTTCCATATTGTTAACGTATGGCATTTTAAAATTTTGTACTGTACTTGAGGTATGTGACACTTAGCTTGAAAAGGAAAGAAACAAAATTATTTGACAGAAATAAGAACTCGGATTTCCGAGTATCCTTTCCTCCGAACGGCCTTTGAACAACCTTTCTCTTGTACCAAATGGCTGTAACAATGGTTCTTTTGGTGGTTATATGTACCCGTATACCTACAGCTTAGACTTATCGAACTCGCTAACTTTTCTATTGAACCATGCATTTACCTCAGGCATCTAGCCAGCTCTGTCATACAGTGTCGGACTATCCTCTTCATTAGTAATTAAAAGTTGCTAAAAATTGCCATGTCACATGTTTCTCAGAAAGTCAAACTTATCGCATTGACATTTTACATAACCACTCCTGATATGGGTAATTGAATTTGCAGGTCATTGCACCAACTGCTCTTTTGAACGACACTAGCCTCGGGAGTTTGATGACATGATAATTATTAGAAATGTTATGTTGCCCCGTTGGGGTGTGTTTAAATGCCATTGCAGGCTGAAACTTTATTAAGGGACAACTATTTAACGAAGTATGTAGGGTCAGCAGGATAAGCAGCTACCTGTCCAGTCGTCCACATCAACTTCGAAAATGATGGTCGTAGGCATGTGAAACCGAAATCTAATGACCTTGATTTAAGGTCAAAATTCCAGTACCAGCTGTAAATGAGTACGGAATCCAGGAAGAATAATGTCCGTGATATTTGGTAAAAGATTAGCTAGTACAAAGGAGACTGTTTCTTTGTATTAGTCTAAACGCATTGGTTTGCATCATTGAACGACGTCGAGCCGCGGCCCCCAATGCTGCAGGAGACTATTTCAACATCAGATCATTAGATTTTATTGAGGAGGCAAAACATTTATTATCGATAACCATATCTGCAATTTGACATTTTGTGAATGGAATCTTCAAGATTGATATTGATTTTGAGTAATGCATTTATCACAGCATCTAGAGTAAACAGTACATCCATATTATATCTTATTTGACTTTTAATCAAATTCAGTTTTCTGGACGCCCAATTTATTCCAGATTTGTTTGAATAGATGTTTTTGTTATACTTTGTTCTCAATAACTTTTAATCACATAGTCATCGATGACAGGATAATAAAATGCTAGGTTTATATTATTAGTAATATGAACTCTCTTAAATTTGATTTTCTTCAGGTCCAATTTGTCTATTATTTGTTTGAATAATTCTAAATTTTATGGTGGCAGTATGATAACATTCGATGACTGTGTTATTAAATGCCAGATTTATAAATTAGATATAATGATCTTTCCGAAAGTTAAGTAAAGTGGCAGAGCGGCAGCAGGTGTTTTGAATCAACCTATTATTGAAATATGACATTTTGCGTTATCAATTGAAGCGTTCTGATATTTAAATTAAATTAATTGGATAATTTAATTAATAATTAAATTTTAAAATGGTATTCAAAAGTTTTAATATATTATAATCTATTCTTAACAATTAAAATGTAAAACAATTGAAATGAAATGTTCAATATACCAGCTCGTGAGGATTATATTTTACAAATTGTAACAAATGGAATTCAGTACGACTCGGTGTTATCCGTATCCCAATTACTTAAATTTTAAATCTAGATTTCCTAGTTTATTATCACAAACTAGAAAGCTATGACATGCTCCAGTTCAGTACTACATATTCAATTTCGAACATCTCAGGAATCGATGAAGACTTAATTTAATGTTTAATGGATTTTGATGATAGGAGCGAATATTGTAATGTTACCCCCAAGAAGTATTACTGCTTTACAGGACGTTTGTTTGCAAACAGAGAAAACCGCTTAAATGCTAATCAATGATAACACTTTTTCTCTGGGGGGTTCATGTTTCTAGACATTACATGGAAATGGAATTAAAAATTATTTGGATATTCATGGATGCTTTATGGACCTAGTCCAAATCTTAAACATAATCTCTGAAAGCTTAATTATTTCGACTTATTGAGGCGTGTTTACAACAAAAATCATACGCTATAAGAATGCCTAATATTTTTTAGAGGATTGGTGCATCTAAATCAAAATATGAAACGAATCCTTTAAATCACCAATTTGGTCCTGAAGGGATCTTTAGAATGACTTGTGCTCGCTGATACATGTAGATTATAGTGCAATATAAGCAATAGCTACAACGACCTTCTTAAAACTTTCCAGTATCTTGATAGGTTTAATATCATCTTCTGGAAGTATCTTACGAGATCGCTGAAAGATTTATGCTAACATACCAAAACCATGTATATTGCCTTAGATGTATCTGATATTAATTTGGCCTTATCTGGTTTTATTTCGTAGTAGATCGCATCATTCTTAGTTCGGTCTGTACCCTTTCGGGAGACGTAAGGTTAGTTATTGAAGTAGTTCTTTCTTCTGAATCAGATTTAGATGGCCGACAGATCAATTAAAATCGAAGTCATAATATTTATCTGATTTATTTTTGTGTAGACTCTTTGGCGTCCTTCATTAACCCTAGTCGGCTGGGGAATAGTCCTTACTATTCATTGATCAATGTAGAACTGGATGGAATAAGACTTGCCAGATTTCATTTTCGATAATTTGAGCTAAACGCACATATAGCGTTTACGTGACGATAATGTCTCCAAATGAAGATATTCTGTTATTGTATTGAATCCTCTCGTGGGTCGGATGATTACAAGACAATTTAAGATCTGAAATGAAGCTTTACATCTATTTACCTCGTTCTGATAGAGCTAACGAGGGTAAAATAATCCCGACGTCTGCATTTGGGCAAAGGCTAACACAGCAATCTTTTACCATACAGGGATCTTTATATTGCGCCTCTGCTTTCTTCATGATCGTATTTAATAACCAAGTGAATGAAGTATGTATGAATTTTCTGTTAAATGTAGTTTGTAGTGTTTTGGTGGTCATGCATTTACGGAAATTATTGCAATCTTAGCAGATAAGTAGACGGTATTGATAAACTGGCCTTACATTTTCACAGCCTGTTTCTCAAACCCAAGCATTTAAGAGTATTTCCAAAGCCTAGTGCAGTTAATCACAGAGCTTTGCATGAACTACGAAGACATGATTATTACCTTTCAAGACAAAGCCTTAAATCTTAGAAAGTCGTAAAGACGAAAACGTCAATGTTGAAAAGAGGAGAATGGTTAAACTTGGTATTTAATGTTAACAAAGACGGTCTGATTACAGGATTCATTCTGAAATAACTTCACGCAACATTCGCCTGGATAGTCTCGTTTATAAGACTGAATTTGACGTTGTTTTCCATTAATAGTTATTCCTGAACGATCCAAAGATAGGGTTACTTGACATTTTTTCTCTTAACACCTTACAGACCAACATGGAGTTGCACTGGGGATTATTATAATCAACTCGAAAACTGTCTGTGTGATTTCTGTTTGATAGCCGTCCATATTTACCTCTTTCGTGAAAAGTTCCATTAGAATGCGTCTGAGAGCAGTCAACCGTTTAAACTATTATTTCGGAACCGTTCTCGGCACGCATGTAATATTGTTGGTGTGAACAGTGTAGATTTGTGATTTTATCTCACCCTGGTCCAGACCGAGAATGGAACACCAGGAATAAACGACGCTATAGACAACCTTTCAATTGAACTTATTTTACATCTCACCCCGTTTTGTGTACAGTAAAAACTGCCCTTGGTTTGATGAAGTGAGACAATCTAAGTGGAAATCGATAATTATGTTGCTTTAGCTTCTTTAAAGATATCCCTAAGGAAATTTAAAGTTATTGGTGTATATTTTTTCGGGTTATTTTTCTCCCCGATCGGATGATAAATGGCCAAACTCAAGTAGATTGATAGCTTTAATAAACGATTTCATTTTCTCGACAATGTACTGTTGGTTTTGTCAGCTTCGAATTAATGGATGGTTTTTGCTCCTACTTTTCACTAACGATGTTAAGCGATGATCTATTATACTTGTATCCATGGCTAGCAATGGCCCACATCAAGACTGGGAGTATTACAAAGTAAATGGGCTTAACTTTCGAACATAGAAGCACGAGCACATTGAGCAAACTATCATAAGCTACTAGCTAATTTCGTCTCAAGGAAAATGACCGAATCTCTATAGTCTTTAGACAAATTATTCATTTATGCTGTTTGTCTGATTATATGTATAAATTTCTTTTCCATGAAATAATTTCACAATGGAAGACGCATGGTTCTACACCAGACAATGTCCATCAAATGACGAATAAAGTCAGCTAAGTAGACATTGTTACAATGAATCCAAATGTTCTGAGATTATTCAACTCAAAGAGCAATGTCCCTTTATCAAAAAAAACTGTTTAATCGATAGGCTTAAGCTTAAAGAGTGGAAGTGTATTTCGCTGTATTTCAATAATTATCGCTAAACTGTTACTCAACCTGTCGATGGCCTTACTGAATTACATTTCGATCAACACTAAGTCCTACTTCTTTTTTTTCTTAAAACTTTACATTATCCCAAAGACTCGCAGAGATCGATAAATCAAGCTAGCAGTAAATCTGTAACCCGTTGTAAATTTTTTTAATTCTTATTCGTGTGCCAATCTATCAGTTTCAAAATGAGGGTTGATTTCTATACAGAAAGAATTACCACCAAAAGAAACCGATATAGAGTGAAGGGCAACATACAAGTGTTGATAAAGAAACCAACTCTGTTTACGATGAATGAACTGTGCATGCAATATGTAAATGTGTACCGTGACACAATTTGCGTTGTGATCCTATTCTTGTGTTTTACAAAATGATCAATTTAAAGTGTGACCATACTACTGTGAACAATGTACCGTGCGACTATATACTATTAGATTTGTGTTGCACTAATTCTGCTTTAGGGACAGGTTTTGTCTTACTTTCAAGATAATTTCCATCTTGGCGCATAGTTCTCGAATCGTAAAGCAACGGATCTCTAGTAAGACAGACTGAGGCTCTCCTTGGCCTTGATTCCTGACAAAAAACTATTGTTATATCCAGACGATAGACCAGTTAATGAACAATTCCGATTCAGACCGTTTCTTTCAAAATCTCGACAGCCTTTCTTTCCCTTCCCATCATCACGTAACAGTTTCCTCTCCTGACTCACGTTTCTGCTTCTCGGTATTGATTGAGCCGGAAATAGTCTGCAGGAAGTCTTGTATGGAAGCATGTACCATTCGACAATTAACACCTTCTTCTTTAACTATTGCTTCCTTATAATGTAATGCCTCTTTTTTGTAATTTTTATTTTGTTAAAATCACTCGAACTATATAACGATGCATTTGTCTGTGTGGGTACCACAGTTCTGTGTCATTCTGCAAATAACAACCTAATATTTAAGTCTTGCTGTATACTTTCTCTAGACTCCATAGATCTTGACGCCATGTTTGAATTTAAGGTTTCCCAGCTGAACATGTCAAAACTACCCATTTGCCTGTTTGGGCACTGCTTTCCAGATGTCTTTAAATTTTG
Organism: Nipponacmea schrenckii; assembly: GCA_030562195.1. Lineage (NCBI taxonomy): Eukaryota > Metazoa > Mollusca > Gastropoda > Lottiidae > Nipponacmea > Nipponacmea schrenckii. The sequence goes on along the minus strand of JAUJPP010000012.1, from coordinate 14,866,276 downwards.
CAATGCTATAATTTGATGGATTTCAGATTATGTAACCCAAATTTATCGTTGAGTATTTTTATTAGAAAATGATGCACAGCCACAGTCCTTATAATTGCCCCGTTTATCAATTAGCTTCTTATCACCTTCACTATCGAATGACTAAATGATATAACAGAATAACTTTTTTATTTATTGCATATTCTCTTAAATGACGCAAACCGTAATCTGATCTCGAATCCATATATACTCAACATGAAGCCATATTACCATATTATTAAATCGATAAGTGTTTTAAATAGCCAATCAGCCAACAAATCATTTATCGACCTCAAAAGTCCTCCGCCTTATAATTCTTTCCATTAATATCTTCTTTAAAACTATTGACGACTCAAGTCGATCGGCCATTTTGAATTGTCAACGCAATCAATAGTCCAATATCCACACAAAGCATGTTATCGAAAAATATTTTTTTAGCCAGCTTCTTAATGCAGCTTTATACTAATGTAAATGATGCGAGTAAATACGTGGCTAAATACAATCCGACATTTTTCGATTCCATTGTGGTAGTAATGCGATGAAAACATATGACTCTAAATGAGCTATCTCTGTCACCAAATGGACCAAATCGATCAGGAATAATATTTTGTAATAAACGATTTAAATGGATTGAGTCCTGTACTTATTCAGTTAATTTCTTTTGCTGTCGGTAACACTTTAACTGTGGCAACAAAACTTTAAATTCGTAAAAGTATTTATGTAATTATCGGAGAAGGGATGGTTTGAATCAATCTATTTGCAAAAACATTTTAGCAGACTGTATTCGACGACAGTCTTATCTACAGCCAACATGACCCTTTTCACACAAAAGTGGTCAATGTCCAATCATATTGAACACATAGTCTGTATATGCCTTTAACTTCAATTAGCTACTGAACATAGTGACTGAACCCCTTTAATATCGCTTGAGGCTGAAGTGGTATATCTGCTAAATGACTGTTTATCATCAATATTCAAAATGATCTTATTTGGGACAATCTAAACACTCCATATTGTTTACCTTTGGGCGTAGAGTTTTTCTTTTAATGATGCGTTTTGTTTTCATTCTCCCTTCACGCAATTTAAGATGATATCAGCTTAACATCCGGAGAAATATTCCGATTTAATTTCAAGTCATTAGAGGCAAGAACAGATTTTGAACATGATGAGATAAACTTATTCAAGAAATCATTTTACAGATAAAAAGCGTTCTGCGTTCTAAATTTCGAAGAGTATAGCCTTAATCCTTTCTAAAATATATTTTTGCCCTGAATATGCAAAGCATTACATCATTTTATTTTGTATTGAACGATTTGCCATTGTAATTGTTTTCTTAAGGCAAAGCAAAACGTTTGTCGATACGAGTTGAACAATTGACGGATGCCAGATAAGTTAAGTTATTTCCACAGGCCTAGTTGCTTAAAATCGATCGGGACCTTAAGGCAAGACAAAACAATGCAATCGGACCACTGAACGCATCATAGACTTGGGGCATAGTATGACTTTAAGCTCAATTTATACAGTTAAAAAAATCTATAAAACCCATTTCTAGTTATGATATGTTGTGTTATTTTAGCAACTTGTTTTTACACGATCAATATTGAGTGAAAGTTTGTTTCCATTAGGCAATATTTGTAATCAGCAAAACCTAATTTGTCCTCGAGATATTACATCTAAAATCCATTATGCATTGGTAATTCGATACTTGAATTGCTAAAAGAAGGACGATACAACGAAACTCAAAAGTAGAATTTAAAATTAAAACAAGTGCATATTGATGCGCTAATATCAGAAATATTTTGCAATTACCTAAATTATGACGGATGGGCTACATTTATTCATACAAAATATGGAAAATATATATTCCAGACAATAAATTAAATTATTCATTTAGATTAAATCAAATTGAATCATGGCCTAAATTTATTGCACAAAATATCTGCTTTACATGGTTCCCTGATCACTGTTGTCTTTCAGAGATCTATATTTTAATGATATTATTTTTAATTTTCAGTTTATTGAAAGAACATACAGAGAAGAAATGGCCAAAGGTAAGGTCTAGTTTGTTACATGCTAATTCAAAATTTGGACAATGCAAATAAAATCACGCAAACAAACTTTAAATAATATACATTTATTAACGAAACGAAATACCAACCATCTGCAATACAACTGCAACATTTAACATAGACGTAAGTTGCATCAAGTCTAAAGCTGATTGATGCCTTATCACTTAATCACGAAATACAACCACCTGCAATATGCTTGCAACAATTACAGAAACATAACTTGCATTAATATTGAAGCTGATTTAAGTCATATTGCTTAGATCAATATATTATTATATATATAAATGGTATTGCAATACTAATGCCAGTTACGAATCTTTTATATTATGCACCAAACTTTGCAAAAACAAACAACATCACAAGAATTATTACTTTGTTACAGGTTAATTCACATTTCTGTCATAATCAATCCGTGAAAAATGTCACTTTAACTTTAAAAAATAATCGTTTGTTAGCATGATTTGACATATTAAATTTCTCCTAATATCATAACCGACACTGTCATGTTCCACCCACATTGGGATTGACATTAGCCATATGACTGTAAAAGTAACGTAACAGTCACCAATTACTATGTAGGGCATAGCAATTAGCCTTTGGCACAAGATTGAACCTTCGATCAAAGTTCAGCTCTGCCTGTGTAGCCTATGGGTGTCTAATTATCACATTATTGATACATATTTATTGATTGGGCAATTAGCATACATCTATCTCGACGATCTATGTATTTGACTCGCGGTCATTTTAGATACTCTTTATAATTGTTGAGTTCAATGTGATAAATCTACTAGCTATTTCATCCCATCAAGCAGTTTCTGTGTTCTTTGGATTGGTGAACAACGGTCTTACCAAGATGCGGGTATCTCATCTAACGCTAGTACGAGCTGCTCTTAGAGCAAAATCTCCAAAGTTCTTTCAGGCACTATAAAAGTTAGTGCAAGATTATCAAACACCAATAAATCATAATTGTTTTTCAACAGGTTTAACATAGTATGGCCAAATTTTTACAGAAAATAAATCATCAGTGATTGATCAATTGAACAGGTTTTCAGTGAAAATCATTCAGAAATGATCATGATTAGGATCATGATATTTTTTCATATCTGAATAGGGTATATGTGTTATTTTGTACAATTACTATATTGTCGCTGATAGACAATTGATAAATGTTGTTTTGATACAAAATACCCGCAGGTGTCAACACATTACGTTAATGATTGGCCTTGTTGATGTATCGGGAACAATTTTCGATCAATTTCAAACCGTGCATAAATTACATTGGCAATAATGTTTCTGTTTTTACAAACAGTATAATGCATGCCGTTATTCTGCTGTTTGCGAGGTTTAGTTTAAACATATGAATATAATGGTATTCAATTTGTTGTCGAGTTTTGATTTGGTATTCTACTCTTTCATATTCATCTTTCGCATTTACTGTCTTTGAGATTTGAGCCTTGATGCAATAGTGAAATCCGATGCAGTATAAAAGGTTAACCGTAAAGAACAAGAAGAAGAAGACGCTGAAGTCGTTGGTTATCTGCCTCTTCTAGCGTTTGCAATACATTAAGTAAGCATAGTGATGATGTTTTGTTTTGCTGAGTAGCTACAATTCTATGTATGAATGTTGAACATCTTGTTGTCTTGAATGTTGATGTCATGGTTTATTCTACAACGTCCCAAAGCTACCGTTTTTAAAAAATCAACTTGCGACATTGTACAACTGAATCAATTCTTTGTCGATAATGTGGGTAGGACAACTGCAAACAGCCAGGGGGACTCAAATGGCTTATTACGAAAAACTAGTATTAAAACGATTGAAAACGACTCGCCACTTAAGAGCACTGTCGTTAAGATTGCTTCATCTCTTTACAAGAGTCTTCTATAATATCGAATTTTTTTTACACCCGTCGGCTAAAGACGAACTGAATTAATTTTCCTTGGTATTGACGTTTTGAAGAGAGAACATTTTCTGCAGGAAGCTAAAAAATAGCTTCTTAATCAGCGGCTTATAGAAATCGTCAATTTACATTCTCAATGCCTTCGGTTTTAAGTGTCAATTGGAAAACCTGTCGTTACGGACAAGGCAATTTGATCGTCGGAAGGGGATAACCAGGAACCAATGTTCAAAAACAATTCCTTATTTGTACATGTTCTAAATGTTCAGGTAATATACCATATACATAAGGAATTAGTACCAACCTACTAATCACTGTTGTGAATGGTAGTTAACCTATAATTTTCTGTTTTTGTGCGGATACATAGAACTCCTGCAGATACCTTGACTGCAAAGGGCAACTATATGACAGGAAATCTGATCTTGTGTTTCGGGTTGAACATGTTAAATATCTTTCGGCAGTGTTATATTGAGTCATGTAGGTTGTTCCAAATTAAACGTCTGTTATTCAGATCAGCTAATCGTAATACCATGTTTGCTTGGATATATTGACTATCTAGTCGCAGGGAAATCAATCACAGATATCTGTAGACAATCTTTACAATATTTGACGGCGGCTACTAAGTCTTGGAAAGCCAATCTGAAATCAGAACGAATAGGTAATATTGAGGTTTTTCGAACAGTGGTCTAATCTTGGAAGTAAACAGAAGACACCCGTGTGCTGTATGCTATATAGAATGTTTAGAGATTGAAATCGGTTTATTTTCGAATAATATGTGCCAAAACCATACACTGTCTGTCTTTGTTAAATCTTTCAATAAAGACTGAAGTACCGTATTTGTTCGGTCAATTTTCAATGAGTGTTGCCAGGTTGACAATTCAATTGCATAGTGAAAACAGGTGAACACAAATTATATAATATAAAAAAAATCGGGACGTATTAATCAATACCCCATACCAAGTTTCAAACCTAAAGTGGAGATTCTCTACGTGAACTCGTTTTTAAGCAAGTTCAATACTTCACTCAAGCGAGATGAAATTTTCAATCTGACTATATCTATGATTAGAATCAATACTAAGCAAAGAGAATATTCTATAGCCCCAAACGGAGAAAGTACACACTGCTATTGATGTAGTAGTTGTGGAGAGCTCAGTCACACAATGGGACCATCTTACAACGAGGACCATACATCAAACTTGGCCAATGGTGTAAACGGTCTACAAGGTGAAAAGGTTCGTTTGTTTCGGCTTTGTTGAGAGTGTTAAGACTGGCTATCGAGTTAGATATGTAATACAATTCTAAATGGTGGTAAATAATAGCCGTTTATTTACACCGCTATTTAATTGAACATCTCTTTTTCTTCACGACATAAAAAGTGTCTACCTCTCTTAAGTTTAAATCGAAAATCATTTTATGACCACACTCCGCCTTCGTAGAAGTGGTCTTGTGTTTCAAGGATAGTTTCACTGAATCATGTTTAATATGCCATTAAAATTCAGGTTGTGTGATTACTTAAAGAGGATGGAGTGAGGCTGGTTTTATTAAGAATAAGTTTCTTTAGAGTTGGGCAGATCTATTTTATGTTTTTCAAGTTAAGTCACCAGTAAAGTAAAATCACCATTATTCCCAGTAAAGATATCATTATTCTAAAGTAAATTTAGTTTAATTCCACCGCAAAGTCACTATTATTCTCAAGTAAAGTTATTTTTATTCCCCAGCAAAGTCACCATTATTCTCAAGTAAAATCATCATTATTCCTCAGTAAAGTCACTTATTTATTCCCGAACACAATTAACAAATTTCTTAACAAACTCCATTAGCATTGAAAATTATCCTTTAAAAATAATCACCAACATACTCCCAATTCCCGTGTCATCAAAATTCCCAGATCACCACAACTCTATATTCCCAAGTAGAAATAATTCCCATATAAACACAATGACGGTAAATAATTAACAATAGGGACTAATGTACGAACTCAGATTTAAATGTTGGGGGTTAATATATGGTCTGATTAGTCATACAGTAATATGATATACCATTGTTGGGGATTAGTCCACATTTTTTGTTTTCGTCCTTTTGTTCATTTGGGCTTAAATTATATGGCTAGTGATTACGGGTCGTATTTCTGTATACGCATTAATTTAAACAATGGTTATTTACAATAGCTTACAGTCGATGAGAAATGACTTTTTGATTAATATGAAAAGAACATATTTGGAAATTTATACATTTAGAATTACTGTATTAGAAATGAAACTGGTCGCCATAAAAATGGTTGAAGCCAGTTGCTTTCAGAATAATACAGAGGCTTAATGGTCTTTGTTATTTTCATTTCGAATCTTCTCTTTCTTTCTTAAAGTGATTTCGTTATTTTTCTCTAGTAGCTATACATTATGTACAGTATGTAAATGCTCCTAAATATTATAGGAAATTCAATAGGTAACATTTTTATTTAAATGATTCGATAATTAGTAATGCAACAGTTTACAATTTATATTAACTTGTAAATATATCTAAAATCAAAATAGAGGAATCAGCAATAAGTTCCAACATATAATCCCATTATGATTTTGTCAGTTTGAAAATATATAATTGTTTTTGGGAATAAGCTCATTGATTTGGAATACAAAGTGGCCAATTAGTGGTCAATGCAGTGTTATTATATCGATATTATCACCAATTTACTTACTTTTGTTCTGAATTTGATTTGTTGATAAAGAGGAAATTATGATCCATTTATTCTGTAATTTACGTAATGTGTTTTTTGTTTCGCTGGAGTTAATTTGGCGATTTGTAATAAGTTTAGTTATTTGGAATAATTATTCTTCAGTTGGTTGATTCTGTCGTTGATTCTTTGTAGGTGAAGCAGGTCGGACTGGATTAGTATGGTGCTCAAAAAATGTACAGAACATATTAAGCCTAGATTACATTTGTGACAGTGTTTTACTTTCCACGAACAAAGTGATTTTTTACATCATTTAAATTTAGATTATTTATTAGATATATTTTCATCTTAATGTCTCTCCGTTAAGAAAATTACATATAAGAAATACATCAAAATATGGTCTAATTTATGGACATAAGTCAGTCGCAGAGCGATCAAAATATATTAAATGAAATGAATGGAGTTGTACCTCCAACTTTTCAGCACAAAATGGGCTATGAAGAAATGTTTGCAGGGCAAATTAGTGATTTTAACTGTCGGGGATCTTGAAAGTGCACATCCTGTGGCACACGGGACAAAAAGCCAATTTCTTTCAATTTGATTCGAATAGAATGTGCTTGACGAAAATCCCAGTGTTTTTTTTTTAAAAAGAAAAAAGAATTAAATGAAGTGGTTAGAGAAAAAAATTATTGTTCCTTATAATTGCATTCTGAAAACACTTTTTACCTTTCATTATGGCCTATTTAGATACTTATATTCATTATTGACATACGGCATTGTCTTTGAGCAACAAAGTTCCAAGAATAAACAAAGTTTCTGATGAATCGACTTGAGAACCCCTTTAAAACAGGAAACTGTCATATAACACAGAAAACAGAATCGAAAAAAAAAAGAAGCTTTACATGAGTACTTGGAAAATTTGCTTTGATGAACAAGTAAACAAAAAGCTTTAAAACGAAAGATAAAACCTCCATTATATCGCTACTTAGTTTCCCTTTGTTTTCATTATGATGACGCCATTATTATTAATTGCTCTAAAATAGTAAACAGAGTAGTTTCTTGATGGAAAACCGTGCTCTTATAGTTTCCAGTAATTGCATTCGATCATAGACGCCTCCTAATTAAAAACTCCTTGAAGAAAATATGCATAAAACTTGATGGAAACTAGCTTTTGAAGTTACTATTATGTTTGAAGAAGTTTATTTATATTCGATAATAATTTTAAAGAAGATAAATTAACGGTTTGAAGTCTCGTAGAACAGGTTTCGGAGTAAAGGCACTTCGAGTCAGTCGAGCCCTCTCAAAAGAGCCGATCTTTTAGTTAGGAAGGTTGTTTGTTTCGGAGTCCCAAATATGTGAGTTTAGTGCAATTCTCTTTGAAATTAAAGGCAAATCTCTTCAAAAAAATCTTAGTATATGCAATGTTAAAAAATAGGGTGTTATAGACTTTTTTCTTGATTACACGCAGTTTCAATAGAAATTAATGTACATTTTCAAAATTCTTTTGCCTATTGATCAAGTACCAGATATGTTCATATGATAAGAGAAACTCAATAAACATCTAGAGGCTGATTTAATTGAGATACACAAGTGTTGTTTAAAAATTCTCCTCGGCCATCAGTGAAATTAGTTAGTAAACAATCAACTCCTTTTCAACTATATAAATACGAGTTAATTTCTCTAATTATGGCGTCCCTCGTTATCGCTTTAAATTTGTCTGTCTTTCTCTCGTTAAAACGTCTTGTCTATATAGGCTTCCAAAGACTTAATAGAGCTTTGATCGTTTGTATGCTGCCAATTGTGAAGGTAATTGACAGACCATATAAACTGTTGAATAGGTTACAATGGTCCTCGATTACTTCGTTTCTTATTTAACTTTCAATCCTTCATTACACGGCACACTAAGCGTCCTGTTACCATGGGGACGACGAATAACTCATGGAAAATGACGGAAAGAGCTCGGACAAAAGCGCTTCCGTTCGAAAATGGAAACAGGGCTTCCAATTAGGACTATTGTTACTTCGTCACGAGTTTTAACCATAAGAACCTTAGCTTCAGGAAATCAAGTCTCTTTCCATCTTTTCAGAAGTAATTTTCCAGAAAATTTTTAAGTAATCCAGTTTTTAGTTAGGTGTAGACTTTGTGAGAGTTTCCTGTTTGAACAAATCAACACATTCAGCAGTCTTCAGACAGGCTAATGGGGAAAACGCCCGTCTTACTTATCTTATATGTGATTCCTAAGAATAAAAGTCCACTAATTATGTATTTAAGCAGAAAGAAAACAAGCTATCTCAATTATAAATTGCTGACAAGATTTTAAAATCCTGAGCAAGATTGATTAGTCGCTAAAATTAATTGTTGACATCGTTTGTATCGGTGCTGTTACTGTATCCAAAGACATTAAGACCCCAGTTATTGTCAATGAATGACATTGCTAATAGTGCAACTAAGCAAACTCTCGAGTTTCATTTTTAACGAAGTTTCGTGGTTTTATATCTCCAGAGTTGAAGTTTCCTTAATGTAATTTATGTCAAGGGCCTATTGAAGATGTTCAATATTCTTTAATAATGCTGATTCAGTGAAACTGAGTTAATTTTAGCTGGTCGATGAGAAATGAAAAAAAGTCTAGTGATGGAAATGTTGCAACTTTTTTAGCAATAAATTGATTAAATATTTGAAATTATTAGTTTAATATACATGTATAATATATATATTATATATACATGAACTCGATTTCATCGTTAAACCTTGGCATAGCCATATACTAGCCAACTCCTTAAGATACGGTACAACTTTGATATACATTTATCTTCAGTGGAAAAACCTACAATGTCTTCATCTATCAAATGGTAATAGGATGGAAAATAGATGATTTACAAAGAAAATTAATGATGTAAGAGAGTGGGGCAATATTTTGTACTGAAATACGTATTTACTCATATATACTCAGATTCCCTAGCCTTTATCGAATAAAAAGACTACTGACGTTTTTCACTTTTTGCTGCAATTTTCTAGGGTTAAGATAACATATTTAAGATAAAATATAACTTTAAGATAATAAGATTTGTTACATAATCTGAAAAAATGTTACATATAGTTTTAATCAACAACAAGTTTGATTTCATCAGAGATAATTGTACAACGTCGAAATCAGTTACTCTAGCGTGGTCTAAAGCTTCTTTAAGTGATATAGTCGTCTAATCTTATCACTTCTACCCACTGTTAAGCCAGGCAGCCATATACTTTATGAAAATAACACATAGACTTTAGGTTCGCTTACAATTTTAGTAACAATCTTTAAGAGATATAATTATAGTAATTTGCAGGGCAAAATGGAAAGACTTGTTTTAATCTCCTTTTCTACGTATAAAGTGTGTTTATAATTACATACGATGCATACCTGGGAATATATTTCTAATAAGTGATGCGGGTAACTGGTTATGGAAAATTTTTAAAGATATATATCCATACCTAAGATATGAGATTTTAGATGACTATACGCCTTAGGAAGTTTAAACCCCCACTCTATCTCAACTCTGATCTTTAACGATTTTTTACCATGTTTTTAACTTGAAACTTACCTGTTATTGCATTTCTTTCATCCTAGTCGATGATTGACGTCGAAATGTCGACTAATAAATAACTTGAAATGTTCGAGATAGTTTATCTGCTAAAAACATTATCGCTTCTCTTGTACCCTGCTGAACGCTAATTTAAAGATACTTTGTCGAAAATCTTGTTAGCACCAATTGGCACATCGGTGAGAAGCGAGGTTGATAATGTACACGTTGCCCTGCCTCTAAATCCAAACCCTGATCGTTATTCTTAAGATAAGGTCACGATGTAATGAATAAGTGGTGATTTTAGGGTCCTCGTTTCGTAATTACTTCGTTGTTGTGTCTTATAGCCTTACTATGTCCATTTGTCAAGATCGTTATAATACTACATGTAATTGTTTCTAGTATCTTAGATCCCTTGCATAACAACGTTTCATTGTTGATGCTTAGCATAATTTTGCTCTCCCGACGTAATCTGAAATCCTAGCTTTTACTTTAGCCTGTTAGCGTGAATAAGGAAACCGACATCAGCAATATAGGTGCAAGTTCAAACATGCCATTCACCTATCACCTGCAAATTAAATAGCATGTGATCTGTTTCGAAATATATCCATTTTGACAAGTGTGTAAGCCAATATACCATTTCTTTTTGCCAAAATAACGAAAAACGTCAATGAAAGAAGTTTTTTTTTAAAATAGTTCAACTAATACGATAATTGCTTACCAACTTAATAGTATAAGGGTGAGACTGTGTGTTAGTGATCATATCTACGTTAGATTTTACTGTAAGGCGCACTTTAATCTTCGTTATATAGGGTGCGTTTTCAAATTTAATATGAAATTGCATCGAAAACATAAAATTGTAATTACTTTTTAGGGCAATTAATCAGCAATTTAGAGTTTAAACGAATGGCGTAGATTAATTTTCCAGTATCACTGCATCTTTAGTATCACGCTGAGTTTGCACGTGGATAATGAACACGTTTCTCTTATATGAATTTTATATTTAAATAGAGATTTACGTTAATTAGCACATTTCCATTTTGCCAATAGAGTTGCAAATGTTTGACGAAATCAATACATATATATTTCACCCTTTTAAAAGAAATGCTATGATACAAAAAATTATGTGTGATGTAACCTTAGAATGCTGTCCTGTATAAAGCCCTCAGTACTATGATAATAATGTATTCAGGGACAGGGGCAATAACTACATGAATTAAGCCAGACTAGACATATTATAATAGGGTCGTCATGACCTTCATTAATTTAAAAACAATGTGTTTACATAATTGATGTTTTTAGCTATTGTCCAAATTTTTCTCAAACGATGCGGAGAATTTAAGTTTTCTTTGATGAGGCGTATAATTACTTAAAATGGTATCAATCTGAAAACCATATTGAACCTCAGGTACAACAATTTTATGCTTAAAGGGCCAAACACACAGATAGATCGACGTTACTTTAAAAAGAGAATCAGCGCAATCGAAACAACTGGAAAACACTATGCTTTAATATATTCAAGTCCTATACAATAGTTTATTCCTTAACATGGTTTTTTGAAACTACATGTAAACTGTGACGAGTTTGGCCCTTTTACTTTAATGGCGTACATGGCATATATTGATATGTTTATATCATCTAATTTGAGAAAAGTTTCACTTTCTCCCAAAAATTACAATGAAATGAAGTCATATGATAAGGATTAGTAATAACAGTGATGAATATGAATCATTTGAGTCTTGCTTTCAAAAAACGATATAAGTACAAAAGGAGAATTTTTGCTGTATTCTAATTGGCGCATTTGCCGCCTTTAAAAGTGTGAGCCATCCTTTACTGCGTATCGCTGACTAACATCTGCAATTAAGAAAACAAAATTCGCACTTCATCGGGTTTCATTTTAATGAGGTTTATTCATCATATTCATGTTTTAATGACAAAAAGTACTGATGAGAACAATCAAATACGGCCTTTAATTACAGTTATTAACCCACAGTATAGAATTAACCAGTACAAATGGATAAATATTCAATTAGCTACACAGTGTAGATCTATATTATGGCTTAAATTATATCAAGATTGGTTTAACATGCACCGTATCTGTTTTTAGGATTTGAAAATCAGTGCACCGATTTGCACTTATGTGCCCTTTTCTGCAATTAAAAAAATTGCATGTGCATAGAGGTTCATTGCAAGAAAACGTACTCTATTGTGGAATAATTAAGATTTTTGCAGCAATTGTACTCATATGCCTTTCTCCACAATCGGAATTTCCACAATAGACTTGAATATGTATGTTCTAAAAGTTAAATGAAATTATGTTGTTCACCACAATTGGAAGCATGAACTTAACATACTGATATATATCGCCAAGACAATTGCAAAACTCTAACTACAGACACTTCTTCCCAAATTCTCAAGGGATAGAATGGTAATCACAGATGTTTTTCAGTCTTTTTTGCATTCGGTATCGTTTCGAATAAATCATTAACAGTTTTCCATTGTTTCGATCACCAAAAAACGTTGCATTTAGAAAACATGTAGTTGAAATCACCTTCGCTTTTAAAACATTGTTCAAATTTACAATTACCCAGGCCCCTTTATTCGCCAAACGGGAACATCTGTATTTTGGTGCATGAAGCATTGTGTGAAATAAGTAATCACCGATGCTACGATTCCACGCTGCAAACTATATATTACTATCAACCAATAGAAAACAGCAACCAAAAGAAAATATTTCATTACAAAACGTATAACATGATTAGGCATGTATTCATTCCATTTTCTTTTCATTTCCTCTTCAATCTCCCATCTACAGGAAATCACCACGAGTTTTACATCGTTTATCATTTCATCAATATTTCTACAACTTTGATTACAGCAAAAAAGTTTCTGGAATTGGTTGAATAATTAATTCATGAAGCCGTAATCGACAAAAGAAATCGGTGAAAAAACCTCGACAATCAATGCCATGAAAGTTTTCACATCCGCATTCAGCTTATCGCTACTTGGATTTTTTGAACCAATTATTCAGGGTTTGAGTTGGTCGTAAATTTGTTTTAATTTACAAGCTTTTCATAAATTCGCTTACATTATGCGGTTTTATACCAGAAGTTTTTTAAATTTCGATTCAATGTAATCACTCTTTATAAGTACAAAACTTGTACAATTACTATACATTAAATGGTGTTTGTAAAATAAAATTCAGTATAGCTTTTTAGTACATGTTTGGTTTAGTTTGAATGGTATTCCTTTTCCAATTAATCAACAACTAAAGTGTCCCTCTACACATTTTATCAGTGTAAAAAAAGGATATGTCCATTGGCGTCATCGTAATTCAGGAAACGTTTTAAAGCGTTTTAGTTGTCAAGTTAACTGAAGGCAAGATACAGGTATTTTAGAAAGCTGAATCCGGCAGCTGGATGCAAGGCTGCGTCAAAACCACAAAAAAAAAAAACTCCCAAAATATGAAACTTAGCATTAGTAATATACCACCGAATGGATATTTGATAATCCCAAGAGAGTGTGTTGATAGTATGCACATTTTAAATACGTCAAACGCAGAGCATCTGCATGACATATTACTGTGGCTCATCTTATAATACTGAACCTAAATAAAAAAAATAGACGATTAGACCACACACTCATTTCAGATATACTCTATACTGGATCAAAGAACATAAAATAAGGTGTTGTCTTCCCTTTTAAAAAGATACTCAACAAAACATTTTTCACAACTTTTTCTTTTATTGAGTCAGGGAAAATCTGTTTGTCATTCAATTAAAGTGACGCATCTAAATCTTCCCGTAGGCAATAAAGAAATTAAATAAGGTGTTTTAGGTGTGTCTTTTTACATTCATTCATTTTGAGGAAAATTTGAAAATAAGGAAGAGAAATAACATTGGTTCATGATTTTTATTAATTCCTCAAAAATAAATATGGTGAAAAATGTAAGTTACATCGGTTAGTCCAACAACGATACTGTGCTGTGTACCCCACCAAGACAAATTACAGATGGGCAAAACCTCTATATGGCTTCGATATGAATCGTTTATTCACCCTTTTTACAGTGAAGAGCTGCTTTCTTTTTGCCTTAAAAATTGTAGCATGTAAATTAATACAACGCAGGGTATGCATGGAGCCGGAATGAACTTGAGTTGTAACTCGTTTTTACGGCTTTGTTTATATAATTATATGCATTATGGTCATATCATATTATTCCTGATATCTCACAATAATACTGACAGTCCTAGTTATCATTAACTGACACTGAAATATCGACCAGTGTTTCGATTTATCTCAGAATGGGTGGTTTGAAGTTAGAATCAATACTTGAACAACCAGTCCTATTACCATTTGGAAATGAAGCATCACAAGTTATCTAGTTGATCGAAGCGATTTCTTTTAACCATTGAATATTCTATAATTTTGATTACAGGAATGAATTTTTATTACCATAATAGAGTTTATATAGTCTACAATTGCATAACGTAATATAACTTATATTGCCACTTTTACGCATACAGAACGAAATCATAAAAATAACTCCCTGAAAATTCGAAATTTGTATTAATTGGAACTCAAAGAGGACCAAAATTGGCATAAAAAGGCCACAACTCACCAGAATGCAATCTATTTTCTCCAGTTTATCAAGCTTTGATTTTCTTGCAAATAAGTCTCGTTTGAATTCCCGAATACGTAATGCGTAACTGTTATATCGTCAGTGCAACAGTCATTTCTAAACAGGGTGTTTGTGGAAACATTAATTTATGTAATATAATATTATGGTATGTAAGTGTTACCAATTCCCAAGACAAACATCTAACAAAGGTCAGGATATGAAACCCATTGTGTCTAAGAATCCAATTATCGTTTCACATATATCCTGTATGTCTTCTGTAGATTTTGTAGTCGAAAAGCTATTTCGATAATTTTGTACGGCATTCATATATCGCCATTGTTTGGCTTGAGGCTGCACATAAATAGAAACTCGAAAAACAGCTGTGTGAAAGCCAAAATGCTTTTCCAAATCGCACTCATGAGATGAAGCCGTAGTTGACAAGATCAGAAAGGTAGATTGACAATAGATCCAATTGCATCTCTCGTGTATTCAAATGAAGAAACATTGGATCATTCAAATTAGAAATTAGACTGTTGGCGTTTTGAGCATTGGTGGATATTATCTGCTGGAAACCACCTTTAATCAGGTCATGTAAAAATCAGTTAAAACTAAAATCATCATGTTGGACATTATCTTGTTCATGATAAAACCAGTGAAATTTGAGAAATCCCAGTACTGAATCAGCATCAGTTACTGGAGGATAATTATGTAGTATGATAAAGTAAAGATTCCAATCTCTACTAGTCGGCCATATGATTGATAGGATTGTTTTTACACCAATAACATTTATTTTACCATCACGAGGGAGTCGATACATCTCTGTGGGATTATCATATACTTCTGAACGTGAGGTGGAGTAAACAGTACTCAGAATGTCGAATGCCTTCCTTCATTCCAGCGGTTATTGAAGTCTTATAGATCAAGTTCCCAATTGTCTTATATGATTACAGATGTGTCGCTTTGATGCGCATGATTAAAAACGTTATGTGTTTTTTTTTTAAATACACATTTTTACAATTTAATGGTTTTGCATCTATGTGGACCGTTTAATATGTTCACGGTTTTAGCTATTTTCGATATTAATAACCATCGAATTATTGTCAGTCACATTTAAAGACTATGAAGCACGTTTTAGTTATGTAGATGCATATATTTTGAAACACTGGATTTAATGAAGGGAAAAACATGATAGAATACGAAGGCTTATCTGGTACACAAACACTTATGTAGATATTCAAATTTTGAACTTAAGGTCAGTACTATGTAGAAGAAATTATCGTTCTAATGCATTATCTCTTTCTGCTTAATTTGATGCCAATTCGTACAGAAGTAATGATAACTAGAACTGTGAACAGCTCTGAGCGTGGCAACTATGCGTTATCCCATGGATTTCGAACATTTTGAAACTTCTAACCTGCTAGCTTTCAATTCCGGTACTTTTCAGCCTACAATTGTAAGCGTAAACTTTCCGCTATATAGGCAATTTTTTCTACTATAAGTTTCTACTATCAGTTCCTTATTAGATTTTTGTACATGTCTAAGATTTCGGTAGGATATTTACATAAATTCCAAACCAAAATTTAAGTAGGTAGTAAGATGACAATTTGTCATGAAATTTAAACTCTCTATATTCAAATTTAAACATTATTTTGTAACTTTGGTTGTAATTAACATAGAGAGAAAATTCAAGCTATGTGATAATTTGCTAATTCACAGCTTTATAAAGAGATATTTTTTGAATTTGTATGCAAAAATTTTACAAAAAAATAAATAAATTTTATTAGCAATTGGAATTTTTTCTTTTCGAGGGATGCAAATTATTTTGTATAGCTAATGTACTGTTTTTGCTTACATTCTTGAATTACACGGGATGTAGGGTCGCCTGAAATGAGATAAAAAAAAAACAGAAGTCCCCACGTCCAAACCGGAAGTGATAAAAAAATTTTGATGATATATTTTTAATTGTGTTGCGTATCTATCTTTATCCTGTAAATTTCAGATCGATCCGAACATTAGAGCCCGAAAGTGTAACATAACCGTCCAAAATTGCAAAATAGTCAGATTTCGGTGGGCTATAAAACCGGAAGTTAATATTTGTCATGCAATATCAGCACATCTATAGACAGCTGAGGTCAATGACATTCTACATCTCAAATGTCAAGGTCATTGAAGGTCAAGGTCACGAGATATAGAGTTTTAAATTTTCGAAAAATTCGAACGGGCATAAAAAAAAATCAAATTCGAAAATCAAAATTCTGTTCTCAACATTTTTTAGATAAAGTATCAAGGTTTCGATAGACACCAAAATCATAAAAATCGATTAATAATTGGCGGACTTATTAAATTTTTAAGAAAATTTGCCATTGTTGAAAACTGCGCATGCGCAACATTCAATTTAATTTTTCTTCATCTCAGGGGATTAAAATCATTTAGTATAGCTTAAATATACTGATTTTGTTTAGAATCTTGAATTACATCGGAAGCAGGGTCGCCCGACATGAGACGAAAAAACCGGAAGTCCCCACGCCCAAACCGGAAGTGATCAAAAAATTTTGATGATGTAGTTTTAATTGCGCTGCCTATCTATTATCTATCTATATCCTGTAAATTTCAGACCGATGCGACTATTAGGGCCCGAGCTAGCTTGAAATCTTATTTGCATATTATGCAATTAGCCACTTTCGGTTTAGCGAAAATTTCATGTTAGATATTCATTTTTGATTCCAGCCCATATAAAAACCATTGGTGAAAACAGAAATAGTCTATCTTTTTCCGTTTGGGCTAGCGAGCTTCCCAAAAAAAAAAAAAAAAAAAAAAAAAATAATCCGAACGAAAACAAAGCGTGACAAATTTTATTTGCCACGCAACAAAACGTCCTATATACCTTTTACTAAAGACTTTTCTAACTGGTTGGTGGAGTTTGCCATTCGACTCATTTTGCTAATGAATTTAACGATCAACCAACCCATTTGTTCTCCTTAATATTGAAAAAAAAGACATACACAAAGCAATGGATTATATGTGCAATGATTTTCGTCAATCCATCATATATTCAAGAAGACTGCAGTTTACCGAATACAGTATTTATACTAGAAACACTTTGTTGTAGTCGACCGTCGGGTCGTTCACACCAGCCGTTGCAGTATTCTATCCGAGTTTGTTTACATCCTTCTGAATTTCCTACCTGACTTATTTGTTATCACAAAAGAAAAACCCAAAAGTTGTGTAAATAATTTACATTGAGTACCGAAATTCACCCTAACTAACTCGACTAAATTACTTTATAGTGTGGATAACCTTAGGTTACAATGCACGGCATCTCTAACCGACGAGGCAACACGTGTGGACGATTTCCCTTGGTATGATAGCAACCTCGCTACCATCGCTCGTTAACCGCTTCGATAACGTCTTTGGTACGAAATATTGAAATTAATAGGAAACCGTTCTGCTACATTTTTCTTTGGTAAGTTCTTAGTGGGAGGTGATAATATTTGCAGAACCATTAAATCAAAATAAACACATGAAATAGAAATAATTTGGCGCTTAGAAGTCTTGATATATAAGACGAAAGCATGTCGCTCGAATTTTATCAAATTGGATGTATATGTATGATAAGCATAACACGGAACGTTGCACTTTTCGGAGAATTTAATTCCACTCTGCAATTATGCTTTTGATTCTTATTCTTGTAAATATCTTGAACGGGTTAATCGATATTTTTTAAACCCAATTTTAAAATCGGCACTAGAGCGAATTTGTCCCAAGTCGAATTATTCTGACCATTATAAAATTCACATTGATTCAATATTTGAATTAACGAAAGCTATCCTAATTGAGCAGAATATGTTCGTCCGAATACTTTATGCCACTCCGTCATTGGATTTGTACTAAGGTTTCTATGAAGTATAGATTGTATGACTTGCATCGAACTACAAATTCAGAACTAGATTCCCAGCTAGAATCTCAATGGCCAGAGAAAATCGCAGTTGTGTTCTTGAAAACCATTGTGTTTGAAGTGAAATTGATGGATAAATTTATTGTTGTTTTTGTCTTTAGCTTAATGACTCTCAAGTAGCGAATAATGATGCTAAAACCCTGCAGTTGTTTACTTTATCGATGATAGCGGATAACCGATCTTTGATGCCCAGACCAAAATGTCAGGAAACATGTTCTAAGTCCCAACGTTCATCCCCATTTAGAGCTTGGACGTTAATGACTTAAGACATTAAAAGGTTGGGAGGTATAAAACAGCCTTTGTCGGCATCGTCTATGAAGTAATGACAAGCTTTCGGGCGCTAAATAAAGTTATTAGAAAAAATCTGCCAAGATCAAAAGGTTAGTAGACTCTTCAATTAACTTGTGTTCCAGTTGAAATTTTTGTATCATTAGATAAGAGACGAATAATAATAGCTGACACTGTAAATAGCCAGTTGATGAAAAACGACCTATTTGAGTCTAGAAGATTTCTATAAAGCAGGCACGCTAACCTTAAGGTCTATGGTTCAAACGAGATGAACATCTGGGGATTTTTCACTCCGGTTTCTTCTTGTCAGTGATGCAAGTCGGATGGTGGGGGAGGGTGACATGGAAAAAGCGTGTAGTCGTTCTAATGGGACAATATACCGAGACTCCATTTCTGACTGTATTTGTTTACGTTAAGGGTCCATCGATTGTCCGATATCACAAAAAAAGTAGGCTAATGCATAGCGTTGCCCGTCGTCATTAGGACGATGTAGAAGAGTTTGAGGTAAAACTCAGTTAATTTCATTCTACAAAACAAGCTGAGATATGAATAGATTTGGCTTTTATTTTAAATTCTGCTTCACAACACAACTGCAATTGCTTTCTTAAATGTGTATGTGTTTGTGTAATGGGGAGGGGGCATATTTATTATTACCATAATACCGTGAAGTATCAACTATGCCACACCTTTAGTAGGATATGTCGTTGATTATATCGGTTTTAAATGGTATGTTTTAATGAGTAATTAATTAAAATGAAACTATAATATTAGTATTGAAATATGTTTACAGTGTTTCGCAAGAAATTGTGTTTGTACATAGCGTAATGTTCTTAGTCAAAATAACCCCATTTAGAATACAATACACACCGATTGTTTATATGAATTTCCAGCCAAGGCTTGGCTTGTAAAGGCTATCAATGTTATAATACAATGTTATAATACGGGAATGACTAACACACCTACGATTCAAGTACCATTGTTATTATTGAAAAGTGACAACAAGCTATTAAATATGAATAATTATATTAGCAGTTCAAATAAGTTCGAAAGGGTAGCAACATTGTCATTGCATTGATATTGAAACATTTGTTAGGTCTTAACCCTTTTACTTTTGTTAAACTTCGGTAGAGGGCTTCGAGTACATTTTATTTGATGACTTGTTGATTGATTTCGTTTCGCTTTTTCTTTTTTGATAAAAGTACTAAATTGGGTTATGTGAAGTTGGAATTTGATCATAGTCATGTAACCAAAATTTGTGACGGCCGTATCAGAGTGTAGGCGAGTAGTTAAAGGCACACCTAATACGCACTGTCCAAATTTAATTTGCGTTGTCCCTTTTTCATACTTTGCAACAATAATAACAATAGGCATACGTTTCGGAATGAGACACTGTACGTAATTGCTCTTCGTTGAGAGTCCACACCATGTAAATGCATGAAAAACAAATTCAATTCAGTGTCTTTTTCCATGGTATTCCAATATATCAAAACAATGGGCATCAATAAGACACAATGTGTGAACGATATTTACTTAGTAATCGAGAAAACTGTAAAAATCAATTAGGTCAATATTGAACAGACTGTAGCTTCTTCAAGGTTAATGTAAAGTAAGGTAAGACTTCTACGGACTTTGTAAATATTTTAGTACCTATCGGAAACTAATTATGTTCGACTTTCCCGAGGACATAGATTCGATTTGCAACCCTAATGGTTGGACGTAGCTTTAGGTTTTCCACCAATAAATTCGTTTGACATGTAGACATATACCTGCTACCAATATGCTGATGCAAATGGAACAGACTACAATGGAATAGGTTTGACAACACATAGTAAAACGACCCTTTTTCAGTTGTATCTTTCAAAAGAGAGACTACCGGGGAAACCGGTCGTTAGGTGCATACTATTCTCGTTACAAAAGCAATAAACCGCTTTGGAAATTTACCACACCAAAAACTTTGAAATGTTTAGATGATACGTAAACAATAAAAATTTTTCCTCTTAACCAAATATCATTATTATGTTGACAATAGTACTTTTAAAGATATATAATTAAATTGATAATAATTTTTATTTTGAATGTATAGTATATCTACATTGTTTGTAAGCCATTGAGGATATGAATTTATAACGATGCATACATTATTGTCTTGCCTAATTGGCAAAATATGTTGTGGTAGAAAAGTATTCAAAAGTATGCAGCTGGGAGAATTGTATGAATGAAAAATTTGTTATTTTAATGTAATTGACTTTAATTGCAACTTTGCTATGGTGATATTGGATTAAAGAGATATTCTGCACTTTCTGTTGCACTTCAAGGACCATATTTCTGAAACCTAAACTAACGTACAGTCGAGCTTTAAAAAATAAGACAATCTAAAATCCATTTTAATGATTCTAAAATCGAACAAACTAAAATCATTGAAAAGTACCAGTATTAAAACAGACAATATAAATTTGGATAAAGGCCATAATGAAATACTTTTTTCCCAACTAACTTTTGTTGACCACAATATAAGCATGTGAAATAACTTCAGTTCAATGTATTGAATACATTGCTACTTCTATTGTATTCATAAATTGAATATATCGATTACCAACATATGTCTCTTAACAAATCCGCTATCTATTCTCATGTAAATTACCAACGGGTTATGAATTTATTGAGGAATTAAAACAATACCTTTAGATTCATATCTATTTGGATATTCACAGGTGGTTGTCATAATACACGCTTAAAGGTTTCTTTTATGGATTTTTTTTTTGGAATAAATAACGCGTAAATAATTCACCCACATTAGCTTCGTTTGAAACCAGCGGTTTTTTTATTGTTTGCTTAGAAAATTTTGGGTAAAATTTCCATAGATAAAACAAATTGTAAAACGTTGTAATTGTAAGATAGTATACAGTCTACTTCATATATTGACAAAATTTCAAATGATGAAGTTAAATAGATTTAAATTGTATATTCGTTGCATATTGTTCTCAATTTTGTGATAACGAAAATGAATTGAGAAATTTAAATTATTGCAGCCTATCAATGCTTTTTATACGCAAAATTATAAATCGTTTATTTACCGATAACTCTTGTCAACCTCCCGGACAAATAGGCTGCCATATAACTGCGTTTCCACTTAGAATTGTGAAGTAAACACGCTGCGTTTCCACTGAGTTTATCTGGTTCCCGAACCACTTTAGTCTCGATAAAAAAAAGTTGCACATTATTGACAGTTCACGATGTACAAGACTACCGATGTTGCCAGCTTTTTGCGTTTCCACTTGTTTAAAAAGCCGGCTTTGAAGCTAGCTTCATTTGGCCCCCGATAAATTGCCGAACGCAAAAAGGGAGGTTCCCGAACCGTAATGTTTCGGCAATTAAACAAGTGGAAAAAAAGAAAATCTACCTTTAAGCCGGCTTTTTAAACAAGTGGAAACACGGTTTATAAATGTGAGCGTATTACGATGACCATTGGTTTATTTCTAAGAATGTATTAAACTAGAACCCTTGCTAATTTTCCATTCAAATAGTTTTGATAAACACAATAAATTATCAATTCCATCGATTTGCCTTCGTGATATTTACCTGTGCTTTTAATAAAAA
Source organism: Nipponacmea schrenckii (assembly GCA_030562195.1). Taxonomy (NCBI): domain Eukaryota; kingdom Metazoa; phylum Mollusca; class Gastropoda; family Lottiidae; genus Nipponacmea; species Nipponacmea schrenckii. The sequence continues at coordinate 14,843,608 of JAUJPP010000012.1, read as the reverse complement.
CAACGCCTAAAACCTTCCATGACATTTCCAGAAGTGTACGTTTTCTGCAAGGAATTCTTTCTTAAGTGCCCTAAAACTGAAAGAGAAAAATGATTCGACTCGAGGCTTGTTGGTATTTTATAACATAAGCGATCTCGATATTTTATCCGATACACCTTTTAATGGAATTCAAAAATATACTTCGCTAACGGCTATTTGTTGTACGAAAATGTATATTTACTGTATAGAAGACAATCTGAAAGGTTTTCTAACTGAAATCCAACATTTATACAGCTTCAGAGAGAATCGTGTTTCAAGAAGAAAAACTTTCAGACGCATCCTAAGGGCTTTATAACATTTCTATTATAATACCACGCCTGTAACGGCTGTCGTTTAAAATGAAAGAAGCCACCTGAATTGGCAAATTCTACACATCTTTTACGAAACGTATTTGTACACTTCTTTGGTTCAACAAAGCAACTTGAAAATACGTTTTTTAATTGCTTCTGCCACTATTGAATTGGTTAAGGCTTGTAAAATTGAGGTAAACAATTCTGGTGTATATAGAATGACGATTAGAAAAGTATAGTATCCTGCTTAGAAATGCAAAACCTGTAATTCTTCATCAATCCGATATGAACTAACTTAACGCTTTAATTTGAGCATTTAATATTTATTGCCTACTCATATGTTCCAACTATCGTACATTGCTCCTCATTCTGTTCAAATTCATTTTTGATACTTTGACTATGTTTAATGGTGCTGCTTAATCCAAAACTCATCATTTAAGATATCTTACATTCGTTTCGGTTCACTGGATAACCATCAACAAGATCTAATTGTATTTGGACTTGCTTTAATCATGTTAATATAGGTATTATGATAGATAAAGGTCACTCTAGAAGCTGACTGTGTGATACCAATCTTATACCAGCCTTATAGAAAGCAATAAAAACGTGGTCGACAAATCTCTCTGAAGCAATATTTACTCTGAAAACATCACGGCTACACTAAAAGCTTTGAATTGTTTAGATCATCAGGTTTAGCTAGTCTTTATCCATAAGCGATTTGTCGATTTGATTTAATATACTTTATTTGGTTACATTTCTCTAAGTTGATATAATGCAGCTTTGTGATTATAGGAAGACACACTATCCATGTGAAGCAGCACGGAAGTGGATTTTCTTTGTAGCACACAGGGACAACCCGTATTCCACCGGGAAGATGCTTTCATTCCTTTGCAATATATCTGTATATATTAACACATTGTTATGGTACACTACTCGTAGGTTTTATTCAACATAACATTTCAAATAAAGTACACTTTCATCATCAAGTGAGATGAAATAAAATACAAGAAGGTATTTTGAAATGTTGTGTATATTAAATCCAGTAGAATGTAACTATGGTCCATTTTTTATTGTTATCATTACCTACATGTCGCTTAAGAATTAAGATTTCTGTAGGGTGCCATACAGTCGATGAGATGAAGTCTACCCTCATGGCTGTCGGGAGTATACGACTCTTTTTTAGTTTTTTTTAAGGGAATATTAAACGTGTATAGTGTGTAGCACAAGATCAGCGGTCTTATCTGTTCATCAGTGACAGAGGCACATCTGAAAACATCCAAAGATGTTATACAGATTAAGGCGGAGATCGAACCCCGAGCCCACTGAGTCTTCTAAACTCCAGATACACATAAGAGCAATATAACATTTGTTTTGTCATACAATACAGGTATGGTTATCTCTAACAATTGTTGAAGTTAGCAAGGTGATTAAGTGCTCCATGTAATAGATATACATGACAGATAGTTACTTGTTTTAGCCATTGCATTATTTGTGAAGTTAGATAACACGTTTGTTTTCACCTAGTTCAGTCGGCACAGGTGAGCCTTCACTTATCTGTAAGAGAATATCACACGTTTTTCTGTTCTGAACCATTTTAACTACGCCTCATAGTGACAAAAGTATTTATAATAGCTAATGAGGAAGGTTGTTTTATGAAAGATACTTATTTTTATCGAATCAAGACCGTCTGAAGTTGATGATTTATTCTTAAGCCTTAAAGATACAGCATCCTCTGTGTACTACGACACTCCGAATTATATGTGGATGAAAACTTCCATTCCATTACGGTCTCTGTTATTTCGGTAATTACTTCGGGCAGAGGAGCAGGTATACACAAAAGAAAACTTGTGTAATCTCTTCTGTTGTATGGGTTAAAACAATCTAAGTTGGGTAAACTAGTTACTTTGTAGAGGTCGTGTCCTTTATGGAGAATTCGCGTATTTGGAAAACGTTCTCAATGGTATTTCGTTAACGAATACTCTTGCCATTTCGCCGATGGATTTGTCAATTAAGTAACCCTTTCACAGAATCTACATAGCCAATTACGGTTTGTCTATGTATTTATTATTCTACTGCCTTCAATTCCACATATATTTTCTCATAATTCAAGATATTGTTATAACACTAGAAAATGTTCACTATTTGCTTTGTAATATTCCAAAAACACGGCTTTAATTCCTGATGGATGTTAAAATTTTCTTTCTGGAATTAAAAGTTGAATTCCTTACCAATTTGAAAATCGATTTACCAAAATGCAATTATGTAAGATGAAAAAGCGACTCTAATTAGCTTATTATTATAACAGTGATGTTATTCGGCATTTCAACTGCAGACTATCTTAAATATTTATAGTGTCGTATTTTCAAAGAGTTCAGTGTTAATGTAATCAGTGAAAATTCAACATCTTAGATTTCTGTTTAATTCCACACAGTCTGTTTTTCTTCTGGTACAAAGAAATCTTTAATAGTCTTTCAGTGTATTTAAATCTTGTTAATACAGAGTTTACGTTAGTGTATTTTTAAAATCAGTTGGTTAGTTTATCTCGGGGAGTAACGAAATGCCCCAGTCGAGCATTGAGGTAGGAGAGGTTGATGCTTGTTAACAAAATGTCCTAACCTCTGCTCCTATCTGTGTCTGGGGAAGAATTCGGGGAGATCGAAAACGATTGTCCCTCATATCGTCGTAATACACATGTGATAGATCCTGGACAAAATTTTCGAATTCATTTGTCTTGCTGAAAAGCAGCGAGAGTCCCCTGAACGACTAAAATCTTTGATAAAGGCATCAGTATCCCATTTGACTTTCAAACGAGATCTGATGCCAAATAATATTGGTAATACAATCGAATTCAAACCCTATGACACGAAATTTCACCATTGTTGTCTAGGTGCGTTTAAAACTATAAATTCGTCATAAATAAGGAATGTGCATAAGTGGTACTCGAGTTTGTAATATTTTTGCCGTCTGGGTATACAGATGTTCCAAGAGGCATCTTCAGTTTGCCTCCGTTTGTTTATATGAAAATTCACCACAAAACCAATCATTTTAGTGAATCAAAAGCAGCTGTAACTGCACTTCGAGTACTCCAGCTATTCTCCAAGCAATGTAGCCTATATCGAGTTATGTTTATTTCATTTTGTCTTTTCTGATTACGACAAAAATCGGTGCAATGGGATAATTTCTTGGACGTTTTTCTTGAACGTGTTTCAAATGCATTGTCTTGTAGGCAAATTTTGTTTCAAAAATGCGAAATTTGCTATTTCTTGTAAGCGTATATTATATGTTAAACTCTTGCCATCAGAACTAAAGTTTCTGAGTTTCTAGGATATGGTTAACACAGTGAACAAGATAGGTGAACCTGGAAGTAATTATCGACACGGGATAAATATGTATCTACTAATTCACGTGTTTAACATTACCAGGTACTCTGGTCTACCAATCAAAGGGTGATAACATGTGGGCAAATGAAATCAACCAGTTACTGATAATGCTAGGTATTAATAATAATTACCAACCTTACTTTTGTTTAGTTGTGTCAGTTTCTTATCAAGTGCCATGGTGTCTAATTAAGCGAAAGACGATAATCCTGACTGAAACGCCATCTTTGATTACTCTCTTAATTACACAAATTTAGCCGTAATCTGATATTGCTTTAGTCGAATTTTTAATACCAATTTTGGCAATTCACTTCATGATAGAGATCTCTCGGACATGACAGTCCTTGTGGTGCAAAAAGTCCTGGTATGAATACTAACAAGGCCATATTGGATTGCCTGGAAGTTAACACTGATCTTACCCGTTATTGCGCTCGGTCAAATTATTAATACAAATTTTATTTTTGGTAATGTTCATCCAAGAAGGTAATCTTTTGACATGACAGACCATGTTCCAAATAAGCGTGGTATGGAACTTCTGGTAGGAACGTTATCTTGGATTACCCTTTCAAATTCATTCTAAGCTTACTACTACCTGAGCAGAATACCTTGCCTATTCGTAATTACACTGTGGTTAAAAGAAATACGTGACTGAATACTGGTTAAAAGATTTAGGTGACTGGTTACCATCCATCGCAGTTATTAAAGTATTCATTAATTATTCGGCATTTATTTATCGAATCGAGTTCGTTTTCGAATATGGTAGATTTTAAGTCATTTTTTTCTCGGAAACAATTTCGTCTTTGGATTTCAAATACCACATATATGTGTTTTGCTTATGTCGGCACTAAAGAATTGACCGTTTTCTATTCGATTTGTCTAGGTGTTTGTTTGAAATGTTGTTAACCCAAAGCTTTCAAATGAGCTTCTTAATGAAAATAGAAGCTAGATACTTTATCTTCTGTGTACTTAAACTCCCATTAAAATTCAAGTAATTGTTTAACTGGCAAATTTGATAAAAATAGCCAATTTGATTTTGCTCCTGACAAAAATCAATTTCTAGTGCTAATTCTAGACCTCGGCGTAATGAGCCATAACGGTTTTTCATAAATTCCACGATTCAGCATAAATTTCATGTTAACATGCAAACGAAATATTGATTCTTTTCTATCTGATATTAAATTTATAGAAAATGCAGTTATAGCATAATGCACATGAAAACTGCACGATGTGTCGAGAATGTTACATGGTCTTAGAGTGGAAAAAGGGAAATAACTCTCCGAAATTTATCACTCGTAATAATAGTCAAGAGACATATCATTATAGAAATGTCGGCCAATAGATATGAGGGGCTCTGATAGTTAAGAAATGGAATACTTCAAGGCTAACAATAACAAAAATACCTCGTAATACGCTAAAATATGCACAAAGCACTTTAGGAAGGTTAAGGAAAAATGTATAAAATTGTTCTTTTTCGTCCCAAGCGCAAATATAAAACATTTATAAGAAAATTTTCTTATATTTTTTGTGCCCACTTATACAGTTGAGTGTTAGCAAAGGTTTGGTTAACAAACCAAATATTAAGGCCGGGCGCTCAACGTTTTAAGTGTACGCCAACAGTTACTTAATGCTAGTGTAATTGTAACCAGTAGAATTCTAGTCTGTAAGTAAAAAATCTCTATAGTAAATAAACATGCTTATTTCTTTTACAGACTTAAGAAACTGCTAGGTATTTTACATAGATAAATAAAATGGCGTAACAAAATCAACAGTCAGTCTTTCCAAATAAATACCTCTTTCATTTACTAGGAATTTTTAGTAGCAGTACTTTACATATATAGGCGAAAGGTTACTGTTAAATCAAAGTGGCATTACCTGTGATAAAAATCAGATATTCTGGCGATCTCTTTTACCTGCTCGCCTTTGTTGATGCTTTAAGTAATTTGTTAAATTAAAATCGAAATAATAGCTAGCGAATGTTTCAATTAAAGTTAAAAGTTGGTGATTTTTTCCTCGTATGAATGCACCTTTATCCTTCCAATTGCCAACATGCAAGCTTCTTCCTGTGCGTTGATAAAAACTTTTTGAGGATCTCTTTAAGCCATTAGCTTTATGTTACGTAAAGACTTTTACTTTTGAAGAGCTGTTATCTGGATGGATTGTTATCATACGGCCAATAGCTTTTAGCTCTGATGTCAATACAGGGAGTAATTGACGACCTGGTTATAGCGACTAGTTGTGTATGAAATTGACTTGCCATCAGTTTGATTAACAAATCCATCAAAGTAATTGAAAATATGTTCGCCACAAAGTGAAACCATTTTCTAATTAAAAAAGCAATGTTTTCGAAAACGTTTTGATATATTGGTTCGTCAGGTTTTAACCTTTTTTGATTTTTTGACTTAACTTTTTGATTACTAGTCACAATGGGAACTTGGCATTTCTAAGATATCGTGTTGGCACAATAGGAAATTTTGTCGGTGATTACGTATTCCTTGCATTTCGAGTTGTTCTGTAGTAGTGTAGTCAAGAGACCCATAACATTCTAGTGTACACTTGTCTTTTACTCTACACGTCTCTTTTAAGGATCTTAGTCCTGAAGGTAAAGCACTGTAGCTCACCAACAGTTACCTTACAAGCTAGGGAAGAAATCCACATTTATACAAAAGGGAAATTTGTTTCTCTGATTGTCAACAAAGGTCAGATTTGACATTTCCAGATCATCAACTTGGTAGATGGAATAACACAGCAAATCGTAAAATCACGAAGCGAAAATTGGTTCCAGGCATCTCGTGATGGGTTGATAAGAGATAAGAATTAATGTGATTAAAGAATAGAGACATTATTTCAAGCTGGTAGACAAGTAATCCATTTAGATGTCCAATAGTTCATAATAAGTTAGTCCATGAGTAAAATAAATCATGGCGGCCATGACACTTCGATGTTAAAAACAGCATTATTCAAATACAGAATCCATTTCTAAAACAGATAGAAAGACTGTGATAATGAAAGACATTCGATAGTTGACACGGAGATCAGCGTTTTAATCGTGTTAAACAAAGCGAAAGAGAAATCACGCCATTCTAAATTTTACACTCTCTAGACATTCAACAAATAGATCACGTTGTTGGAAAGCCTTAAAAATCACAGTTAAGAGACCTTGTCAATTTAATGTTGCCATATTTTCGAGTTCTGTTACTTGGCTTCGAAACTTAATAGCTTTCGTCTGTTCTTGACAAATTATTCTTATAGACTTTTTAATGTTCTTCTTTTGTAATCCTGCCTTAGACAGATCTTTTATTCGTGTTTTATGTTCAAGTTCTTTAGACTATGATTTATGACTTTGTTTCCTTGATAATGCCTTTTAACTAATGACTTAATCCCGCGCTCGGAGAATATGTCTTGTTTCTCCGATCGACAATCTGCATTTATTTTGCAATAGGAGAAATTATGCTTTTAATTCAGATAAGATTGGAAGGCATGTCAACCTTTTAGATTTCGTAAATTTGTTTTTGTGTGGAAGGGTTTATGTTAAATTAGCACACAACTCACAAAAGTATACGAATCGATTTTTGTTCGTTCCTAAAGAGTGTCACAGAGACAATCGTGTAATGAAAACTGTTTTTAACGGGCAGGTCAACGATTGCGGTGGTAGCCTACCGAGAATGGGGAACAATCAAGAGCCGACCGACTTGATGGGAAGGGGTTGTAGGACTATAGAATAGGTACATTCTGAGAGATACCTTCGGACCGAAACGTTTACTATATCTTATTTGTAAATTTGATATAAATAACGTTGGATACAATTGGGAGTACACACTATTTACAATATCAAATAAACAAAACGGCATAAACAACTCATTTCTAATATGTGGCTTGTATGCATGCTCGGGTTCTGGTTTACATTAACTTCTGTTTCAGGCCATCACATTTGACTTATTGCGTTTAATGTTGCATGTTGAGCTAAAACAATTAAATTAACTTCAGAACTCGCCAAGCATGAAATTTATCTTGGAAACTGTTTGAAATAGAATCTTGGCATCAATAATGGTTTGTTGCCGGCGGAAATTAATAGGTCTATAGTACCTCAACCGGGGCTCAAACAGACCGAAATGTCTGGTTCCCGTAACTCATTACTGATCGAAATTCAATACTACAATATGTGTTTAGACGTGGAAGTTATGAAATACTTAAGGATAACCCTTTCCCTTATTTGGCTGGAGTAAATTCCGAACACCATACAGTGCTATAAGAAAATACGTCTATTTCGATTACGGATATATCCCACACAGCGTCTTTTTTTATTTTTCTTGGTATACTTTCCAGTTGATTGATTTATTCAATATTTCTCCACTTTCAACCCTGATATAAATCAGTCCGTAAGAGAGTTGCCTAATGTCCCTTTCTAGCAAAATGTGCTTCACTGCACACGTCAATGATCTATCTCTCTTCATTTGCACAATTGGTTTCGGAAAAATAAGACCAAAGCCTCAGTATCATTTCATCTCTGAAGTAAAGAGAGTAGAGTGTAATATATGTATACAAAAACAGTACAGTGCGTCTGTAATCAAAATAACTTTCGTGCTCCGATATCATCGCACCCTTTCACTGCTTCCGTTTAGCCATCTGTTACCGACACAATATTGGAACTGTTGGCCTAATATATACTATCACCAATAGAGCTACCATATTTTACAAATAAATATACTATAGTTTGAAAATGTGAAATAACATGTGACTCGGGTATGTTGCTGATCCCAAGTGGTTTGATGTAGGTATTTAACTACCTCCATATAAATATGTTGTCTTTTTTCTTAGATGAAACTTGGTTATTTGAAATCCAATAAGCTCAAAATGTCATGGTTTCGAGCACATTTTCACAGATGTAATGAACTCCTTTCTTAAACGAATGTGCCTAATGCTAATAAAACCAGCTCGGTGTTGCGTGTACAATGTTTCGATATTAATTTTATACAGGATGAGACCTTATTGAAGTAGGCTCACTTCTCATATTCTTTGCATAGGTTAGAGACTTTATCAGGCGCACTTGCCACGACTTGCAGTTCTTTCTCAAATGATATGGTTTTTCAGACTGTAAAGTAATGGGATACATACTGTTGAGTAAATGCCAATATAACTGCTGTCTGTATGTAATACATGAGGAGGTTTCTTATAATATGATCCATTGAACATGTACAAGACGATGGTGAACACATGTGCTCTCTCTTATTAACACCCGGGGTTTGATATATTTCTCATAACGGCCTTATTTTCAGTAGCGAACATGTATAATATATCATATAAATACCAAAACTAAAAAAATCTAAAATTCACACTTTTAAAAAGAGCCAACTGAGGTACAAAAATACATAACGACCAATCGTCCGGTTGATCCACATAAACTGTTCTCAATAATGCAATACCACCCAGGCAATCTACATTCACCATTATTATATCATCCACACAATATTCTTTACAGATACAGTTTTCCTAAACAATACACACTGCCTTCCTTACTCTTACATCAATGTATATTCAAATACAATATATTATGTTGTTTTTCTATTTACACCTTATAATATAAATGATATTTCTAATTTAAGCAACACAATAATTAGTTATAAATCTGGGCTTTATTTTGAATATAACTTTATTTAAGGATAATTACTTTTGCTAACTATAGTAATTATAAAAGTGATTATTTATTTATAGTAATGGTCATATTATGTTTCTAATTGCAGGTAATATAAAAGTCCATAGCAATCCTTCTGGTTTAGAGCGAGATGAAAATCACCCTGCAGCTCATTTAATGGGAGGACTTCACAAACCAGAACTTAATCAACGTGAGTTTTTATATTATGATCATTTACTTCTTTATAAATGTCATCATTGGTTATCCGGACTATTTTCCGTCAGATGTCTGTAGTTTGTGTAATTACAGAATTGCTGAAGTGTATATGACATTTCTACTTTCTATTTCAAAAGCTGCTGTTTATAGAATTTTATCGACCTGTACGATAGCCACGTCATTGGACCCCTTTAGTGGAATTAGAAGACCCACACACTAGATGACGGACGTTATTCAATATGTTTTAAGCCCTTGATTTGCATACAATAATGCATATAAAAAAATGAATAGAGCATGTTCAGAAGCACACGTGTTTGAAACAAGAAATACGTGAAAATAAGTATCTCTTTTGGGGCGATTGGGTCTAAATCTGTGACTATACAATGCATTAAAAATTCATATTTATTCTCTTTCCAGCTCCGGGAAGACAGTTCTCTGTATCCAACTGGATCTACGACCAAGATTTAGCCTTTACGTCAAGTGTTACGTATCGTCATGGTAGAATAGTCGTACCCGTACCCGGTCTGTATTACGTGTACAGTCAGGTCTCCTTCCTCGAGCGATACGTTCAATCCAGAGATAGCACCGCCAGCACCGAATCGCCCAGCTTGTCCCACTACTTGTACAGATACAACATCATATATCCCAACGGTGGCGAAGAAAAAATGATCCAAAACTCTATCACCAAATGCTGGGGCACGAACAAAGGATTTGGTGAATACACCAGTTATTTAGGTGCCGTGTTCGATCTCAGACAAGGAGACGAAATTTTTGTCAAAGTGTCCAATCTCACCATGGTTGCCCGTGATCCAAAATCTAGCTATTTCGGTTTGTTCAAGATTTGAATGGTGTCCAGAAATATAGTAAACTACCTGACACGTGTCTTTCAAGAAACATCCAGTTTTTGACGTCAACCAATCATGTTCGTGGAAATTATTTACTGCTGACGCGGTGCTCCTGCCTGGTGACCATTTCATTCGTTTGGCATTTTAAGCACAAAATGTGAAGTTTGGGGAGGGGGGGGATTATCATAATAAACATTATGGACATCCACAGGGTAGTACAAAGTGAAGGATCACCTTGGGGCAAGGGTCATAATTTATATTAGTTCATTACCGTCCAAATTTTTGGATTGAACTTCAGAATATTACATTACCACGCTCATGACTTTATATTTTTAATTTCGAAGATTAAACGTTTCGAAATGGGTGATTGAAATGTTTGGATTGCCAAAAATTAGCCAATATTATTAATTAATAATTGAGCATCTATAATATAATATGTAGATTATGTTATTTGTTCTAATGCGTTTTATAGATACATTGTCATAACGTACCTACTATAACTCTTGCGAAAAAAGTGATTCTTAGAAATCAGAATGAAGAAACCTTCCCTCAATTTCAAAATGGCTTGTAAAAACTTCATTGTCCATTACCTTGTTCTTCTGTAGATAATATCGTACACTTAACATGTGTACCAAACTTGTATTTTGTTCATTATTTTGCAGTAGTTAGTAAAAGTCAAATTAGATATCTCATTGAGGTGTTATTTCTTTCTGCAAAGCTTAAAATAACATTAAAAACCATGTATATAGTATATCCATAATTAATATTCCGTTCATTTAACAAAAAGTGTAAGAAAACTTTTAAAAAGTATAATGAATGAATTGTATTTTGAATGTTTTTTATCGTTGATTGTTTATTTGCATAATATAGCACGTAAAGTATCATGCGTACCTCTCCCAATAACATTAATAATTAGTCTGGTACTTTGGCCATTAGAAAATCAGAATCTTGAACACTGGAACGATTGACAATTAATTCCGCCATTCTAGTGCTATGGAATTGGACGGCCATAATATTGACAATTTTTTATTTTAAAATTTTTTGTAAAATTTAATTTCAGGATATTATTTAGGTAATACGCTGAATATGTTATACATATGAACGAAAATCTCACAATTTCGTTGCATGCGAATTTAAAAATCATGCAGTTGTAAAATTTGTTAATATATCGGCATATTCAAATTGAATCGCTTAAGATATGCGACTAAATTCCAAAAATGACATGGCTTGTGTCGCATGGGATCACTAGATGCCCAACCTGGGGTCAGTGCAAAGTTGTCCAAAACTTCGATACCTTAACTAAGTTGTTTCTTCTTGCTCGCTCTTGTCATCGGTAGTAATTTTGGGATCAGATCTGAAATAACCATTTTAGGCAAATATTTTTTGCGTAAAAATGAAAACGTTCACACTGACAATGCTAATTTCACTTGTCGATCAGCTTCTGTCCTTTAAAAGAAACTCGTTCAGGGATCTCCAATTAGCGACGTCAGTATATCACACTAAAACTATTAAAGTAAGGCATTTCTAAAAAAAACTAAAAATGAGATGGAATAATTGCAATTTTTAAGCGATTCGATCATTGTATTAAGTCGCCTTGTATGTTATGTTTTGGATGTATATATATATATATTATTCATATATTATTATTCATATATTATTATTCATATTTGTTGAATTCATATTTTGATTTGTTTTTAATTTATTTCATCGAGTTGGTGAATTTTTGTACTTGATATCAGCATTTTAAAAGATCTTAGCTATTTAGAATTTTAGAGTTTTCAGCGAAGTGTAGGTTTTATTACTTTGTTACATCTTATGATGATGTTCAGATGTCCAGAATTGACAAAGTTTGCAATGTGTTGTGTTCAGTCTTATGTTTACCTGCGTAACAAATTAAGTGGAACAAATCGCTATGAAAATTTGTGGCCAATGAATGGATGGTAGCTTTGTAATTTACGAGAATCACCTAACCACAAGACGTGCGGTTGACATTGGTGATCGAATTACGAATACGATTTCTGTTAGCTTGAACTGTATTAGCACTAAAAACTAAAAATACGAAAAGAAAAAAAAAAGAAACGACCAAATCATTTCAGCCCAAATTAACTTTGGTCGTTGTCTTTTTCGTCTTTTCATTTCAGTTACTGGTGTGTAAGATAATTTCCAAATATGCTATCACCGGACAAACCTTATCATAATAATTAATATGAATTTCATTTTCTCTTTGTTTGCTTCAATTATCGTGTGCTGATAAATATTTTAATATATCATGTTAAATCGTTTCCATTGTGAATGTAACATTTTACGTCATTGTTTCGTAATAAACCATGCCTATTTTTAATATGTTGTTTTTATTGAAATATTTTGATAATGCTAAATACGTTGGAGGATGGGAAGAATATATAACAAGACATCTGAAGAGTGGCTTAGAATAGAAATGAAATACATAACATCAATGGAATTTAACGTCCAATAATTTGAACCTCATGGGATAATGAAGACAGGCAAGCCATGCCTTCTGCAAATTTAAGCAATCAGGGATATACTTCATTATTTTCATAAGCAATTCGGACATGCATACACACGTACACGAGAAATCGTAAACCTTTATCAGCCATATATAGAAGATAACTTTATACTTTGACGGTCATTTAATTTGTTACGTAGACCAAATGGTGGTCATGGCCTCGAAGCTCGGTCAGCGTTTAAAAGTATAATTTGTATGAATAAGTCATCGTTCCTCATTATATCAGTCGATTTTGCTATATATGGGTGCTCATAATCTGTGAATTGTCAGTGCCAAGAGGTTTGGTCAAGTACCAGCTGGTAGACTGCACTCGCTTATGCTATATAGAGTGTCCATAAGGTAACGAGTTAGAACCCATTTGATCTCATAACATTAGCAAAGGGATTTGTCATAATTCATAAAATTAAAAACTTGTTGAATGCGAATTTCTTTCATTCTTTTAGTTCTTGGCATTTCAAGGGTTCCATATTATTGTCTTTGGGCACAGTGTGTGTGTTGGCTTTCAGAATAAGAGATATTAAGTTGGCGTTACATATTTATCAATTAACTTGCACAGAATTGTCATTGCGCCAAGTGAAATGTTCTCATAAATATGTTTTTGATTAACAAATACTTCTTCTAATGAACTAGCTATCTCATTCTAAATGATATGTTTATATTAATAAACTATAGGTTGCCGAATGTGCTTAGAAAATCGACATCTACCATTGCTATTGAAATCGGCTTATGTTTCCATAACCATCTCAAATGTTATACATTCCAAACAGTTTATTTGGCCAATTTATTATAAACATTTCCAAATGTCAAGTATTGTTATAAAGAACATATAATGTGTATAAAATAACTTCATAAATAAACATAGAATGATTAGTGCCATTATGAATACAGCTCAACCATATAACATAACTTTATGAGTTCGTTAAATTAATATGGTGGAGGTCGGTCAGATGATATTTATCTTCCACCACATCTTCACTTCAAGCCTAATTCTGATCCATGTAAAATATTTATTATTACGTTTAAAATGATTTTTTCCATAAATTGTCATATTTGCATTGCGGGAAATGCTGCCATTGCAATATCAGAGACATGCTTTAGTATTTTAAATATAGGTTTCATATTGTTATTGTAGTATGCCATAGTATCATAACGCAGAGTTTGGCATTGCAGATTATTGACTCTTAAAACTTACAACCAATTGAATTCATAAAGCTCGAACCATTAAAGTATTATTCCCTCTACTGGAATGAATGGAACAATTAAAATTGAGGTTAAGGTTTTCTTATTTCTGAACATTTGGAAACCGAATTCCTGTTTTTATACAGCTGGCACTAACTCCCCCTTTAGACTTAATGCAACGAAAATATGACTTGTGCTGTGAACCACTTAAAAATGCCAAAACACTTCACCAAATAAAATGTAGTTTTATTGCTGGGGGCAGGTACAAACCTTTTATTTTCAATCTGCAGGCAACACTTAAGTTCTCACCATACGGTGCATATTCGTAAGGTCTTAAATGTATTGTTTGATTTATGTTAAGTGTTATCTTAACTTCATTATTTTACCAACTAATGGCATCTTAAGTGAGGTATCATTGTATCACTCACAGCCAAATACTATTTTCGTAATGTTTTGATGCGTAATTAATACTTTTCAAAGACATTCTTTAGTTTGAAGTCTGATATATTTATGGCGATTTAACATTGAAGCTGAAGGCTTCGTCATATTTTTTTTTTTTTTTTTTTGCTTTCAATGCATTAATATTATCATGTAAAATGTGGAGTTTTTTGGAGCTATCATCAAAACGATTTTGATTTTGATAATATTGTAATGAGCTTATAATATCCGACCACAGTTAATTAATTATAAGAATAATTTTTCACACTGGAATTATCGAGATCAGTACACTTTTGAAACAATTTTTTTTAAAGGGTCGACCAGAAGGCCATAAAAGATTCATTTAAATTTGCAAACGCAATATAATTCATCAATCTATCAAAATAAAGTCGTTAATGTTGTATCTCCAAATTTCAATTTTTGGATTTTGATGATCCTAATTTACCACATTTTGGATGTTTTTAGGCAATATCATCAATATTGGTTGTCTGTATCCTGTTTAAAATAGTTGTTGTCTGAGTACCGTTTAAAGACAAGGGGCACAACTTATGTTTCAATCACATATTCTCGTCGCCATTTGCACAGAATGGACGCAATTTCCCACTGCTGTATAGCAATTATGATGTAAATAATTTTGTAATTCATTTAGATCAGATATAAAACGTTTCACAAACTGCTTAAATTAACCACACGTAACCATTTTAAATCATTTACACGTATCGTATTATAATAGATAATGGAAAATCTTTGTTCATCTTTGACATAACTTCCATTAAAACATCAATAAGTTCCCGTTCTAGAGTAATATGATATTGCTTGGAATAAATGTAGTATTCATAATACATGAATTGTGTGATGTAGGGTTATTTGATCCAACATTATTAGATGCTCTTGATATGAACAAATCATCAATAGAATTGCAAAAGAAGGACAAGGGTTGAATAAATAAAATCAATTGCAATTATATCACAGAAAGGTAAAGAAGACGGCCCTAAAAATAAGGCCACCTTATTTTTGAAGTGTACATCTTAATCTTGTAACTAAGGACTGCAGAGCTGATTTCCACAAATACCATGTGCTATCTATTTTCTGGAAGCTTGTACATTGTACATCAGGATTAGTTAGTGTAAAGTTTCAGAAAACAAATAGTATGCAGCACGAATATTTAAAACAAATATCTGTAAATCGATTGTAGTTACTCAAAAACTAAATAGTACCTTGAACCAGGTAATAACGCCGCTCTCTTAAATGTTACTAAATGGCTTGCTGCATACAAGATTATACTATATATCAACGAAAGTTACCGATTCGAATGTAATCAAATAACTAAAGATAACTCAACAATTAGAGTATATAGTGACGATAATAAACCCCTTGTCTAAACAATATCATCATTGTTATCAGTATATACCTTTCATCAGAGGCGTATCATACCTTTTCTTTTAAAATAATTATGTCGTGTTTAATATGTTATATAGGTGAACGCATTAAAGGTCAGTGATAGTCAGAAACCTTCCAATGTAAAGTATACGTAATCAAGAATGAGTGCTCAAAAAGACAACCAACAATTTTATTATCTTGAGAGCTGGATAGTGTGTATTTTAATTTTCGAACCGTTAATGCAAATTCCCGGATATATTATGTTGAGCCAGCTGTTTTCCCTTATGGTTATATCAGACGTTTTACAAGACCAAATCACGTCTGACTGTAAATTGGAATGCTGCATATCTATGCTAACAGTCGTACACATAAGAAAAAACGTTTGAAAAACGTCTTGAATTCTCCTCTTGAACAATACTTATTGTGTGCTATAATCATACTTCAATTACATTAGTAGTATGTCATTATGTTACAAGTTGAACAACATGACACCGGATGCAGTTCAGGTCCGTCAAAAAGGTGACCAGGGCCCGAACTTTTGACTCTAAACCTTTCACTAGTACAGAAATTCGACAAATAATATTGTTTAAACATTTGTTTTGATTAATTGAGGCGATGAAACATCGATAACCTTTCAACCATCAATATCAAATGACGGTTGATAATGTATCCAAATTTCACTTGTCATTTAAATTTTCTGTACATTTACAATGTACAAGTACATTTTCTGCGATGATCCCTCATTGCTTGACAAACCTTTAGATAGATCTTTTTTTTCAAATTCTGTTAAAAAAAACAAATGGTGTTATCTTACGTCTTCGTTTTAGTAACGACGCAGAATCATAAGGCGGTCTAATAATCTCCTATAATGATTTGGTTTAATCAATTTATTTAACAAAGTTTATTTTATCTGAATTTTATTTATGTTATCTTGAAGTACATCTGGCTTTTGTTTGGTCGTTCTGAAATACAAGTGGAACCATCGAGATTTATAATTAAGAAATCTTGTAAGATAAATATATGTAAGATTCTAGATCGTTTGTTTAAAGAACACGCCGATTTTGAATGCGCTGCTCTTCATTTAAAGAACTATAAATCATGCATGTCAAAAAACCATCTTCACCCTACTCAGTTATTAAGTACTTCATATAATGCATTTATAAGTGATTGACCAACATCGGCTTCGAATGTCATAGATGCTTCTTCTAATACTAGGTATGGATGCTGTCCGTTTTGGTTTTAAAAAAAACCTAATACCTATATCGTAGACGTTGAGCAAGGGGAGACTTCTCCAATGGTTTCTTCTGTCTGGATGCTGTATTCTTCTTGTAATTCCCTTTCTGGGGTTCTTCTGTAAAATTCTGCTAATTTGCTTCTCATAGAGTGACGTGCTCTTATGCTTCCTTTGTGTCTTCTTCTGGTATTCTTCTATCGGGGGCATAGTTCTCAATGATCGCCACACCACTGAGAAGCAGGGCGTCTTCTGCTGTGCTTCTCATGTGATCCTTCCGGAAATCCTTAGAAAAACTACACCCATGTTAATAAGTCTATTTTTTGTTGTGCTGCATTCGCTATAATTGATTATAAATTTAGCTTTAAAATCTATATCTAGCTTGGTATTGTCGTTAAGGTCATGTACAGGTCCCAGGAGCCTCCGTCAGGAATAGAGGCTCTCTTTAGACTTCTTTATTATGTTCAGACACAAGTTGTGAATTATCAATATTCTATTCAAAAATACAGTTTTACTTTTTACTTACTTTCAGAATGATTCAGGCTTTTATTCTATGGGATAGCGAAGATGAGATCACTTGAAACGATTATTTAGGAACTTCAGTTGATATTTATTGATAACGATATACACTCAGGCATTTATGCTCTGAAGAAATACAATTGATGACAGTAGAGCACCTTGATGCACTCCAGCGCGTATTGAAGATATATTTTTTAAGTGATGTTTATTGAACACTTTCGCGTTTTATTTTGAAATTCATCAATTTGACAGATACGTTGTGCAGTGAGACGGTGCAGTTGCTAGTCAATATAGAAATAATTACCGGTGCTTTTCCAATGGCGTGAATCCCACAGTCATCTATATTCATATTGTTCATATGTGACAAGGCACGTAGTGGATCCCTCGACAATAGTAACAGTAGCTGTCCTGGTAATATTATTATCTTTCCTATTGCGAACTGCTTTATGACACTTGGTTTTTACAAATAACCTTTTGTAGCTCAGCTCGGACTCTTTTTTTCAACAGAATAAATCTCGTGTCGAATTATAGTAGTAATTTAGTTAAAACATTGTATAAGGTATGTGAGAAAAATCAATCAGACCGTTTAATATATTCACAATCTATCGTTCCAAAATTAAGTTAAAAACGGAAATGAGATAAACTCGAATAGATCTAGTCAGGAAATACCACTTTCTAAACATTATTTAATTTCAACCATCACGTCTAAATGGTACTTATAACCCGAAGTAATAAAAATAAACATTACTTGATCAACAGGTAAGTATGTCTCTTTCACAATTTTAACGTGTTTGCTTATCTTGCATCACAAAAAAATCGACCATGTGTTTGGTAGTAGTAAAAGGTTGAATACCATCTGTGCTAAACTTATCTACCGTCTAAATATTATTACTTCTGGTGGGAGGAAGGGAAACTTTATTAATCGGTGAACATTGAAACACTTTTGAGATGCTAATGTGTTATCAGAGGTTGTATATTATCCCTGATACAAGTTGGAGTGGCCGACATGGAAAGCTCTGTCGACCAACTTTAAACCCAATGCGGTGTGTGCCACCAGCTCCGTATTTTAATTATATCCCCGGACAGTTCGAAAACGAAAAATAGGTAGGCTTGTAACGTTAAATTGGACATAATTCCTTTCTGGCTTTGAATGTGTATGTATTTGCGGCCACGTAGTTGATCACAGGAACATAGATCTGTCTATTTAATACACATGTACTTGTTTATTTTAAAATTAATTGAATTGAAATATTTCTTATTTCAAATTCGTTCATTGTATTGTCCCCATGGGCCGAATGTTAGACAGGACCATGTTCTTATGCATTGGACCTAATTCTGACCAATGTAAATAACGAGTTTATTATTATGTCATTAACCTAAACAGTTCTTCAGTTATGGAATATCCTTGCTATCTCTATAGATACTTGACATTCGCCCAAAGCACTAGTCGAAAAATTTGGATTGAAAGTACCCCATCACGGGTTAATCATTAATAAACTTCAGTCGACTCATTCACATTTGGAAGTAACAAACCGGAGACATTACCGACAGAGAATTTCCTATTTTAGAAACTCAGTATTAGAAGACAATGAATAAGTTAATTAAAATCAATCCAAGCGCCAAATTGCAATTTGGCTTTTTCTGACCTCCTCGTTATTCCAGATATCGTGATTCATAGAAAAAAGACAACACGTCCTTTTTCAGAGTCAGTACGAATTTCACGAGTCTCTCAAAGTGGCTATTTGGCTGTCAGTTTAAATGGCCATTTCTATCTACAGCTCAATTAACTAAGAAAACTAATTTAGACGTTTCCTCTTTTTGCGTGAAATACATTCCGGATCAATATTTTGCATTAAGATTCACCCAGCTTTTAAGATTTTTCTTTTTCGTCTGGAGTTTATAACGAAGTTTGTAAGTTGACTCAGCAAACATATTCTGTAAAAACGGACACATGAAAACCAAATGCAGACTAGAAAGAAATTGCATTTGTGATGAAGGTGCGTTTGTTCAGCAATACTAATTTCTTTTAACATCCAAATAGTTCAATTTCCTTGTATTCACCGTAACATAAAGGTTTGATAATGTATAACTGTAAGTAAGGAAAAATGTAATGACATATTAATAACAGTTGTTTCTGAATCAGTCTTTAGCTAATGATCTTTCTCTTATTATAAGCACCCATGAAAAGATTTCATCGTTTTTATCGTAAATAAGCAACTTACAACAGTGCACGGTTTGGGTAACCCTCTCTTTGTTAACTATTAAGTATTTATAAGTTAAAGATAGTTTGCCAGGCAAGGTAACGTACGCCCACACATCAGCATTGTTAAATTATTTTTTTCCTTTGAAAGCATCTATATATGGAAACAAACCCTTCTAAATCGTCAAATGTGAAGTTGAATGCGGTCTTGTCAATTCCAAACTCACAACAAGTTTCATCAAAATCCATATAAAATTGTAGCTTCGAAAGTCAAGGGCAATAGCTCAAAAACGTCTATAATATTGCCATGTTTCAACTTGACCGGCGTCTTATCAATTCCAATGTTCACACCAAGTTCCATTAAATTCCATTGAAAAGTGTAACTTCTTTTGCACATACAATAAAATTTTGACGTGGTTTTAATAGGTCAAGGGCAATAACTTGCAAGCCGTTCATCGAAAAATCGCAAAAACTGGTCTTATCAATGCAAATGCTCACACAGTTTCATCTACATCCATTGAAAATTGCAGCTTTTATTGTGTCTACAACAAGTATAAGGGCAGGGGCAATAACTCAAAAACCGATAATTGAAAAATCACCAAAATCGAACTTGACCACCGTCTTATCAATTCTAATGCTCACACCAAGTTTTATTCAAATCCATTGAAAATTGTAGCTTCTATTGTGTCTACAACTAATGTTGGCGGACGGACCGACAGACCGACAATATACGTCCACATATTGATGTGGGCGTATAATAAAACGAAGCACTGTTACAATTTTAGTTTAATTGAAATACAGATAAAAGCCACACAGCCATCTACTTTTACTCTCAGATTACAGCCGGTCCTCATTGGTTTGACGCCTCTATTTAACGTATCAACTGTGACTCTTTCGTATCTTTATGATGTAAAACTCTATCAATTTCAATACCCTAGTCGCCAGTTCGATATTGAGGCGTCGAAAACAATTACACTATTTAATGAAGACTTGAAATGAAGTAAAGACGCAAGTTACAGCTAGACTGAACCTTATTGGCGATACAATTGCTTTTCTAATGAAGATAAGGCTACTTCTTGATTTTAGAGCCAATCGATCACTTAAATGTCTTCTTTGATACCGAAATTGCTTTTACGTACTCAGGAATAAAGATCACCATTGATAATAAAAGGTATCAAATCCAATATTGACATTATCATTTTCCTTTTATTAGAATAAATTTAAATGTGGTTGAACAGCTAAAATCTCATTGTCTATAAGAATTTGGACACTTAGCCCATGCTAAAATAATTTTGCGTTTGACATATACTGAGCCTTGAAAACAATAGAAATGCATTACTAGTCCCATAACTATCAACCAATTCTTATAACCATTTGGTTTGTAGGCATAAAAGTGGTTATGTGTCGATAAACAAACACCGGTTCTAACTGCTAAGAAAGATCCTGTGGTAGGTTTAGTTGTACAAAGAAGGGAACCTACTACCTCTTGGTTGTTTATCGGTAAGCTAACCGTGTTGGGCACAGGGACATTCCTACCAAATGATGTTTTTTGGCATCAATTGTCGTAGTGACATTGTATAAATATTTCAGTATTGCATAGATACATTTATGTGAAATTCAACTTTAAAAAAGTGATAATTATTAAACGAGCACGGAAAGATTTATCAGGGTTAACGAAACGTTTCGAAAAGGTCTCTGAAATTAATGTTGTAATCTATGGACCAATTCCGTTTTAACTTATTCCGTAGCATTGAAATATTTTTGTGTATGCGTATTAGAATGTTAACATCACTATTTGAGTTTCTTTGTTGTGATCTTGTGTTCTAATGTTTGCGTTAACTTTCATCTTTATATACATGTTATTTTTCCCATTAAACATTCAGCCATCGTATAGAGGGAGATAAGTACTAAAATCTGCAGAAATCATAACACAGCAATTTGTTTATTTCAAATTATGACCTCACTTTTCTCATTGGTCATACAATTTGATAAGTTAATGTTCATTCATTTACTCCTAATGAAATTATAATATTGGCATGATGTTTACAAATAAATAATTTTGGCTTGATATGTTTACAAAAAAAGTAACATTGGCATGATGTTTACAAATAAATAATTTTGGCTTCATATATTTACAAAAAAAGTAATGTTGGCATAATGTTTACAAATGAATAATTTTGGCTTGATATGTTTACAAAAAAGTAATATTGGCATGATGTTTACAAATAAATAATTTTGGCTTGATACGTTTACAAATAATGTAAGCATAATATGTTAACAAATAGATAATTTTGGCTGGATATGTACGTTCATATGTTTCCAAGCAAAGCTGTGTTTCAATTGAGCGGAAATATAGACATTTTGTTAGCTATGTCGACTCTTTTAAAGGGATGTTCATAAAACCCGGTGGCATCCGCCATGAGGTTAGTTACCTCAAAGTTAGAATGGTACAATTAAAAAAAATAGAAATTATTTCTCGATTGGTATATGTATTCGTATTGGAATATCTTTTATGTCTGCGCATAATATTTGATTGGAGGTTATCTCCCTTTAATGGTTACTTGTGGTAAAGTTAAATATCATTGATTCACCATGCTGAAGTATGTGTCTTGCACCTAGAAATAAACCAAATATGATAGGTAAGAAATAGCTTAGGTACACTGATTTAAGTTTGGATCAGGTAATATCCAATGACTGCTAGCGATTAACGCCACCTGTTTTATTCCTTTGGATTAAAAGTATATTTTATAAATCATTTTTAAGAATCCTTTCAACCTCTTGTCACTGATTTTTCCCTGGATTTTCTGTCAAGAATAACGAGTGAAGATCATCGGATTAGTACACTCTGACCGTGAATAGAATCCACGATCACTATTTGTTAAGCAGATGGTATGTTAAACATATTGTAGGTAAATAATGTATAGAACGAACGCTATAACCGTCCGTGTTTAAGAAACCCAATCATAGCTTACCTTGTACTGCTTGTTCAAAATCAGAGTTCAAAATTTCCCAATATGTCTGATCAGGTTCCCATTTACCAGCCAAACCATTGATCGAATTTATGAAATGCCCCATTCCAGGAAAATACGTTGATGAAAATCTGCAAATTAAATTTGAATAAATGCAAGTACTCTCATCATGCCATTTAGGGGATAATAGGTCTAAAAATGAACATAAAAATTTAAAATTGTAAACTTGGCCAATATTGGCTCTATTTATCAGTAAATTAATGGCTGCCATAAATAACATAAGGAAATAAATAAGTATCCAAAAAATAATTAATTATCTATAAAAATGCTTTAAAAACACTTAATAATTAATTATACGTTTTTCAAAAAAGGTCTGGTTTTGTAAGTTTTCCAGATTTGAAAGGATTACTTTATGACACAAGGTATGTCCACTACTGAATAATACTCAAATTGACTATTCTTGAGCAGTAAAATTTTATGTTCATGCTAAGACGCAGTATCCCTTTAAAGAATTATTGCCCTGGAAGTCATAATTCAAAATCAAATTATGTTTATTGAACTGTCTCTGACGCCCAGCCTATTCCTGTATAACGAGGATATTTCATCTATCGTCGAAGCTGGACATCAGACAGAGAGATGCTTGAGGTTATCTAGTTCAATTCAATAAGCAAAATTGTAGTTGTACTATAGCATTTAAATAATGTTTTATTCTGTAGTACTACAAAATATGATTGGTTGATTAGGTGAAATTATTCACCAAGCAAATTAATACAAATGATATCAAATACCATTGTCGTTGTATAGGAATTTCTATGCTAATGGGTCCAAGTATTAGTAACACTTACTTAAAATGGGGATCTATTTCTGCAGCTTGCTCCAAATGACGTATCAGTTGTTGCTTCTCCGTATCACGTATAGTGACGTTGTATTTGAAATATTCGGGCTGTAATTTATTCTGTATTATTAAGTGGACATCAATTTTCTCTGAGCTCTCACAACCAGTAGGACTTAAACCACAATGTGCATGATGTTATAATTCAAATATGATAAATTATGACAATTTCTACATTGTCCACTTTAGGTCATTTTCAACTTTGTACAAGTACATTGTATGTTTTAACATAATAAATATATAAGGCCCAAAAGATTGAAAATCGATCATATATATAACTATAAACCTGTATACAAGTGTGGTTTACCTCGCGGTAGTCGGTGGAAATGCTGTTGTAGAATCATCTCTTCTTTTCCCTCGGTTACATCCATCTACTGTGAATAAGCAACACACACCAACAACTAGACATATACGTTTCAATACCGTCTCCATATTGAAATACGATCTACTGTATAGTTTTATAGTTCATAAACATCCGCATTGAATAACACGGTTACCTATTGTAAAATATTGTTTGACCCGCAAAAGTGTACATTGTCAACAAGGAGCGGTAAAACGATACGCCCTCTGCACACAATGTATATCATCGTAACCTATTGGTATCCCTATTTCACGTTACTCTAAATGAGTTATATGTAACTCCTTATTTACGTGAATGTATTCATATTCAATATGGGGTATTTCTTAGATTTGACATGGCCCATGGCGATATTTCAATCGACTTCACAATAAAAATCAAATGTGACTTAGAAGACAACTATCCTGAGCTGTATTCTAACACAATCCTGTTAAATATTGAACCTGTCGTTGCAAAGACGACTTCGCAGTCGAGGGTCAAATTCCAAACTGTTAATTGGTAATGACGGGGTTTGAAGCTGTTTGCTTTTAGGCCTTCTCAGAGTTAGGAAGGTGTTTCTTAAAGGAAACGCAATTTTTTACAGAAATAATCGAACATACCCCCTTGAGCTCTTTTCATCACGTTACTAAAATGCACGTGTATTTTACTCTTCCTCACCGTCAGCAAAATTACAGGCATTTTTATTTAAGCAAATCTTATCAATCCACTTTGACTACAGAGTATCAACACGTGTTTCGGAAGTATATTTGAAACTAAGAGTTCTTTTGTTAATTACTTGTGACGTTCGTTACTCTTTTAACATACTCGTAAATATTTGGGATATTCTAAAGTAAAGGATAGAACTACTGCCGGACCTTCCCCGAAATTTTCCAAAATTTTGTACAAATAATATAAGAGAAGTATTTGAAGTAGTTTATTTTTTGTGTTGTCAAGAAAAATACATTCTTAAACTTACAGTACTATTTGGAAGATGATGTTAAACCAACAATACTATTTGGAAGATGATGTTAAACCAACAATACTATTTGGAAGATGATGTTAAACTAACAATACTATTTGGAAGATGATGTTAAACTAACAATACTATTTTTAAGATGATGTTAAACTAACAATACTATTTTTAAGATAATGTTAAACTAACAATACTATTTTTAAGATAATGTTAAACTAACAATACTATTTGGAAGATGATGTTAAATTAACAATACTATTTGGAAGATGATGTTAAATTAACAATACTATTTTTAAGATGATGTTAAACTAACAATACTATTTGGAAGATGATGTTAAACCAACAATACTACTTGGAAGATGATGTTAAACTAACAATACTATTTTTAAGATAATGTTAAACTAACAATACTATTTGGAAGATGATGTTAAACCAACAATACTACTTGGAAGATGATGTTAAACTAACAATACTATTTTTAAGATAATGTTAAACTAACAATACTATTTGGAAGATGATGTTAAACTAACAATACTACTTGGAAGATGATGTTAAATTAACAATGCTACTTGGAAGATGGTGTTAAACTAACAATACTATTTGGAAGATGATGTTAAACTAACAATACTACTTGGAAGATGATGTTAAACTAACAATACTATTTGGAAGATGATGTTAAACTAACAGTATTATTTAGAAGATGATATTAAACTAACAATACTACTTGGAAGATGATGTTAAACTAACAATACTACTTGGAAGATGATGTTAAACTAACAATACTACTTGGAAGACTATTTTTAAGATGATGTTAAAGTAACAATACTATTTGGAAGATGATGTTAAACTAACAGTACTATTTTTAAGATGATGTTAAACTAACAGTACTATTTGGAAGATGATATTAAACTAACAATACTACTTGGAAGATGATGTTAAACTAACAATACTACTTGGAAGATGATGTTAAACTAACAATACTACTTGGAAGACTATTTTTAAGATGATGTTAAAGTAACAATACTATTTGGAAGATGATGTTAAACTAACAGTACTATTTTTAAGATGATGTTAAACTAACAGTACTATTTGGAAGATGGTGTTAAACTAACAATACTATTTGGAAGATGATGTTAAACTAACAATACTACTTGGAAGATGATGTTAAACTAACAATACTATTTGGAAGATGATGTTAAACTAACAGTACTATTTAGAAGATGATATTAAACTAACAATACTACTTGGAAGATGATGTTAAACTAACAAGGTGTTTCTTAAAGGAAACGCAATTTTTTACAGAAATAATCGAACATACCCCCTTGAGCTCTTTTCATCACGTTACTAAAATGCACGTGTATTTTACTCTTCCTCACCGTCAGCAAAATTACAGGCATTTTTATTTAAGCAAATCTTATCAATCCACTTTGACTACAGAGTATCAACACGTGTTTCGGAAGTATATTTGAAACTAAGAGTTCTTTTGTTAATTACTTGTGACGTTCGTTACTCTTTTAACATACTCGTAAATGTTTGGGATATTCTATTTCTAAAGTAAAGGATAGAACTACTGCCGGACCTTCCCCGAAATTTTCCAAAATTTTGTACAAATAATATAAGAGAAGTATTTGAAGTAGTTTATTTTTTGTGTTGTCAAGAAAAATACATTCTTAAACTTACAGTACTATTTGGAAGATGATGTTAAACCAACAATACTATTTGGAAGATGATGTTAAACCAACAATACTATTTGGAAGATGATGTTAAACTAACAATACTATTTGGAAGATGATGTTAAACTAACAATACTATTTTTAAGATGATGTTAAACTAACAATACTATTTTTAAGATAATGTTAAACTAACAATACTATTTTTAAGATAATGTTAAACTAACAATACTATTTGGAAGATGATGTTAAATTAACAATACTATTTGGAAGATGATGTTAAATTAACAATACTATTTTTAAGATGATGTTAAACTAACAATACTATTTGGAAGATGATGTTAAACCAACAATACTATTTTAAGATGATGTTAAACTAACAGTACTCTAATGATGATTCAAGATGGCGGACGTGTAAAGTCGGACGTGAGAAGCTCTCTATACGTTGTGAAAGAAATCGTTTTGTGTGTTATTTCTTAATTGGAAGTTTACTGAATGCAAAATGTGGATAATATAGGACATAATATACTAAGAAGTAAGTTATCCATATGCTTATTTACTTCGCCAAAACGTTCTATTACTTCTAGAATTAAGTCTCCGTAATGGGTCGCAACAAGAATAACAACAATCGAGGTTCATCTAAAAGGGTTCGAATAAACAGTTCTAATGTTAGCGAAACTTCCGCTGAAATTATAGACAAATTATTGCAGGATGAGGACTCCTTGAATATTCTAATTAAAAGTTTATTGAAAAACGATAATGCAAAATCCAAAATATTGACCCAGTTACAACCCGAAATTGTGAGAATCGTTAATGATAGGATAAGTGTTCTCAATGACCGCATAGACGATTTAGAACAATACTCAAGACGGACTTGTTTAAAGTTGAGCGGTGTTCCCGAGAAGATTAGCGAGGACACTGACCAAATTGCATTAGAGATAATCAACACTCACATTCTCAAACCTCTAGACATTTATATAACCATTAGTGACATTGGACGTACCCACCGAGTTGGCACTTTCAGACAAGGCCGCTGCAGGGACATAATAATAAGGTTCCTTAGTTACAGATGCCGTGCCCTTGTTTTTTCCAACAAGAGAAACCTTAAAAATGTGAATAATTATTCCGATAGAAAGCTATACATAAATGAAGCTCTTACTAAAAAGCGCTCGGAATTGTATAAATCAGCAAGGGACTTATACAGACAAAAACTTATTTCTTCCTGCTGGACCTATGATGGAAGAATTCTTATAAAAACATTAAATAACACTATTACAAACATTAAATCAGTGTCCGAATTAGAGCTCATAGCCGAACGAAATGAAAATCCGCCATCACGACAAAGGGATACAGATTCACATGATGCTGTACCAAACACATTATCAAGTAATCATATCAATAAAAGGTCACATATTAATCACTACTTTCATCCAATCCAGCCAAATCCCACAACCTCAACGCCAAATCAGAATGATACAAACACAGTTTTAGCGGATCCTAATCAAATTTTTCTTTCTAACGGTAATTCTGGAATAAGTCAAAGTGAACCTAACGAATTAAATCAATCTGTGGTCAATCCTAGCACATAGCAAAATTCTGGTGTGAGCATCAATCTGTCGGTATTGATATGGAACGTTAACGGTTTGCGATCAAAGTATAATGACTCTGACTTTTCGAAACATATTTCAAATTATGATATACTCTTGTTCTCTGAGACATGGCTTAGTGATTCAACATCTATTTCTCACCGGGTACATTTATTAATCGCAGTAAACATTTTCGAACTGGAAAAGAAAAGGCTACTTGGGGGGGGTATCGCTGTTTTCATGAAACCAGGCATAGAGAGATTTTGTAACATTGTATTACAACTCCCTTGGGGTCTCTGCGTCATCCTTGTACATAGTGATTGTGTTACTCTAAATGACGATTTGTATATCATTTTTGTGTATATCCCACCAGAAAGCAGTAATTTTCATAACATCTGTGGTCTTGATTTATTCTTGGAACTTGAGCAAGTGTATGTTAAGTATTCGAAACTCGGGAAAGTGATTGTGTGTGGAGATCTTAACAGCAGAACTAGAAATGAAAATGATCAAATTGTCAATGATAACATTCTATCGTATATTCGTTCTGATACTGATTTCGATGATATTGAGTATAATGTGGAGACCCGGTCGTCCGAAGACACTGTCTTGAACAATTTTGGTAAAAAACTTTTAGGGTTTTGTAAATCAACTGGATGTATAATTCTAAATGGAAGATTTGGATCAGATAAAGGTGTTGGTAAATTTACCTTCTGTTCTAATCGTGGATCCAGTTTAATTGACTATGTACTCGCTGATATAAGAGCTTTAAACAATATAATCAAGTTTGATGTTAATACATTTACTGAGTTTTCTGACCATGCATCATTATGTTTTCGAGTGAAAATTGTACATAAGCATAAGTGTGTGGCACCCTTAGCAAAAACTACAAAAGATCACCAACGGTTGAACAACTTGAATCCAAGTAAATCTTCCGAATTAAAGCAACTGTTATTGAGTGAACTAGATTCTTTAACTAATTTCGTTAACTCGTCGTCCTTGAGTGTCGATAATATAGCAAAAAATATATCGCGTGTATTGCAGGATGTAGGAGCTAGGTGTCTTGGTGTCAAGACTATTAAATCTTCCACTCGTAGTTATAAGAAAACACATAGCAATGAATGGTTTGACTCGAAGTGCAGGATTGCCCGCCAAGAGTTTAATCGTGCAAGAAACAAATTTCTGCGTAAGCGATGCCCTACGAATCGTGCATGTTTTTGCTCAGCTCGTAGTTATTACAGTAAAGTTAAACGTCACGCAAAATTTAAGCTGTCAAAATTGAAAGGTAGGAAGATTAGTTCTCTCCACAAGTGTGATCCTAAACAATTTTGGAATGAGATAAAATCGAATTCTCATCAAGTCCTCAAAACTGATCTCTGCGTTGATGATTTCTTTGATCATTTTAAGGCCGTATTTGGTAACGAATCGAATACTTCCTCTAATACTCTCAATGGTGTATCTGATGATAATAAAGGTAACATTGTTAATATTCCGGACCTTGATTCGACCATAACGATTGAAGAGGTAACTACAGCTATCCACAAGCTAAAATGTAACAAAAGTTGTGGACCTGACCAACTGTGTGGCGAAATCTTCATAGAAGGATGTGATATTTTAGCACCCGTTCTGTGTTCCTTTTTTAATATTATTTTTGACACTGGATGCTATCCTACAGAATGATGTTAAACTAAGAATACTTTTTGGAAGATGATGTTAAACTAACAACACTATTTTAAATGTTAAACCAACAGTACTATCTTGAAGATAATATTTGTATGCTCATAAAGTAATGGGTAAAATTCTATATCCGAAGGACGTGCAGTGACTTTTAATCTCAACCTCATTGTAGCACTATCAAGGTGCATGTAAATAAAATATAATTTCCGTAGTAAGAGGTTGTATATCAGTCTTATGTTTTGGGTTTTTTTTTTTGTTCTAAATAATGTATTACAGAAGATTTTTCAAATGATGCAATTTCATCTTTCCAACGTTTCAGAACGTATGTTTAATCAACCCTCGGGGTATGGTGGATTTGACACTCAGAGCGAAAGATATTAAGTATTCCGTCCAAGAATATAATTACAGGAATTTTTAAGTGCCCACCTAAAATATCAACGATTAGTAAATAGTTCTCTTTTGAACATTTACATAAACAATGTAAAGGACACTTGACCTTCGGAACCGCTGGTTAGTTGCAAGCGTCCATATCACAAGACATAACCTTCAAAGTTCACTGAAGATAAGAAGAATTCGAAACAAAATATAAATTTTAAAAAAGTTTAAAATTGTTGAAAGTTGACATGCTTTTTATGTTACTTCATTCACTGACAATATCAAGTAAGAAATTATCATAGTGAAGTAAAATATCAGAAATAATTTGTGCAGTACGAAAAAATACAACTAAATTGATTTACGTAGTAATAAACCAAAATGGAAATAAAATATCCAGAATTTATTTAGTTGTCACGCTGGTCGTTTTCTTTAAATTTAAAAGTAACTGTTTCGCCATCAGTAGGTTTATAACTACTTGCACCTGAAAATGAAAAAAATAATATATATAAAAGGTCGACAAGTAAAACTTTTGGGAATTTGGTCATTATCTTAATAGTGATTGACAGATCGCAGTTGCCTCGAGTAGATCGTGTTTTTCTTTCTCATCATCAGCCTTATGACCAGTATTGCCCATGTCGACTTCGACGGATGCTTTCAATGGCTAGTCGACTTGAGCCGATCATGGACATATATAGCTCTAGAATTTCAAATAATAAGCATTAAAATGTTCAAAAAAGTTGACCCATACACAGGAATGACTATTATTTCTACAAAAAATGACGATACCACCGTCAGAAAACGCTTTTTCATGAGAGTGCATGTTGAGCTCATTTCATATAATTTTATTACTTACCTACGTCTATCGGTATCAAATGTGAATTCAAAATTTGCCAACTTGTTTGGTCGGGATTCCATATACCAGCCAAACCATTGATCGAATCCATGAAATACCCCATTTCAGAAAAATAAGTTGCTGAAAATCTGCAAAAACAATCATATTTATTTATGATGAAAGTTATTGCCCTTGGAGTTATACTCATTAAGTAAAAAAATAATTAATTAGTCTTTGAAAAATTTAAATATGGCAATCTTGAAATCAGTATACTTTGAATACATTTTGATTAAAATTTGATTACGGATTTCGTTCTCTTGACCACAATGGGCAGAATATTTTAACAGTCCCATCGACAACTTGCCAATGTCATAATACACGTTTGCTTTAGTTTATAAAACCAACATTTTGTACCATGTAAATGGTGAAAAAATATATTATTTTGACCAAAATTCAGTACAAAAAGTCGGTGACAAAATTTTTGAAACATGATTTCTGAAAGGTTAACAATTTGTCTGCAGTACAATATTTCAGTTTAGTGTATAACAACTTTATCAACATGCGAAGTAACAACTTGTCTGGAGTTAATAGTATCCCAAGTACCTACAGAAATCTGCACAAAAATGTTTGACTTTAAGCCAAAAATATTATATCACAACATTCGCTAGGTACTCTGATAAAAGTAAGAGAATATAATAACAAGCGGAAGCTTAGCAAGATACACCTATTTTAAGTTTACTTCTGTTGAAACACAGGTTGAAACTCCACCAATATTTAAGATCTTAATAATTACACCAAATTTCATTTAAATCAGACGAAAACTGTATTCTCTAACATGTGCATAAGCTAATTTTGATGGTTTTTCACTCAGTCAAGGGCAATAACTCAATACTGTTTACTGAAAAATCGTTAATATCAAACTTGTTCAAGATTTGACACCAAATTTTACTCAATGAAAACTGAAGTCTCTATGCTATTTTAATTTCAATTGACTTAACTTCAATGTTCACCAATATCGACAACACTACCCGCCTAATGGCAGTTCGCAAAGCTTTCAATAGAAACCCAGATCTAGACAGATCCGACGATACAATTCTACAGCTTTTAGAGATTTGTCTTAGCCGCATTTAATGGTAAAACATATCTACAACCTCAGGTACAGCCATGGGCAGAGGGGTAATACCTCACGTGCTAAGGAGCAATTTTTTATGTGTCGTAAAAATCGTTTAGAGTATCCACGCTCTTTCCGTTTTTGAGCAAACAATCGTACAGGCTTGGTTGAAATCGTAAAACCTGTGACTTAATTATTGCAGAAAAAGTATGTTTTGGATAAAATGAGCTCTTATGCAAAATTTGATGAGAATCGGTTTCTTTCAAATATACTTTGATATCTAATTTATTAGTCTCTGCTATGGAATCTCCTTTAAAGAAAGCGGTATCGAGAAAATCTATGCTTTTGTGGCTGACGTTGGCCGTTAGTTTGATGGACGGGTGGTGGTTGTTTAGGATTTCAAAAATTTGCCAAGACAGCAAGACCCATATGAATTAATATTCACCACATTGTAGGCATAGCACCCTTTGTAGTTCCATTTAATACAACCAGTAATAAAGCAAGTAAGATAGTTCAAGCCCATTAAAAGAGTCTTCAAGAGACATTTACTCATGTCCATAAACAAAAAATGATAGTGGCATATTCCAAAAATCAGAACTTAAATGACAACCTTGTTCATAGCAAACTAAAAACAATCTGTACTTAACAGGTACTATACTTCTCGCCCATTGGGCTGGTTATTTTTTTCTAATTTCAGATCATCAAACAGAACCAGATACCCATTTCTCAATAAAATATTTGTTCCACCCTAGGCCTGTACATTTGGGAGATTCAATCCTTCCCTTCCCCGAAATAAAAAAACTGTTCATCGAAAAATTGCCAATTTCGAACTTGTCCGAGATCTCATCAATATAAATGATCATAGCAAGTTTCATTCAAATCAGATGACGACAATAAACGACCACATTATATTCCAAAAATAACGAAAACAATAAAATTTTAGCTCAACACTCTGTAATAATCGTAAATTTTTACTAAAAACTGTGTTTGAAAATTATTGACTTATAAGACTACTAGACTGACGAGTGGTAAATTTAAACAAAACATAAATCGGACAACTGATCAGAATGAGTATACCGAAAATGTTCATCCAAATTAGCAGCTTGTTCCAGGTAACGGATCAAATTCTGATCCCGTACATATTTTAGAGTAATGCTGTGATTGAAAGTTGGCTGCTGAATGTTGTTTTGTATTTTTAGATGGACACCCTTCTTCTCAGAAAGGCTGAAATAACAATGTTGAGAAGTTATTACTACAGACACATTATAAGAAAATATACTTGTTGTTTGTATCCTCAATCTGAAATGCAAAATCTGAATTCTGTTCTTTCTGTTCAGTACATTAGGATTATGCTGCTATTTTAAATAGCACCTGGGAACTACCAACAAGCCGAAGAGAGGACGTTGTTTGCTATTTTACACTGTTAATTACAATTGAGTACAGGCTTATGAGGAACATGTTGATAATTAGCATCTCTTGTTTGTATCGTGTGAGAGAATAATTGTTGGGAAAATTAAAAGTATATAAACTTGATATTAGTCTACTAAAGTTCAATCCCCCAGTTTAAGATTTTATCTCGTAAATTTTAAATGAACATTCCTAAAATATGAGATGTTATTTTATTGTGTTATTTTTTCCATGTAGACAATGTAATTTTATAATTTCCCTCATTGCACACCATAAGGTGCAGAAGAGTAGGACGTAAAACTCATTTCATTTCGAATTGACCATTGCTTGAACCACTTACACTGATAAAGAGTCAACAGAAAAAAAATTAAGTGTGGTTTACCTCGACATTGTCGCTTTTTGAGATAGATTGTTGTAAAATCCCTTTTCCCTTGGTTAAATTGGAATAAGCAATGCACACCAACAACAAGCATATCCTTTTCAATATCTTGATATGCGGCCAACTGTCTTCATTATCATGACATTCGACATGTATTCGTAAAAATATTTTGTTTGTTTATGCTCGCAATCAACAAAGTGAATAGAATGGTTACCTCTGGTTACATATTGTTTGATCTATTAAAGAAAACTTTTACAAAGAGAACAGTAATGCACACATTATATATTATATTATATTATTTATATTTTACAATAACATATTCAGAAGATCAATGTGGGGCAAGGCTAAAAAAGGACGAAAGTCAATTGCGATATTTCAATCTACACAATACTAATTTATCATGAGTTATAAATATCCTGAGGTCAGAAAAAAACGATTTGTGTTTTTTGCAACCGAAAGAATCCTTGATCGCATAATAGACTCTTTATATCTGTATGCTAACACTATTCAGTTATGCACTGAATCTGTTTGACGATCTCGCTGTGCAGGGTCAAATTGCGGAATGTTTGTTGCATTGGTAAAGGCTAAGTTTTGGGCTTTGTGTTTTCAGGCCTGCACAAAGTTGTGACGGAGTGTAAAGCGAGCAATATAAATCAATTTCAGAGAAACATAATCGAACACACCCCAAACGAGCTCTTTACATCACGTGACTAACAAGCACGTGTATTTCACTCTATCTGACTGACAGCAAACAATAATAATTGTTGATAGAAGCAATAAACGTGATTTAGAAGGTACGAGTTCTTTTGCTATATACTTGTGATGTTCGTAATCTTTTTAAACATACGTATATATGGAATCTTATATTTTAACGTTTATGACAGAACTACTGTGTAACCCTTCCCGAAAATGTGACAAATGTTGTCCTCTGTACATAAATAATATACGAGAAATATTGACATTCTTAGACTAATAATTCTATTTTGAATAGGTTAAATTCTTGATACCGACGAATGTGCAGTGACATTAAACTAAATAACGTTGTATACACTAACAAAGTGAATAAAATCTAATTTCCGGTATAAGAGGTTGTATATATGTCTGAGTTTTTTTAGCTCTTCTGAATAATGTGTTACAAAATATGCCCCAAATGATCTAATTTCTTATTTCTGGTGTTAAATTAACTGCCAGGGGCGTGGTTAATTGACACACAAGCAAAAGACACGTATTTCATGCTATACTATTATTTATTATAAAAATATAAGGGACCTTTGATCTCTAAAAACCCTGGTTAGTCAACAATCTTTTGTACCCAGTTACATAACTTGCACTGAAGATTATTTCGAAACACGATAATTAAAATAATAAATCACAATTTCTTAATGTTAAATTATCATAGCGAAGTACAACATAAATCAAAAACGTTTCAAACTGTTCCACAAAGTATCAGTAGAACAGTAACATTATTTTATTGTACGGATATAAGTTGTTTAAAGTATAAGCATACTGTAAAGTTATGTAGATTTTATCCAAACGCATATTCAACAAAAAACTTTTGAAGATGAAATTCGCGATTTTCAAATGGTGATAAAACCGAAAGTATACATCGTACAACCAACTTTAATTAATGGGTAGATCTCTTCGAGAGATTTCAAACCGGAGGTAAGCACACATTAATATATAATTGGATCGATATTATCAAGGGCAATTAATCGTGTATAGATCACCAAAGGTCAAGATCATAAAATATGGGCCTTTAATTATATGGCCATTACTAAAAATTCAAAAATTGGTTCCCAACTTTGATTTCGCAATCAACTGTAGTCACAAGATATACGATATAATGACAAGTGCTTTATCCCCTGAGGCCACATTTTCAAGTTAACAAAAGTTTGAGATTTCAACATTGATGCTCATCTTTAGCTTCGGGTCGGATTTTATGATTTCACCTTTTTTGTATGACTATTTCTAGCATATTGCAAAACGAATTTTTGAAATCCTGAAATAGGTTTTTTAAAATTACAAGCTAATAACGTCGAAACCGGAAATGATGTCGAAAATTTGAAAAATATATCTGTTCGCACTCGAATTGTCGGGGTTACGCTTTTGGGTTGGTCATATCCGATTTCAGATGCCGACAGCTTGTCCAACAGTGAATGTTGTGTGAAATGTATCGAATATTATACAGATACGGGGTCGTGTCGGTTTCGGGAAGATTCTCTGTATCATAGATTAATCTTTTCGTATAATCTTATATATCAAGTTTAGAGAGTTCATCAAATTTTTCGCGTAAACTTGACCCTATTAAGACAGTATAAAGTCATAAATATATAGAATAGTCGTTCTGTCAGGGCAGTTAATGAAACTTGTCGAACAGTTTATTTCGGTTGGGGGGATTTATGACTACGTAGTGACTGTATTGTTCTTATCATTGTCCTATTGCCTGTTACAATCCCATTTTTATTAGGACAATTTTAATAACCAGTTTGTATTATTATTTCTGTACGGATTTCAGCAACAAACACTTATTTATCTCCAACGTATTCAATAGTTTCAAATTAAAAATAACGAGTCCGAACACCAAAACTAGCTTTTTAAAAACTCTGTTGAATAAATTTCGAAAAACTATTTTTAATAATAATATATGATTTTTTTTAACATTTGCGGATGAAATATTGGTTGAATCCACTAATTTGACCATACTAAACACAGCATGGCGTTTGTCGTTATCCTGGTGAAATAGTTTGTACTTACCACTTTATACTAGATTTATTGTCTTCAACTTGGAGCAAGTTTTAGTAGTTGTCCATAAATCAATTGGGCAATTTAAAGGATTTGTGACATGTAATTAAAAATTCTCAGAATTGTCATGTAGATTTGTAGAAAATGATATCAAAAATCATTTAAAATAAAAAAAAATCTGGATTTCTGTTATTATATATTTAAAAAACGTATTTTTATTACATTTCTAATCAGTATTACATACTTAAACAAAATAATAAGCTAAGGCTCTGACGTCACCGAGTGACGTATAACCCATAACAACCTTGTTAGCCTAAACGTTCCAAAATAGCCGAAAGAAGCGATGAAAATACGTCCTTTTCAAGTGGGTCGAGTGAATTAATTCAAGAATTCGAGAATTCGGATGATGAGCCATTAGACGGGGCTTTTTGTTTTGAAGCGCTCGATCATAATAGACCATCGTATTTATACGAACCAGATGCGTCCGATGACGACGAAGAACATGGTGCTATTTGTCGCTTTTGTCATAAAACGGAAAAATTTTGAAAATTTTAATTGTGAAGAAAATTATTTAAACGTAAGACTAGTAGTAGTAGTACTGTAGTGTAG
Source organism: Nipponacmea schrenckii (assembly GCA_030562195.1). Lineage (NCBI taxonomy): Eukaryota > Metazoa > Mollusca > Gastropoda > Lottiidae > Nipponacmea > Nipponacmea schrenckii. The sequence continues at coordinate 14,806,182 of JAUJPP010000012.1, read as the reverse complement.
ATTGAGCTAGACCTATTCATTCATACATTGTTGAATAAATCGAAAAGGAATCATCCGTAAAGTGCCTCTTGCACAAAACACTTGTTCCTGACGGTTTCCACTGGGCTCGCTTTCGGCTGACAAAAGCAGTCCATTTTCGTCCTCGAGACGGATCTTGAGGCCACCAGAACAAGGAACGGTCACAAGTACTGCAATTGTAATAAACACACCGATAAAACGTATTTTATTCATTGAATATGTTTAAAGCCGTAACAAAATCAACTTTAAAGTTATATGTCACAAATCCTTTAAACAATTTAATCAATAATTAAAATAGATGTTATAATCTGCTGGATATTTGTAAACTATTTATTATATTTAAACACTATCCAGCGTGTCTGCTGTCATTATTGTATAATAATAATCCAAGCTTTAAGGATAACAGTTTTAAATTTCCATGCTAAAATAAAAACTTTTCAGAGAAAACTTTTTATTTCACCCGAAGCACCATATAAAGCATATATGTAATATTCTTGGGACGAAAAATGTTTTCATATTTTGCATCAATTTGTGTTTTTTGAAAGAGTGACAAAACAACACGATGTGACTTCTGTATTTGTCTATGACGTAAGTATATAAACTTGATTCCAAGAAATGCAAACCGTAACTAAGAATAATACTTGACTTAAAGTATTGTAAAGAAACCATATTTGTAAGTTTCCTTTTTCCAATGTGGGTTGGGAAAATAAACCGGAGCCGCAAAAGCTCACCAATCAGATATGTATCGAAAGAAATGTGTTGATGTCACCCTCATTGCATCATTTGCCTTACTTTTAAGGTCAGCAATAGCTGAAAATAAGGTGCAAAACTCAGAATAATTATTTACTGCAACTCAGTTTTTAAAAATTGTTTTGAAAAGAGATATTCTCGCCTGAATTTCCACTTTACGAGCATTTTTTTTTTTATCTCAATTCAACGTAACGCTTTTAAAAAACACTTCGGCATAACATTACCCAACAGAAGAAGTAAAAAAACGCCTTCTTGCGCCGATTAAATCCGAGAGTTTTTGCCAAAGATCAATTGCAAGAGAAGAAAAATCTTTAATGATATATTATACTTGTCAAATATTGATACTTTTTATACTTAAATCCACCTTAATGTTGACAAGAGAAAACTGGAGGAGATAACATAGCGAATTTGTTTTCAATTCTAGCATTAGATTTAATCATCACTTCTTTAAAAAAAACAAGCCTTTGTTATTTTGTCGACTTACTTTAAACGAATTATTTGAGCAGATATTATTCGCGCTGATTTCTTTTATAACTTAAGCTTTACTTAAAAATCTTAACATTTTTCTTTCACTTTCGTACTTAAAAGAAATTGCATTGTGCGTCCTTTAAAACACCATCCTATTCTCTTTTTTATCAATATGAAATGGTTATGGCAATATTATGTCCCGTGCGCTTCACTTGAAATTTAGATTTTTCAGATACTCTAATTAAAAAGAACAAAGTGGTTAAAAGAAATGTGAAGGTAATAACCATCAATACACTCTCACAAAGATGACACGGATTAATTGCTTTCATGAAAAATGAACCTCGGTTCAGTAGTTTGTACTTATAAATGTTCCAAATGGGGCAACGGTTTTTGTACATTCAGGCAAATGTGAACTCTTCAATAAGATGTGAATGGAGGTCACATGACACATTTCTAAAGCCCCTTGGTCACTATCAAAGTTTTTGACGGACAACAAAGAAAACTTTAATCAAAATCTATTGGATGGCTTTGAAGGAATAGAATCGCATTCTATTTTTCTGAAAACTTGGATGGACTTTGACGGGAATTAACCATTAACCAATCAGACTTGAGTTTTTTGGATGACGCAAGTTTATATGTACAACGTAATAAAAATGGCGGGAAATGACTTACCCAAAAGTAATTAAACATGGACAAATCTTTCACTTTCGTACTTAAAAGAAATTGCATTGAGCGTCCTTTAAAACACCATCCTATTCTCTTTTTTATCAATATGAAATGGTTATGGCAATATTATGTCCCATGCGCTTCACTTGAAATTTAGACTTTTCAGATACTCTAGTTAAAAAGAACAAAGTGGTTAAAAGAAATGTGAAGGTAATAACCATCAATACACTCTCACAAAGATGACAGTTTACAGCTAGTTTATACGCAGTTGTCCCTGTATAAACTCAATTAACGGCTAGTATTTATTTATACACAGTTGTCCTTGCTTTAATTCGAATCGACAGTTAGTATTCATACGAAGTCGCCCCTACTTCATTTCGAACGAAACGGCTAGTTTATATGCAGTTTATTCGAGTTAACGGCTGGTTTATACGTAGTTGTCCCTGCTTAAATGTGCAGTTTTAAAGTTCTATAAATCGAATTACGCAGTTGTCTCTCTTGTTTTTACCACTTCATAAAAATACGAATGTTCAATGAAGCTATGTCATCTTACTATCTTGTACAATTATAAATGAAAAATTAGAATGTGTAGATGGTGTGGTCAACGCCACACATTATTATTTTTTCAAATGTCAGAAAATATGACGTTAAATTCCATTTTATTTCGTTTGGAACCCTCAAAAACACCATAACACATGACGCAGTTTTTCAATGGCTGTAGTTTATCAATGGCTGTATAAATATAATTATTTCATAAGATCAATATCAATCGTCGAGTAACCGCTCATCATTCCATATTACATTACATGTAATTACAGATAAGGCAACAGAGGGCGAGACTCTATCATTGCTTATATTACTTTTAAGATAGCGGGTCAAACAATTTCGATCACTATTGGAATCTATTTCCTCTAAAAGCCTTATGTGTAAAGGATGTATTTATCGTAATGTTATTCACCGTCCCCATTCCAGCTTCTTACAAAAGTCAATATAATACCTTCGCATGTTTCATCCCGGCTTCCCCCTGTCAGTGATAAGGGTCCGAGGGAATGTCTCGGAAAGGTTAGTAATTCGGGTTGGCCAAAAATCGATGCCAACTGAAGCACACTCTCGACAAATAGTAGACTGACATAGGGCAAATATGGTGCCATTTATTGTACAGGAACCGCGGAATATTTCTTTGAAATATATAATTATGTTGGTCATAATGGAGTTCCGCTACTGTCATGCTATGTCTGTGATTGTCCAATTAACTATTAAAAATAAAAGAATATGATGAAATAATCCACAATAATGTATTACTTCTACGAGCTCTATAATAAATATCACATATTATGTGATGTAATGTTTTATAGTTAAGCTCTTGTTGAACTATTTACCCTCCAGGAAACCAAATTCTTTCTGTAATTGGTTTAGTTATTTGCACGCTGTACGATTTTTTTAATTTATTTTCGAAAACGTTATGTTGGCTTTTTTTGCAACCGATACTTTTTTACGCTGGAAGCTTGTTGGTAAAAATTGTTGTTGCACGTTCTTCCTATTGTCCATCTCCATCCGCCTAACCAGAAGCCATATTATGCAGAACTTTTAAAAGTTGTTACGTAAAGTTTTCATTTCTCTTTATAATCTAGTTTATTTTTTCCTTTAACCCAGCGGATATTTTGTCTGATGATTTACGTCAATTTTTCTTAATATGAGGTGGAAATTTCTTCCAATGTAAATAATTCCTTAATCTAACATGGCTTCTGACATAAGATAATTACCGAAGATTCGAAGTACATCTCTTGATTCCGAACTATGATGCTTCTGCGAAATAAATTGTTGTGTAAGCCTTATATGAATAAATAACATGTTCCAGAGAAACACTGCAGTATCCTAGGTCTTTATGTCCAAGTATATATCCGGTAGTTTATACTTATAAACGTTCCATATGGAGTCACGGTTTTTCTACATTCAGGCAAATGTGAACTCTTCAATAAGGCGTGAATGGAGGTCACATGACACATTTCTAAAGCCCCCTGGTCACTATCAAAGTTTTTGACGGACAACAAAGAAAACTTTAATCAAAATCTTTGGAGGGCTTTGAGGGAATAGAATCTTATCCTATTTTTCTGAAAACTTGGATGGACTTTGACGGGAATTAACCATTAACCAATCAGAGTTGATTTTTTTGAATGACGCAAGTTTATCTGTAAAACGTAATAAAAACGGCGGGAAATGACTTACCCAAAAGTAATTAAACATGGACAAATCTTGTTATTGCATAGTCAATAGATATGATGAGTTCGGGTCTATATTATGGAGTATAAAATGATAAAAAATAATGGTGGCCATCGTAATACGTTTACATTTATAATTGCAGCCAATTTGTCCGGGGGGTTGACAAGAATTATCGGTAAATGAAAGATTTTTCTGATTTTTACTTAAAGTCTTCAAGAACAATACAAAATATTTTCGATAAGTTTGATTTTCAATAGTGTTTATTCTTGAGTGATTACAAACACTCACACCAAATTTCATCAAACTCCTTTCAGTGACCAGCTCTCTATCGTGTCCACAAAGAATTCAAGAACAAAGGCAGACGCGTTTTTTTTTTAAAAAAACAAGGGCAACAACTCATTAAATATTTTTTGATTGGTTTAAATTTTTAATAGAGTTTCTGCTTGGATTTAAAAAAAAACATTTACACCAAGTTTCATCAAAATCCATAAGCCAGCTCTGTATTGAGTCTACATTAATTGAAAAACGTTTTAAGAATAAGGGCAATAACTCATACAAATTATTTCCGATTAGTTTGATTATCAAGTGTTTATTCTTGAGTGATGAAAAACACGACAAATTTCATCAAAATCCATAAAGAAACCAACAAATAACCCAAGAACAAAGGCAGACGCATTTAAAAAATAAGTGCAATAACTCATATTTTTTTTGATAGGTTCGATTTTCGATAGGGTTCACTCAAACCACGTTTCGTCAAAATCAATCATGAAACCAGCTCCCTAAAGAATTTAATAACAAGGGCAATAACTCAAAGAAAATATTTTTCGATTAGTCTTATTTTTAGGGTTCAACCTTGGTTGATTACAAAGACTCAAACTCATAAGTTTCGACAAAATCCATCTAGAAACTAGCTCTCTTTCGTGTCCACAACAATTGTGGACGGACAGACAGAGGCGACGACACAACGTGGGCGTATAAAACATAATGTAATGTAACAGTAGGGTAGTTATTCTCCTTTCGAAAGCCATGTGTTTTTTATAAACATTCAATTCCAACCTTTTCTTTGACAAGTCCTCAAAAAATTTGATAGTGACAATAGGCCAAGTTTCCTTTGACCAAGTTTGCTTTGACTAAGTTTCCTTTGACAAAGTATCTTATGGAAAGCCTTGATAGCGACAACAGACAACTGTGACCAAGTTTCCTTTGACCAAGTATATGATGGAAGGCTTTGATAGTGACAACGGGGCTTTACACCACCTGTCTCGCATTTAAAGAAAAAAAACCACAGCACGTTTTCTGGCCGTTAAAGATAAAACATAACGACTCTCGTAAAAATGAACACAAAAATAGCTCAAAGGTCCTTCACCATATCAGCAAGAAACTTCTGGTATTTTGAAGCATCAATCTAACAAATTGTTGTTAAAAGTCGTCGTTTTCGTTTCATTTCCTTCTGTGTTTGTGATAACTGTTAGAATCAATTCTCCTGTCGATCAAACTTCCACTATAATGTAGATTTTTGTTACGCTTGACCATCATTTGGATATGATTCGTTGTTCAAACGCAAGATAGATATTTTAATTCAGTACCTCAGTTGATGATGACAAGTTATGTTCAATCTTTTTTATCTTCAGCCTAGACTTGTTTTATCTTAATCCTTTATTTCCCTTATTTTTGTATATCTTATTCCTAGCAATGTTTTATCTCCTTCCGTTGTTGCTAACATTCTCGCTACTCTTCCTTTATCTTTCGATATATAACCCGGAAGTGCAATAATTCTTCTTTCGATACTTTAAGGCCATATAAGAATAAATGACTGCCCTTGGAAATAATCTTCAAGCTTTATTGGCCATTTTTAAACAACAGTGTAGTGCATCAGCAGGTTCCTCCCTTGCATCATGCAAATACTTCTCTCAGATGGACGCGGTTACATACCGTAAAACACCCACCACCCCCAAAACGTTTCTAGTGAATTAGCTAAAAGTCTAATCCTTCTATATGGACAAATAGTAATCTGTATGTTATTAAAATGTTTATTATTGTGTTCTATGTATTATTGGATTCTAGCATAAATACAATGAGTATTAATACAGTTTATTCATTAAGTAATTGCTGATTGTTGACAGACAGTAAAAAACTGAAGTAATAATCAATATGATAATTGATAATGTAAAACACTTCTAATTTACAAAGAGTTTCTAATTACCGCTGGTAGAATTGTCAAGTGGTATTCATTGATATCAATACACACACCAGCATAAATCGATCCGTTTGGCTGTTGAAGTTTCTTGGACGAAACGTAGCTTAGCGTTTAGGAAATTCGGGAATGAAAGAATTATTTCTACATTATCTTATCGTTTATAACCAGTTGCAGCATTCAGCATATTTTATACGAAGGCATAAATAAATAATAACTTCGCATCATAAAAGCATCGACAGTCATTTCGTTTCCTGCGATTCGGTCGCGTCACTAATCCCAATAAAATTTGAAAATACTTTTAATATGGGTTTCAGGGTAGGCAGGGAAAGATTCTTATAACTGTATAGGCCTGTGATGTAACAAATATTTGAAATCCTAAAAAAAAACAAGTCATAAAACATGAAATTATCCCAAACTATGCGCTTAATATCAATTTATTTCATTTACAAGTAAATTCATCACTTCCGACTATCTGTAGGATCTATATTTTCTGATTCTAAATTTGTTCATCATAATAACATCCGTTTATTTGATACCAAAAAATTGAAGCTGTCGAAATGTCAAAAGAAATGGCTTTTATTCTATTTCAAAAAAAATATAAAAATAATCTTGTATTTTAAATTGCAAATATATGACCAATATATCTTTCTTCCTCTTTGGTAATTACCAGTTCAATGGCACTGGTTGTATCTGAGTGCCATAATTTTCGGAAAACGCATTGCTTAGTTGTATTGGGTCATTATTGGTGGAGAAAGGCTTAGATCGTAATTGTTATTTGTTTAATGGGTAGAGGCATTGACTGTTTCTGGACATGTTTGGAGGGTAAATGCTTTTGTTTTTATCATTTTTTTTGTTTGGTTGGAAAAAGCAACGGTTGTAACATGTAATGTTGGTTTGGTTTTTTTTTTTTTGGGAGGGGGAGTATTTTGTTGTTGTATCCGGTTAGATTCGGATGGATTATGCTTTGCTTATATGGGGAAATGTTTGGAAAAGAAACGATTTTATTTGGTTACGTTTGTAGGGAGGCATTGTGTTGTATCAAATTAAATTAGAAGAATAAATGTTGGGAATGTCCACGGTTGTATCAGGTTGTGTTTGGTGGGAAAAGCATTGGGTATATCATGGCACAATCTGAAATGAATGAAGGGGAATTTTGTATGCTCTTTTGATTTCAGGGATAATTAGATATGCTGGAATGATTAATAATTGGTCCTATAAATGTCAAATAAATGATTGGGGTCCAAAATGAAATAATCAATTTCAACTAATTATTCATTTAAGTAGATTAGATGATAATAAGGTTATACTCCCTTGATATCAAAAGGAATCCTTTTATGATTATATTTGTTTTCTTAATACGATCTCTACCCTAAATGTCGCTTTAGGATTATATAGTTGTTAGGTTACATAAACTAGTGTCCAAAAGAAACGATACCACCTGTTTGCAACGGCATAAAAGGAAAACTAAACAATGCAGATGCTTAGGCTTGGTGTTATGCTTTTGAGAAATCCTTTCACAACATCTGTACAAAAATTCATTTCAATAAAATCTGTACAATCAATATGACAAGCCTTTAAAGATGGGTGGGGTCGAAAAATGAACATTTCGTTGGAGCACTGATCACAGAAACAACGGGAAATGTCACACCACAGGTTTCAAAGTCAAGTCAGTAGCGGGTATGTCCACCGTGAGCATCAATGCATGCCAGAAAACGCCTACGTCAAACGTCTGATGACGTTGGGAGTTATGCGTTGCCATTCCTCGAGGAGACGTCGTTCAAAGTCCTAGACATTGACTGGAGGCACACGTCGGATTTGCCGATAAGTGCTCGATGGGATTCATGTCCGGTGAACATGCGGGCCATGGCAAAACCTGTAAGTTGGCGTTGGAAGGAAGTTCTGTGTCAATCTCGCTGTGTGTGGCCTTGCATTATCATGTTGGAAAATGAGTCCACGAGGCTGTTGCTGAAGAAAGGGCACCACAACAGGCCGTAAGACGTCATCACGATAACGCTGTGCATTCAGGTTTCCATGAATTACGACAAGCCTCGTTTTGACGTCACCACATATGCCACCCCAAACCATTTACCCTCCACCTCCAAACGGCCGGACCTGTTGGACACAGTTAGGTGCCAAACGTTCACCAAATCTTCGGTATACAAGCTGTCGTCCATCGTTGCTGAAGATGAGGAATCTGCTCACATCAGAGAACATGACATGTGCCCAGTCCCGCCGTTGCCAACTCGCCTGACCCATATCAGTCTGATATTCCGGTGTCGAGGCGTCAGGAGCGGTCCGCGGTAGGTATGACGTGGCCGGATACCATACTGCCGTAGTCTCCTGTAGACGGTCTGTCGACTGATCCTGTGTCCGAGTACTGTAGCCGCTGTGGACGTCGCTGTTACAGTGCGGTTCCTCAGGTGTAATACCCGGATGTAACGATCTTCACGGGGCGTGGTTACTCGTGGTCTTCCACTCATTGGCCTGTCTGACGTCTGACCGGTCTGACGTAACCGCTGCATCAACCTGGTGATAGATATGCGTGCGCAGCCCAACCTTCTGGCGACGTCGACGTTTGACGCTCCTTGTTGGACTATTCCAACGACTCTCTGCCTCTCAATGGCTGTCAAACGTGGCATATCTTGTGTTCTTTTTGTTGCTGTGATATCAACGTGTCTGATCGGCTGTTTTATACCGTTTTTATGCACCTGCAGATCATGCTAGAGAGGAAAATGTCACTTTCACGAAATTTACGTTTTTTCCCGGAAGTGATCAAGTGTTCCCGGTATTTTTGATCGACTATGCCGCGTTTGGGATTTGCAATACGAATTGGCATGTTTTCATTCTAAAAAATTCACTTAATAAAAACCAATTTTGAAAATAAGTTGATATCGTTTATTTTGGACACTAGTTTATATACTGAGAAATTGTTAGTGGAATAAAATTTGATATTATTATTATCAAAATTGATGAGGCAAGAATGTGGTTCCTATATACTAAGTTATTTTCATTATCTTTATCGAATAAAATTGTGATGAGTCAATATATGACAAATATATCTTCCGACTATGATTAGATTTCTAATGGCATAGAAATAGGGCACTAAGTAAACCTTTATCACAATAACATTATAGCGATAATGCACAGACAAGTCAAATTATTCGGCACCTTTCAGCTTGAGACTATACTTACTTCCTATTTCTCAAAAGTGTGTTTTTCTAAGCCCTTTAAGTTACATCTTGCGCTCAATCATTGAAACGTTTCCAAGAGCTTTGTTACTCGATATTGCATTAAAAAGATACTGAGAATGTGTTTTTGTTTTTTATATTTATTGGTAACGTATAATAAAGGTATATATTCAGTCTTCTACAAAATTCCCCGCTATGGTTTCAACTTGTTAGAACGACATAGCTTTAAAAAAAATTAAGTATTTTCTCATGGACATCAACAAAGCAAATGAGACTTGACATCAAGATGCATTTAGCTGACACAATTTCTGATATCGGTGTGTAATCCAATTTTGCACTATTGAGATCTTATTTTCAAGCTTAGGATTAGTTAGCAAATTGTTCATTCTATGTGTGGTTTTGTTTACGTTACAATCCATAGCATAGTATGTCAGTATTGATTTATGCGGTAAGGGAAGTCACACAACTAAACACATACTGTTTACCAGTACAGTTATGTTAGAATCTTTGTAAGCTACGCGTAACCTTTAAAATTTATAAATGACATTTGTTAATTGCACACCATTAAAGCATCCCGTCGTTAATGATTCGAATCCAAATAGTAGGGCTATATATATTTATCTAGTTCATTTAGGGTATTTATCCGCCATCACCTCTTTATATAGTCGGTCGTTGACTTTCTTTGTATCAGTTTTTTATTTCCTGTTTTCAAACTGTTGCAACATTTCAATTATTGCGTTGTTGCCTAGGATAGCGCCGTGTTTGTATACCGAACTATCGGTCCGATAGTTTCATGACAACAAGAATGGCCGGTTTTAATACACAAAATGAAGTTCTAAAATAAATTTAAGATTCTTAAATAAACCAAACCGATTTTATATACACCTACCTACAAACGAGAGTACATTTATTTCACAATCTGAGAAATAAAACCAACATCTAAGGCTTTTATCATCCACATTTAAGAGACAAATTTTCTATTCGTAAGACTTCAAAGACACTTTTGATAGCAGCAAAATACAAACTAACGTAGCGATTTCAGAAGTTGAAGCCAAACTAACGTAGCGATTTCAGAAGTTGAAGCCTTTACTGTAATTATTATTCAAGAAAGACGTCAAAACAAGTTCTGACTGCCTGAAAAGAAGTTCGTCGAGTGATCAAAGCTCAATAATTTAGACAAGAAGTGGTCAATATTGATTTGACATAATACTGTCAAATTCACTTTCTGTATGGTTATGGTATTGAAGGGTGGAAGATAAAACAAATACTAGTAATACATTTTGATTGATGTGATAGATATACTTCTCCTTTAAAGGGAGAGATGGGCGATCGGTTCTAAACACTCATATAAAAAATTGGCAAGAATTTATCACTTGATGTTCAATGGCCGGTAATTTTTAAAGTCAAAATGATTCAGTTGTTGTCAGTCGGCAAAATAACGGAACACGATGTATGGCATACGCTACTCTAGAGTTTTATTGTATACATCGTCAGGTAAAATGATGATTATGACAATGTAAGTTGTGCACAATAAAACTAGAGTATAAATTGTGTTACGTTATTTAATGTAATCTCTATAGTAAGGTTTGGTCAGCAGATATGAAATTAATTATATGATAAATAAGATATATAACAAAACGTTAGTTATAACTAAACTGAAGGATGTTTATGACATTTTGATAAAAAAAAAAGGAATACATAACAACCACATGTATGGTCAAATGGGAAGATCTTTTGAAAAAAAAAAAAAAAATTGCGATTATGTGAAAGAGACTTTTACAATAAATTTTCGTATTTCCTCCAATTCAAGACTGAGAAGTTTTCAGTATAAGTACTTACATGAGTTATATATACTTTATACAACATGAAGATAATAAATGTAAAATGTTCTGTATGACTTTCCAATGGAGTGCATGACACATATAATTACTACCATATATCCATATATTTTTAATGTTTTATGTTACAATTATTACATTTATGTAATAGATTGATAATAAAGAGTATATAAAAAAGAAAAGATATAATTTCCGGCAAAACCGTCCCCTTCTTGCAAATTAATTACATTCTGGAGTAAGTTTCAACGCGTCTGGTACAAAATTCGCCCATCGCAAACTGAAAAAAGTACGACGTTAAACTTCGTTTCATGTCCAACCTATATGACTTAAATTAGATATTGAGTAAACGGATGTAGATTTAGATATGAATACTAATGGTGGAAATGGTAAGGGGATATTCTAGGAGGGGAGATAGTAAATCTTTTAATACTGATATAGGAAAAGATGTTATTTGAATGGGCTATTGCAGAAATTCGTTCACAGTTATATTGTTAATGTGCGAGTGACAGTAATTAATAATATTGCTTTAGAAGATATGCAGACTTTACAATGTTCATTGCATTTGACTGTTTCAGTATTCCAGGACAAGAACGTTCTTTTATATGTTTTTTTTTTTTTTTTTTTTGAAAGACTCTTGAATTCCAGTTTATATAATTATATAATTTCTGTTGTCTAAGGTATTTGGCATTCTCAATAATGATAGACTAGTAAGGTACTTTGTGTTGGTTCTATTCGTCACGGATATCTTTAGCTGTACCTAATACTAATATATTAAAGACTTTTATGTCCATGTTTTAAAATCTATCGAGTGAATATCTCTTAAATACTCTTAAATTGATAAAAGTCGGTTTAGCTTCAGACTTGGTCTTTACTACCGTATTCATGTTTGTAGACTCCCAAGTTAATTCAAATGGACTTTTCATTTCATTTGTATCGATAACGACGGACGGATTTTGATAGAATACTTACTTAATAGATCTTAACAAGATAGTTTCCCATCCTCAGGCTACATATCAGACATATTTCTTTCTCCGAGTCGATGATGAGTGCTGGATAAAATTAATTCTTTATTTAACCGTAGAGAAATGTTTAGATTGAATCAATGGCTACGGGGTAATGAACGGATGTAGCTTTGAAAGATTTTTACCTTTTCAATGACAACATTAGTGTCAAAATCTGAAAAGCTTCTTTTCTGATCTACTGATTTTATGATGGAAAATACCTTTGATTTTGTAAATGTTGTTTAAGACCTCTTTTTAACGTATTTTGTAGATCTAAAGTGCTGTGGTTTGCCGACTAGGAATCTACGTTTCTCGGTTTGTCACAGGTCAGTGAAGACTGACAAGCCTTCAGCCGTTTACATTTGACAGTTAGGTTTGTATCCAATGATTGCAATAAACTCTTAATTTTACAGGAGTCAGATTTAAGCTTAATACACAAGGACATGTACTTGTGTATAAAAATGACAGATCTATGTTCCGACGATCAAGTACAAGACCGCAATGAAATATACAATATTTTAACGTAAATTTTGTTTAAAAAAAACACAGGTATGTGTGTATTAAATCGATAGATCAAAATTCCGGCGATTAAGTACATTGTGTTAACAGCGTCTAGTTTTTGTTTAGCTGCTTTGTTTCAAAAAACTGTTAAAATAACGAAAGAGCAGTCAACTTTACTCAAGAAATTGCAGAAATATTAAAAGAAAAATATATATAATAATAATTTAAAAAACCACCTAATTCTTTTTTTACTCCTGGACTAAAAACGGGTCATTTTATTTCACCAGATTGCCTAGAAAATTATTTGAAAAATAGTGTTATTTGATCAAAACAGTGATATTTATCTTAAGTATACATCTTTAAGGATTTATCTACAGATTTTCCCCAAGATGATTACTGATTTCTCGATTTACTGAACGTAAATAATGCTTAACACTGTATTTATCAGAGAGGCTTCTCTCCTTACTAAGATTTCTGATGTCATCTATGGCGATGATAACTAAATGCTGCGATTATACGATGACAGAAAATGTCACGAACGGTATTTTATTTTTAATTTTTCAACAAGTATTATATTTCGGTGGAATTTTTTACAATTTTCTACCTCAAATTCTTGATTTATTTTTCAACCTGTGGAGCATGATTAAAATGTAGAGTAAGACTTCTTCAATTGATTTAACTTTAAATTTCAGACAACTAGAATTGATTCAGAATGTAGATCCACGCGGTTGTGATACAATCAACCGTTTCACGATTGTTTATCGGTTCAACATGTGAAGAATTTCATTTTGATCAGAAAACCTCTATAGATTTAGAAAGTAGATTCAGATCATTTAAACTGATTCACGATTGTTTATCCTTATAACATTCAAAATGGAGATTGTGAAAGAGAACCAGTGTCGGCCAATTGTTAAAGTGAAAAGATGACACATTCATTCCTACAGCTCGTTTCCCATCCCGTTGCTTGGGATTCTGCCAGCTTTAAGATCAACCTCTTCGTGTCCCGAATTTCGTCACGATCTTATTAACTCGTTTTAAGCTGAGATGGAAATGGGAACAAAGCGTCTACATTCTATAACAAGTGATTCGAATTGATTGATTGGCCGATAAAAATCCTAGAAATATTCTAGTACCAATTTTGGAAATATTTACCTGAAAATACATAATTTTCGTCACTTGTATTACTACGGCCTCGGACAAGTATGACTAATGGTGGTGTGGTTTAGACTTAGACTTTTTGAAGCTACTTCTTTTTAGGTAAATGGATTAGACCGCGTATATCAGATACTTAAAATATTTCAAGATCAATATGTAGCTTACATGTAGATCAATTTGTGTCACAGGTTTTAGTATCCGAATGTATTTACAAAAATAGCGATGGCCCATCGTAATACGCCCACCATTGGCAGCCTTAGTTATTCGGGCGGTGGACAAGCGGTATCAGTAAATACAATATTTTAAATGTAAAAGGCTCAAATCATGCTTTGTCAAAATCTATCAAGTCTACAAAGAATCAGAGGCTGAGAAAGTGAACACGTTTTAAAGAACAAGGGCAATAACTCAATAAATATTTTTTTATTAGTCTGATTTTCTATAGGGTCTATCCTCGAGTTAAACAGACACTCACACCAAGTTTCATCAAATTCCATCAAGAACCCGGCTCCCTATCGTGTTCACAAGGAATTTTAGGACAAGGGCAATAACTCATAGTAAATATTTTCGATTGGTTTTATTTTCGATAGGCTTCATCCTTGGGTCATTACAAAGACTCATTCCAAGTTTCATTAACATCCATCAAGAAATGTAGTCTCTATCGTGTTCACAACAATTGTGGACAGGCAGACGGACAGACAGACAGACAGGTGGGCAGAAGGCTTCATCCTTGGATGATTACAAACACACACACACCGAAATTGGTCAAAATCCATCCAGAAACCATCTCTCTATCATGTCCACAACGCATTTTTGAACGCAAAATGAATTTGTTTTCAAGAACAAGGGCAATAACTCATCAATTTGTTTTTCGATTTATCTGATTTTCAATAGGCTTCATCCTTAAGTAACAGAAAGCAATCACACCAAATTTCATCAAAATCCATCAAGAAACCCACTCTAAATCGTGTTCACAACAAATTTTCAAAAACAAGGTCAATAACTCATTGAATATTTTTCGATTTGTCTGATTTTCAATAGGCTTCTTCCTTGGGTTATAACAAACACACTCACCAAATTTGGTCAAAATCCATCAAGAAATGTGGTCTCTATCGTGTTCACAACAATTGTGGGCAGGCAGACAGACAGACAGACAGACGGACAGAGAGGGGAGACTACAATATACGCCCACATTTATGTGTGGGCGTATAAAAACTGGTCGTAAACTGACCACTGACACAATTTTGTAATGAGTTTTATAAGAAATAATTGAACATTAAATTTTACACGACATCAAATAAAGCCTAGCTAATATTCCTCATTATCGCCAGATCATTTTATATAATGACTGTTAGGTGGCAATGTCTTCTGGAAAACATAGGGTCAAGGCTTTGTTACTTGAGTACATGGAAATGAATCTTTAAATTCTGATATTTATTGTGGTTTCTGAAAACAAACGTGGAAAGCAACAACTCAATTTGCACCAACCGATGTCCCTTAAAGTGATAGATTTACCATCCGTATAATCAAGAATTTCTTGGTTTCAGAAACGATAAATTTTAAGCTACGCAAATCAGTAATAGTGTTCAGAGATCACCATTCAAATTTGAGCCTTCGAATCCATACCATACAATTTTACGTGTTTGAAGGTAAACATTATTACTCGCCTTTCTTGGGATTCTGCCGTTTGACCGTTCCTTGCTTGTCTAAACGGACATAGTTTGTAGTTGAATTAATCGGTAATAGTGTTCAGACATCACCATTGAAATTTGAGCCGTCATGGCCATATTATTATGAATGTTTTATGAAATTTCCCTCCTTTAACGAGGGATTTAGAGGGAAATCGATTCTCATTGATACATGTGGGTTTACATAATCAATGGATGCATGAGATTAGTGTTGCTAGAAACATTCAGGCGAGACCGTGAACATCGTTAATCACTTCAGTCGATATTTAATTGGTAAAAATTGAATAATTAAATAATTTGACTGTGTATTTATATTAATAAATATCTGCTCGGGAGTGTCGCGGATATACCAATATAGTGTTTGTTATTGATAAACATCGGGGGGAGGTGAACAAGATGGAAGTCGGGTTAAAATGAGAACAAAAAACAGATTTAAATGGGTTATTGATGAAGTTTAACCTTAATTTAGGAGTCTATAAAAGTGGGTTTTCGAAGACATTTAACCATTGATTAAAGAGTTACACGTTGAGTTCAAACCTACTAGACCTTTAACGATTTGAAATATTTTCATTTTATAGATTTCAAACCCTATTTGTATAATAACAAAACAAAAGATCTCCATGGAATTCAAAATAGATTTATTATTAAAAACAACCTATTCCGATTTTTACGACATCGATCATTTTTTTTATATTAGAGTGAGCTCGAGATACGCATTTACCGAATTCTTGTGTACAACCATTTAACCATGACCAACCATTCACTTCTGTAAGACTGAATAACGTAAAACTTGCCAAGTATTTTCTGATTTCATCTAAGACTGAATAACTGAAAACATTGCACACATATTTGCTGGGCGTATGAGGTTCAATATATAATTTTAAACTGTGGTCAGTTGCCAAAAATTTGTTAACCACATAAATAATTTATCTCAAAGTCTCTGCAGATCTACAGACTTAAATGAGTATCATTTTTTATTTTCTTTTTCCAAAAGTGGAATTGTATGTGGTTTTTGTGCAGGTCTGTTAACAGTAACATAATCACTAATAAGTATCTTTTACGGTTCC
The DNA here is from genome assembly GCA_030562195.1 of Nipponacmea schrenckii. Classification (NCBI taxonomy): domain Eukaryota; kingdom Metazoa; phylum Mollusca; class Gastropoda; family Lottiidae; genus Nipponacmea; species Nipponacmea schrenckii. The sequence continues at coordinate 14,789,428 of JAUJPP010000012.1, read as the reverse complement.
ATGCTTCCATTTAGCTTCTTACCATGACAATATTTTTCAGCTGGTGACACCACTCAAAAAAACATGGAACTGTTGCAAACAGCTGTTTTATTACATATAGTTCATTCACTTATATTATGTGTTTGGTAACCATATCGAATTGGGCACACGAATACGATACCCGAGATATGAGAGAAATAGATAGATGCATGACATTTACGACATTTTGTACGAGATTAATACAAGAAAATGTAATTTAACATCAATTATCTGTCAAAATTTATGGTAGTTAACGAAGAATTACGACACCGAAATTAACTTGTTTTTCTCTATCAGGTTAATTTAATATCTTTATAGTAGAGTGGAAATTCTAACATTATGTGTTTTTGTAATCCACTTTATATGGAATGTAATGAAATATTGTTATTTAACGCCGGATTGGGATAGTGCCGACTGAAGTCAGGCCATCAAGTGGAATCAAAATTGTTATTGGTCTGAATTTGGTCCAATGCTCAAGGACATGGTCCTGTCTAACATTCAGCCCAATTGGACAATATGATAAATGAATGTACAAAGAAAAACCAAAACTGAATTTTCCGATGTACAAATTTATTTTAAGAAACACAAGTATGTGTGTATTAGATTGACATGATGTTTGTTGCTGCGATCAAGTACATGACCACAAAAAAGATGTAGGTGACTATATTATTTCTTAACTTTACTGAAGTTATTTTTATGTGTTTACATAAATGGAAATAACACCTTGAGCAGCATTGACTTTCTGATTGTTTGAAGCAGTTGTAGAGTGGCATCAGGTATATCAAAACACTGACTTTATTATTCATGACAACGAGCATCTGAAACACTATTCGATGTAATTGTTATGTTAGCTAAAGTCGTGTATAGCATCTGGATGACGTTTGCAAAATGATCGATCTCGTCTACATCAGAAACCAAAGTTATTATTATGTAGCTATTTTAATATAATATCATACTTAGAATTATCTTAATTATTGTTATCAAAACTTAACAATGAACAAAAACAGGCATTGACTTAGTTTCAGATCTACACTTTTGTTTTTCATTGATGAATAAGCCGTCTGAAACGGGATTGTCGTCTGAAATCGATTAGGTATCAAAATACCCTTCAAGTAAAAGATTCTGAATGCGATGTTCATGAGCAGAATAATGAGTTTTGGGTTTTAAACTGGGAGCTTTCAAGTTGCTTTAAATATTTAAAATTATCTGCAATCATACCAACCGATGTTGTGTTCGTTAAGCTAGACCGTCAACACTTGAACACCCTAGAACATGTTTACCTTGTTGTCACCATAATTGAAAGATGTGTTTTCTTATCTCTTCAAGCGAATAGGTAACTGAACAGTACAAATTATGTCAATATTTAGCTGGTGCTTTTGTCATCAATGCATCAAGATGATGATGAACGGGCTGAATGTTAGACAGGACCATGTTCTTGTGTATTCGGTTTAATTCGGGACAATGTAAAACTAAAGAGTTTTTTATTATGGATATTATTATTTTTAGTATATTAATAAATGCAGAAATGATATAGACATATTGGGTCCTGAGTTAGTAGAGTCCCTTATCATTTATGAATTCCAAACAGTTTTATCCCTTCTAATTTTTCAAGAAATCTGTTAATTTGCAATTTGATTGACTGGAGTTTCATGTTGATACAACCTTCATGTTTTTTGCATATTTTGTGTTTATTTTAACATTTCTGGACAGCAGTTCATAAAGGGTAGTCCTATTTAAAGGCTTCATGTTTGCGAAACACAATCGATTTTTGTCCGACGTTTATCAATACTATTATAATTGCTTTGATAACTTTTTTTCTTTCAATAATAAAAACAAAACAAAAAACTTTATAATTTATCTTGGAATATTTTCGATACTTCAAACGTTGTTTATCTTACGTTAGAGATATTTCAACAATTGATCGGCATTAGACAAAAAAAAAGTTAAGTATCCCTAAAACCGCTTATCACAACATTCTTTCATTGGATTGCAGTTTTAAGGTCTATTTTCATTCGTATTATCAAACCAATAAGATATTCAAGTACCACTACCATTATTGATGATATTAACTTTGTTTGCAAACAACATTTCATTAATGCATGTATTTAAAAGTAGCACAATTTTTTGAGAATTAACTTGATATTAATGCACCAGAGTGCTTGCGTCATGAAAATAATGGTCTCTAGCAAAAACAATATCTTTATAGACCATAAAAATGAATAACATTTTTTTAAGTGGATGTACGAGTTATGACTGGGGTTTTAATATACAGTATGTTTATTGGTTTATACGTCCTGACATGCGTGTATAAATAATGAAACTCTCCAGGCGATGGTGAGATTAGAGCCGCAGTGGTTTGCTTGCTTGCAAATCGTAAGGTCCGTATTCTCGAAACAATCTTTAAAAAATCTTAAATCCTATGGTTTTCAACTATTGTTTTAAGGTCATCCAAGAGCTAAGATGGTTCCGAGAATAGGGTTGATTGAATGTTCTACTTTCTAAATATTTATGCTTTTATACCAAATAAACGTGAAAAGACTATGTATGTAACCTCTTTAAGAGTTACGATTACATAACTTTGATGTGTCAGGTTACACAAATTTCGTTGATAAAATAAAATCTCTGTAATGGTTTTTTCGAAATAAATAAACTTGCTTGATTTTATCAATATTGCTATATAGATAAAACGTCTGTATTATTCCTTCTTGGTCACTTGCTGTGTTGATTGGAAGCTTGTGAAAGTAAGATACGAAAACATCTTCTATTCGGCATTGAATCGACAACTCCTCTTTTTTTTCCCCCATTCAGGGACTAAAATGAAAAAATCGGATGGGACAGTTAACCGAGGTTCGTTAGAAATCGCAAAAAGAGTATGCTAATGCCGCTGTCCTGGCAAAATTTCCCTCATTGCACCCTGCATTGCGTTGCCCGTCTTGATAAGGTGCAGAAGAGTAGGACCATTTAGGTCCATTCATTATATTTCTGTGTCATTCCTTATTTTGGTGCCCAGCGCACGTTTCGCATTCCAATCAATATATCAATATTCTTATTTCAGTTGGCAAGAGTATAAAGATTACAAAGTCAAAGCAGGTTGCGAGAACAGTGTGTTGCTATACTAATCTTGGTGTCATTTAGGGAGCTACGATGAAGCTTATAATGAAAAGTGGTAAGTTTATATATGATCTTACGTAATGTAACTAAGACAACTCACACTGCCCAGGAAAATACCAAAAAAACAAAAACAAAAAAAACACACAATTAAGTTTAGATGATGGAATTCTAAGATGGCCTATTCAACACTTTCTTTCTGCAAACAAAATATGAATTTTGTTAAAAATATATACTATTGTGCTGTCATTAAACGTTTCGGCTAATAGCCTTCCTCAGAAACACTATTATCACTTTTTTTTATCCGCCCACATGAATATGTGGACGTATATTGTCGTCGCTCCTGTCCGTCGGTCTGTCGGTCCGTCAACATTTCGAGGGCTGAAAGCCAAAAGTGGTTAAGTCCAAAATTTCTCAAAATGAGTTAAGTCCAGTATTTGTCATTCACTGTTGTATATTTTATCCCCAAGAAATGTCATACTGCTATCTATATAAGTTGCTGAAATATACCGACTTGATAAATGTTATGTCCATTACAATTTTAAAAGAATTTCTGCAAAAACTGGTTATCTCCACTTAAACACTTTTGGCAGACAAAATTTTCTATATAAATCAAATGTATCCTGGAAAAACTGGTTATGTCCATCTTTGTGACTTATGATATCTGAGTTCTTTCCCTTTAAAAATGGAGCCTGGCTTATGTTTATGTAAATAAGAATCTTTATTTTGGGAATTGTAATTGAAATAATATGACATCAAGGCGAGGTAAGTTTATTTCCTTCTTTTATAACACCTCAAGCTATTGTTGAACACGTTTATTTACCTTGAATTGCAAAGCCAAGCAGTGAAATCCAAACCAAAGTAGATAAAACCAGAGAAAACCAAACCAAAGTAGATAAAACCAGAGAAAGCCAAACCAATGTAGATACCAGAAGAGAAACCCAAACCAACGTAGATAAAACCAGAGAAACCCAAACCAATGGAGATACAAGAAGTGAAATCCAAACCAAAGTAGATACAACAAGAGACACCCAAACCAAAGTAGATACAACAAGAGAAACCCAAACCAATGTAGATACCAGAAGAGAAATCCAAACCAACGTAGATAAAACAAGTGAAAACCAATCCAACGTAGATAAAACCAGAGAAACCCAAACCAATGTAGATACAAGAAGTGAAATCCAAACCAAAGTAGATAAAACAAGAGAAACGAAAATCAATGAAGATACAAGAAGTGAAATCCAAACCAAAGAGGATAAAACCAGAGAAACCCAAACCAATGGAGATACAAGAAGAGAAACCCTTACCAATGTAGATGCAACAAGTGAAATCCAAACCAAAGAGGATAAAACCAGAGAAACCCAAACAAATGGAGATACAAGAAGAGAAACCCTTACCAATGTAGATGCAACAAGTGAAAACCAAACCAAAGTAGATAAAACCAGAGAAAGCCAAACCAATGTAGATACAAGAAGAGAAACCCAAACCAACGTAGGTGCAACCAGAGAAACCCAAACCACTGTAGATAAAAGAAGAGAAAACCAAACCAATGTAGATACAACAAGTGAAAACCAAACCATCGTAGATGTAACAAGAGAAACCCAAACCAATGTAGATACAACAAGAGAAAACCATAGTACTTTAGGTTCACGAAAACGAAAATGTCAACCCGAAAAATGGAAAAAGAACATAAGAAAAGATAAGACTAGGCATGGAGAAGAATTCACAGACGGAACTGGGAAAATTAAACCTAAAAAAACACCCCTTCCAGTAAACTGCGGTTGTCGATATCGATGTAAAGACAACTTCACCGAAGAAAGAAGAAATGCTATATGCAGTGAATATTGGTTGTTGGGAGATTTTGCCAGACAGAAAGACTTTTTGTTAAATAGAATTGAGGTTTTGGGGGTGCAGAGAGTCAGAATCCATAGCAAAGATAAAATACGTAAGCGTAAAAGAGAAAAAACAATTTTATATTATTTCCTAAATAGCAAAGAAAGGAAGAGGGTGTGCAGAAAGTTTTTTGAAAAAACACTACACATTAGTCATGGACCGATTGATACAGCACTACAGCATGTTGGTGAAGCTGGCACATTTTCAGGTTCTGATAGTCGTGGAAAGCATGAGCCTGGAAATAAGTTAAGTGAGGAAACTTTGAACATTGTCAGGAATCATATTAAAAGTTTCCCTAAAATTGAATCACATTACACCCGCAAGGACACCAGAAGATTTTATTTAGATCAGACTTTGTCAATTTCGAAAATGTATCGTCTTTATCAAGAATATTGTGAGGAGACCATCCCAGCAATAAATCCAGTGGGAGAAAAGATTTATAGAAGAACATTTTGTGAAGAATTTAATTTGTCCTTTTACCATCCAAAGAAAGATCAGTGTTCTAAGTGTGTCAAATATAACCTTCTTACGGGGGATGATAAGAAAGCCTTCCAAGACGAACATGAAAAACACTTGAAGCGAAAACAAGATGCCCAATCAGCAAAAAGTCAAGACAAAATGAGAGCTGCTAATGATGCATCTTTTGTTTCAGCTTCCTTTGATCTGCAAAGTGTCCTTCAGATTCCCAGTAGCTCAGCATCTTTATTGTATTATAGCAGAAAATTGTGCGTGTACAATCTTTGCATCTACAATGCACTTCCCCCAAACATCGCATATTGCTATTGTTGGTCAGAAGTTGAAGGTGGTAGGGGCAGTAATGAAATTGGTACTTGTCTTTATACCTGGTTAACAAATTTACCTGACAGTGTTAAAGATGTTTCTTTGTTTTCAGACACATGTGGGGGGCAAAATCGTAATCAGCATGTTGCTTCAATGTTTTTATATACTGTTTTAACATCTCATATTGAATGCATTACTCACAACTTCCTCGAAAGTGGCCATTCACACATGGAATGTGACAGCATGCATGCTGCTATCGAGCATGAAAAAAAGTATACACCTGTATATTCAATGCTCGATTGGATGTCAATTTTCAAAAGATCACGTCGCCGCAATCCTTATAATGTTATTAATTTTCACCACGATTACATCATAAATTTTCAAAATCTATCTCTTTTATTATTAAAGAATAGACGAAAAGATACTGATGGTAATATTGTCAATTGGCTCCATGTTAAAAGTTTCCGCTATGTTAAAGCTGAACCAGGTACAATCTTTTATCGATATAATTATGACGATGATTTTAGAAAAATATCAGTATATGGTAGAGGGCGCCCTACCTTACCAGACATTTTAGATAAGGCTTATTCGACCAGAATACCTATAAGTGTTGCCAAAAAGTCTGACTTATTAAAACTTTGTAAAAGTAAAGTTATTCCACAAGAGGTCCATCAATGGTTTCATGACTTGCCATCATCCAGTCACCAAAAGGACCAGCTTTCAATGCCACTTAGCGATGATTCTGGTGAGGAGGATCAATGATCAAACTATGTTATTAATTTCCAAATGTTTGTTTATAACATTTATTATAATGAAAATTTTAAAATGAATGAATTACCTATCAAATTAAAAAAATTTATTCAAATTAAATAATGTTTTTGATATCAACCTTCAAACTATAAACATTGGCAAGTCCATTAACTTATAAGAACTCATATTTTGACTATCTGCCAAAAATGGTTTTGTCCATTTTTGGTAATTTCCCCACCAAATTTATGTCGTTCTAATTAGCAAATATAACCCTTAAACAGTATGCACATATTATATTACCTGCAGAAAAATTAAAATATTTTATACATTTCCTGATTTTTAGTGTTAAATCAAAACTAAAACATTGATTTTCTCACATGTGTCATTTTGGACTTAACCAGTTTTGGCTTTCAGCTCTCGATTTGTTGTAGACACTATAGAAGCTACAATTTTATATGGAACTTAATGAAACTTGGTGTGAGCATTGGAATTGATAAGACGACGGTCAAGTTCGATTTTGACGATTTTTTGATGAACGTTTTTTGAGTTATTGCCCCTGCCTCTATATTTGTTTTAGACACAATAGAAGCTACAATTTTCAGAGGATTTGAATGAATCTTAGTGTGAGCATTAGAATTAGACGACGGTCAAGTTCGATTTTGACGATTTTTTGATGAACGGTTTTTGAGTTATTGCCCCTGCCCCTGCCTCTATATTTGTTTTAGACTCAATAGAAGCTACAATTTTCAGAGGATTTGAATGAATCTTAGAGTGAGCATTAGAATTAGACGGCGGTCAAGTTCGAATTAGACGATTTTTCCATGAACGGTTTTTGAGTTATTGCCCTTGACTTAGTTATATCATGTCAAAATGTATTTTTGATGCAATAGAAGCTACAATTTCCAATGGATTTGAATGAAACATGGTATGTGAATTGGATTGATGGCGGTGATCAAGTTCGAATTTGACGATTTTTCGATAAACAGAGTTATTGCCCTTGACTTAGTAAAATCGCGTCAAAATAAAATAAAAGCTACAATTTTTAAAGGATTTCGATGAAACTTATTGTAAGGATTGGAATTGATAAAACGCTGGTCAAGTGCGAATATGACTATTTTTCGAAGAATGGTTTGCGAGTTATTGCCATTGACTTAGTAAAATCTTGTTAAAATGATATTGTTGATGCAATAAAACCTACAATTTTCAAAGGAATTTGATGAAACTTTGTGTGAGCATTGGAATTGATTAGACCTCAGTCAAGTTTGAATTTGACAATTTTTTAATGAACGGTTTTGAGTTATTACCCTTGACTTAGTAAAATTGCGTCAAAATTCTATTGTGGTTTCAATAAGAAGCTTTTGCCCTTGACTTCAATATTCAGTTAATGTTTTTTGAGTTATTGCTCAATTTATTATTCAAATTCAATGTTGACAGTGGGCGTATGTTACCTTGCATGGCAAGCTATCTTCTCATCTTTCTATTAACTATTCAAAGTTTATAATCACACTTAACCCATGTCTATACTCAAGCAGAGAAGCAAAACGAGAATTTAGCTAAGTATTTTTGTACTGGCTTTTGTCTATAAGACCTTTTTCAATTTGCCTAGTGCTCAACTTGCACCCCATTCGTATCGACTTCGGGTCAGTAGAGCTGAACGGAAACTAATGAAGATTGGCGAAGGTTGTGCGCTTACCCTAATTCAATTAGAAAAGTTTTCAATTTCAAGACGGAATTACCAAATAAGTAATAGACATTTGATTATTTGACTGACTGCTCAAATCTTTTGTTATTTTTTCGAGTCCGTGAGATCATGATCAGAATTTTAATATCGACACTCAAGTTAGTCTTATATTTAAGATTTATCAGACCGCCTTTTTTTTCTTTACCATTGATCTTCATTAAATCTAATTTAGTATGTCTGCTCAATAATCGACACGTAACCAAAACATTTCTCAAGGAAAAAATCACTGGTTTTTCCAAATGGTTTGTTTATTGATGCCTTTTCAAAGACGTGTTAAGGTGAAGATTCTCCTCACGAATTGCGGAAGAAAATGACAAATAATGAGGCTTCTTTTGACAAATTGGTTTGTAATGTGTAAATAAAATATGGTTTAGATATTTGGCTATCGGCATACATTGTGATGTAAAGAGATTTTAAATTAGTCTTGTCTAGCAATTTTTCAACGAAGTTAATTGCTGAAGATTGTTGGGATATTAATATTTGTCTTGCATTTAAAAAATATAGTTGGTCAAATCTAACACAACTAGACATGTATATTTAGGTATTTCCAAATCTTAAGGTACAAAATGTGCCCAAAGGGTAAAAAAAAAGATGTGTTTTATTAATTTGGGAATATTTTGATTCGTCTCTTGTCAGAGTCTATGGTCAAAGGAACAGATAAATATAGAAACCAAAACAGCAAGCTAGGACACTAAACCGGGGATAGCGAACAGCAGCTGCAAATATTGCATGTAATGATCCTGATAAGATAAAACAAAATTCGATTCTACCATGTATTTTTAAAAAATATGAAGGACTGCCAACTATGTCTTAGACAAAATCAGTGAAGATGTATGAGGTAAGATGCATGAGGTATAACTCAATTTCAAAAAGCTGATATATCCACAACTGGGGCGACCAGACAAGGTACATTTGACAAAGGTGTATGGTGTAATGAGCAGCGCTGGATTGTTGATATTGTAAAACGCCCAAACACTATCCCTGTATATGCCTTTTCTCTGGCTTATTAATGTCATAATATTCATCTTAATACCTCATTGTATACAATTATACAAATTATAAAGACTTGAGAGAACGATTTAAATTCGATTACAGCTTTTTGGGGTTCTCTACTATCAACTTAGAATGTGACATGTTGCTTAATTTCATTGTATTGCTCAGTAAATTATACATTTTGGCCTAATTACTTACAAAATTCTTTTCATTTATAATATTTTTGTTCAAACAACTATTTTATTTCGAGAATTAAACCAAAACTTTCAAATTAATTGAAAAGAAATTTAAGGATAAAGGATATAAAAGATTGTAAGGTAGGTTGACCAAGAATGTGTCCTACACGTTTCATAGTCAAAATGTAAGGTAGATTTAGCTAGAGTGTGTCGTAGTTGTATCACAGTCGTAATGGTACGTGCATGTAGGTTGACCAAGAATGTCGTAATGTTAGGTCGGTTTATCAAGTGTGTTGTATCGAGGTCCGTATGTCGTTGCACTTGTTAATCAAAACGCATCAGGGTTTTACCACGTAAACGTATAATGGTAGGTGGATTGGACAAGAATGTGTAGTAGTCGCCACAGTAGTAATGTTAGGTAGTTTGCCCAAGAATGCGTGGTAGGTTGCCCAAGAATTCGTGGTAGTGTTATCAAATTCGTAATGTTAGGTAGGTTGACTAAGAATGCTGTTACCGAGGTCAATCTGTCCACAATTGCCCTTGATCATTGAAACGCGTCGGAATTTGACCACGTAATCACTCTGGATCTTGATCAATATCGTGATAGACAAAGTATAGATTGTGACTTTACTTCTTTGAAATGCCTAATAAAGTTTAACTGTTAACAGCATATTTACTTGTTCTGGTATCAAATTCTATGTTATTTAAGTGTTATTTAAAATGTAATACAATAATGGTAGATATACGATGTATTTTGTTGTTAAGCAAGGATTAAGTATCGTGAAATGGAGATAATTGAAGACTAGACCGTCTATTTACCAAGCGGAAATTATAATGCTTGCTTTATTTCCACTCTATAATCTCTCCAAAATGAATTTATTTAAACATTTTGGTTTTACTTTTGTAAGAGATGGTAAATTTCGATGCACTTATGTCCTTCTTAAATTGAAACTTGGTCTCAGAATTGACACAAAGTTAATGTTTTTAAGAATGGTCAATATGTGCACATATTCATCAGTGAACTTACCTAATGTCATAAAGTAAGAGAACCCCTGTTACATTTGAAAAAAAAAATCACAATATTGAGTCATTATTGAAAACGCTTCATCAATTTATTGCATTTTTATTGCAGTTTTGTTTTTGCGTGCAATTCAAACATTGATGGAGGTTTTAATAAAATATTTAAAAAAAAAATGGAAATCAAGAAACAACTATATTTTATATTTTAAGTTCACTAGGATCCTTTCTCACATTTTGGTCCATTGCCATAACACCCTAAATGGCGTCGGTAAAGAACCAACGCTCACACCGACAGTGCTATAGAAAATCAAGAACCACTCTATTTCAATTTTCAACTGACGTGAGGATCTTGATCATGCACAGCTTGCAGTACACGAAGCTTCATGTGTAGCACATGTCTAGACTCTGTACCTACCTCTGTTTCACTGGGTTCTTTGGTTAAAACTACCAATGTCTGGTAGGAAAGTGTTTTTATTTTAACCGCAGCATTTACAATCATATTATACTATTTAAAGAACCAAATTTATTCTAAAATGACATGAAACAAATAAAAAAAGGTTACGCAATATGGTGGTAATAAGTATAATAATAGCTTACGGAAACTGGAAATGTTAATCCTGAAAAGTGACACGAAAGTCAGATAATTTGTAAATGAGACACGATCTGAACAATTTCTACTTAATTCTTATCATTATCTAATTATCATCCAATTCAGATATTATCTAACATCACATCGATATCTTGTTTCGTCACGTTTTTGTTAAAACATGTTCTTTCATTTCTGTAAACACTGGCATTTGAAATTGGAAACTTCAGTAAAAGCCTTTTGTGGTACTTTTAATGAAAGACATGATATAAAAGACAATAGAAAATAACATTGGTTTCGGATTTACAGATAATAATCGTGTTATAATTCATGTTCTTGTGGTATTAAAGGGATTTTAAAGAGATTATCTCTCTGAATCAGGGACACTTATAGCAAAGATTTGTACCATTTTAATTTTCAATTAGGACGTCTGTGGTTTATGTTATTCAACTTAAGTAAATCTGACAGGTCAAGTGATAGTGCGTCTTAGAATGGACATAAAACTTACCTAATGCTTACTTACAAAATCCATGTAAAATCTGGAAAACTCATAAAACTAAGTAATTATTCTAAAACACTTAATCAATTTACTACGCGTTCAAAAATTAAATGCATTCTAATGGATAGTTACAAGGCAAGTTCATGACAGTAAATATATCTACTAATGAATATTTGCTCTTATAAATTTTATGTTCATTCTAAACGCAGTATCTCTTTAAGAGCATTAAATTCAAATCCTGTTATCATCATTACATCGGTGTCATAAGTGCGGAAAATCCTATATTTAGTGCTTCTCATGACTTCTGGACATCATGCGATTTAAGAATAAAATTGTGCGTGTATTTTTACAATATTTGTCACATCTTGGCTCGTCAAACAAGCTACACTCTTTTGGTAGTTGCCGAGACGGTATTTTAGTGAATTTCCTGTTAAGACGGAAGCCACTCATTTACAGTTTTGTCTATAGAAATAATTAACAGTACAGTGCTTCTGATGACGTATTTTGCTCACCACACTTCCAAATTCACATTCATTGTGAATACATATTCCAGACCCCAAATTGTAACAGAGTTCTTCAAATAAAGACGCTTTTGCTTCTTATTACAAGACAAATGTCAAGGCAATGCTGCCCAGGTTCTGCAGTCCTCAGCGAAATTTTACAGTTCGTCTAAGAATTGTGGGCAAAAGCTCAACACGACATTAGAAGGCTTGAACAGTGAAATGCTTCATACCAAGAGCGATTTTATGAGGGTACGGAGAAGTCCTCAACCGCTTCTTGTGTCATTCGACTCAAGTTTCTTTAATGAAGATTGCAATTCTAATTATCTTTAATATAGATTACACATAGTTGTCGCTTATGGATTCGTGGAAATATTGATATATAACATAAAATGGACAAATCGAAGAACGGAAGTCATCAAGACTGCTTCGTGACGTGAAACAAAACAGGATCTCCTTTGCTTTGAAAGCAAGACGGTTGATTAATAGAGTACTGATTATGAACATGATTTACGGATAACATGTGATATTTTTATTAAATTCCTACAGATAACATGTATTTTTTCATTTACGTCTTATAACGACAAACCATCATGAAAATGGAAGATGCGAAAAAAAAACAAAAAAAAAACAACAAAATACAACAAATTAAATAGTAATTGTGGATCAACTGTAAGACCTTCACAGTTTTCTGTTAACAGCGAACATTAATGTGACACTTTGACGCGAATAAGGCTCAGAACATTAAACCAATAAACATCTTTTCTCAACCTTGAGGTTTAGGATAATATTTATTGACCAACTGTGCACCATTTTAACGTTAAAACATCTTATTCCCTACATAGAGCTGAGTATGTATTTCTAAGGTTAAGTTATGCCATTAATCCTTTCGGTCCCTTGATATGAAAAGTAAATGAAGCGAAAATTTACGTCCTACTTTTCTGCTCTTAATATGGTTAATGTACAGTGAAATATAATTTACCAGACTAGCAGCAATAGCTTACTGGTTTTTCCATTTTCCAATGGGTTTTTAACGAGCATGTGAACTTCTAGCCGCTTTTTGCATGTCTTTCTCCGATCTACTCAGAGAAACCGAGTTTAATAACAATTCTTCTGCTTCGTGGTGTCCAGGCCTATACTTTCAATTTTTCCTTTGTTTTTTATGTAATAGGAAAGTATATTAGCACTACATCATACTAGTTTGCAAAGAAAAATAAAAAAATACAAATTCATAAGTATTTTCAGCGTTATAATCTGGTCCGTATGTACTTAGGCCGTATGTACAGACTAATTATCTCCCCTGATTGACGTCTAAGTGGCGCCGTACCCTGACGTCATTTGGGTGAAGTCGATTTTCTGTCGAAGGCCAAGCAGAGCGGGAAATCATGGGATATAGCTATAATGTAGCTTTTAATTATTGAGAGAAGATGCCATGCCAACAATTTTAGATTATTCCAAGAAACCCAAGAAGGAAAATACAAATATTTTGACTGGTGAGAAGAGAAAAAGGCCAGTACGAAAGTCAGAAGTTTATCGGAAGCGGCGAAAGTTGGAGGTTAGTCGGCCATTTTACTGGTACCGGTGTAGCAGTTTGAGATGTCCACCAGTTTGAGATGTCCAATTTGTTTTACGCATGCGTTGATCGAATGTCATCGCGAATGACGGTGAACGTTTTATTTCGCCAGTTTTAGATGTCCAATTTCATAGAAAATTTACATTTTCTCAAAATATTTAGTTTAAGTAATGTTTAAGGGTGACATGACATCATTTCATACTCCATTTTATTTCAATAAAAACGTTTCACAATGCTAAAAAAAATGCTACATTTAGAATCTTTCGATCATACAATTTCAGAATCATTTTAAGCCTCTTTCCTTTTCATCGTGATATTTAACTAGCTTTAATTTTTTATTTTTTCAAAACCTTTCTAAATGATAAACAACTCTTCACAATAACTTACTATGTTAAACGACGAAAAGTTTAATTGCTCGACCTTGAACTTGTACGAGGAAAAGTAGTTACTCAATAATACACAAAGAAACAGACGATCAACGAGGACCGTTTAACTTTGCCATTTTTAATCATTTTCATCCACATTTGATAAAGATCGCAACCAAACAATCTTTCATTGTTTTCTATAAAAGTTTTCTTTTTTAACAGCTGCTTGGGATACAGTCATTACTGAGATTTTCGAAAAAATTACTATCCCGAACTTAGGCTAGGCCTAGGCCTAACTTTTTACTACTTTTCTGGAATTGAAATTTGGTGTTTGGATTAATTTAAACTTCAGAATTTCTGGGAACTATGTGCACGTGGGCCGACTTGAATAAAACCTATTAAATTTTATCATGGGTCAAAGTAACTTGCCACCTAACCAGTGGCCTCAAATATTTGATAAAGGTGCCATTGAAGATGTAACATAGCCATTGTTCTTTTCAAGTACAGAAAAATAAAGAATATATCAAGAAATATTCCACCTAAATTGTTAATAGATCGAATGCCCAACATTTTATATTTTTTGAGAGCCCCAGTAGTAGTAATCAGCCTTGTCTGATTATTAATAGAACAACACTGTAAAAGCTTTTGATATCTTTCCAGCTAGATTGTTCTAGATCCCAGTTTATATCAGGTCAGATGTCTTTTGACATTGACTGTTCAGCAAAGTAAATTTGTAAAAGCACAAAACTCTGGTTATAATACATTTTTATTGATTGTTTTTGCAGAACATTTAAATTGAAAACATAATTATTAAAGGACAACAATAGGATTTTTTTTAACTTTGGAACACTACAACATCTGGACAGTCTCTTGATAAACCACAATAAAGGTCTTTAAATGTAAACAGATTAAATTCACTGATAACTAAGGCACATCTTTCACTTATGTAGGATCTAGTCGTTTTTCAGTTTCATTCCAATGGCAAAGTTTTTAGTTCTTCACAAATACTTGTCTCCAATAGTCCATGTTGATCCATTTGGCCTACAGAATTAAACAAAAATATTTTAAGCTATATTTATACAACAATGAATCAATTTGTTATATTTTATTATTGAAATCACCTATTAAAATTAGATGGACATGAGATATTGGATTTGAACAATAGAAATTATTTTAATTTATCTTATTAATTTTGGATAGTTAAGGCCTATATTGAGTATTATAGGCTATATGCTAGGCCTATACATAGTCTTAAAGATTTTAAAATGGCTTAAATGAAAGATTTTCTTGAACTTACATCTAAATCCCTTTTAGTAGCAAACAGCTTTCAAATCTTCCACAATTCTGACAACTCACAAAGACGCCATTATTATTGATGTCGACGCTTGACTTCAAACAAACGGTTTGTTTTCATTTTGTGACCTCGGCCGTTATACCATACCAAATCGGAATCATGACAACTCGGACCAAAGACAACTCGGACTAGGCCTACAAATTTTTTTTTAATCTTATTTGTTTAAAATAACATGTCTTTCCAAAATAGACATCCTAACACGCCCGGACATCTCAAACTGTCTCGGTCACAGTTTGAAATGTCCGCGATTAGTGCGCAGGTGACTAGAACATAAAAGCCTTTTATAACCTTCAAAATATTGTATCAATAGGCTACGTTATTGAGCACTCTTTTAACAGTGGAAATATTTTATTTATTATTATTATGTATCAATACGATATCGTTATATTATTATCAGACTACTTACTCTAAGCCAAGACTCCAAAGAGTAAGAATAATAATAGGCTTAGGCCTAGTAGTCATCATTAAGTTAATTTATTGGCCATGGTATGTTATTATTCAAAATCTGGGACCTAATTCACAAAATTTTTCAAAGATACAATCAAGATTTTAAGAAATACAGTAAACTGATTGGTTAATAAAAACTTAATTTTAGTGATTGACCAATCTGATCATTGGAACACTAAATTAATCATCTTAAGTTAAGATTTCGTGAAACAGGCTCCAGACCTGCAGGCCTCTGCTTCAACTGCATATGCACAATGGGCAAAGAGTATGTTAAAGATCACCCAGGTCATGCAAGGCCTAATTATTTTAATGTGGAATAGGCCTATAGGTTTTAAATGTGCATGTACAATGTAATATTGTAAGTCATATGTAGCGTAATATCAGAATTCTTTTTTTTCTAAAAATGTCAATGAAGTGTCCAGCCCTCTACAACCCGCTGAAAGTGCTATGCCTACTTTCATAGAGAGAGAAGCCTGTGAGTCTCTGCTCCAGTTACAACACAGCCAGATATCCCCTTCAAGGCAGAGATAGGAGTTGGGACAGACAAAATTCAGTTCAATAACAGTAGCCAAGCAACATATAATTTAATTGTAAGTCTCTGTTAAGTTTTCAATTATCTAATCAGATATTAATACTGTCGCTTATATATATGGATCCTTTTATCATCTAAGAACTAATGTTAAAGAATTTTCTAAGTTTGGGTTGTTGCAGATATCATTTTTAATGAAGTTGATATGAAAATATCAATTGACTTTAGTTGCAAATTCCTGTCACTGTATTTAGATGAATTTTGTAAAAAAAAATACAAAGTTTTGGTGGCAATATTATAGAGATTAGCATTTTTTAAATTTTTATTGCAAGTTTTCAAGGATAAGCAGACTTATTTTTCACCTTATATTTTCAGTCCAGAAGACATGCCAAGGTGCAAACTGAAGTTGAAACCACAGTGATAGGTGTACAGACAGATGCCATTGAGTTTTTTCGAGAACAAGACACCATCTCTGTGATGAGTGACTGTTTTGATAGTGATTCACCTGAAAATAAAGACGACCCTGACTGGACTCCAGTGGATGAATTGGATGAGGATGAATTTGTTGAATATGATGATTATTCAATACCTAAAAGACCGAAAATTCGTGGTGTTTGAGAGAAACTTAGATTTGCTATTTCGAATTTGTCGATATTGTGAACAAAATGTTTCAGATATGGTTAAACAGGTTATAGAATCATTTATATGTATTAAAACTGTATGTGGATGTGGACATAATGAACAATGGAATAGCCAACCGAAGGGAACATGCCTGTGGGCAATCTAGTATTAGCTGGAGACATAATGTTTTCTGGATGCAGCCCTGCTTAAGCCAACAATTTGTTTAGACATGCAGAAATTGCCAACATTTCATTAAGAACATACAATTATATGCAAACTGCATTTATCGTTCCAACAATAAATTCTGTGTGGCGTTCTAATCAAGCAGCCTATCTAGATTCTGTGACAGAGGTGATGCCAGATGTTGTAGTCCTGGGCATACTGCAAAGTATGGGTCTTACAGTTTGATGGATTAAGAAAGATAAAAAATTGTTGATGTCCAGCTTGTTCAGGTATAGGCCTAAATATGTTGCTGCAATGACAGTCAAGTGCTTTATCCGATTTTGTTTGATTGAAGCTAGTAATTGAATTATACAAATGAGTTCTAACAAGTTTAAACTAGATACCCTTGGGCAATTCCATAATGACGGACGTACAATTTGCACAGTTATTCCTCCTATGAGAATCAATAGGTATTAAAACTTCAACTAGTTGTTGTCTGCCATGAAGATGCCCACCTTTTAGTTATCAAAGGACAGACAGATATCGGTTCTCATTCTTGGTTACAAGTTAGGACCCACTTAAGCCTTGTGACGGACGTACTCAGAAAAAACTGAAAATCAATTTCAAAAGTTTTAGATGCAAATTACTCTGATTTCGAAGATATTTTTTGAATGAAAGGTTATTAAATCTACTCTAGTATGTAATATGTACTCAGTAAGTTGTTTTGATTCAAATATTCAGAAAAGTAAATTTGTGGTATAGGTAGACACAATGTGACGGACGTACAAAATTTTGTGATGGACGTACGCACGTGAAAAATTAAGGAATAGACCACCAGATTCCATATGAATTTAAAAGTAATTTTTTAACTGTAACATTACATTTTATATTAAACTCAATCAACATATTTAAAACAGGTCAGAGATCATATCTATTTTATCAATTAAACTACAGTCAGTATCACAATAATTTAAAGGGACAGTGTGTAAAATTATAACTTGGTTTTAAAATATAAATAATTATTTAAACAATAGCTCAAAGAAGTTAAATGTGAAACAAGAAAAAGTAACAATTTCATTAAATAACAAAATTAAAATTTATATAAACCTCTAGCATTATAAATTGTTAGAGGATTGATAACTTAAACAACATCATTTTTAGAGTAAAAAATGATGTCACTTTTTTCTGGCCATTTCCAGTAACTACCTGTTTCACTCTCATGCATGACATTCACCTGCAAGTCATCTTTTATGACTTTAACTATTTCCCCCCGATATTCAATATCATCATATCTAACTACAACCCACTGTCCAACTTAATAGTTTTGAACAGTTTGTGGTATCTTTGAATCAGAGTTAATTCTTATAGGAACCACAGTTTTCTCTAAGGAATTAGAAACATCAGAAACTGTTAGATCAAAGGCTCCAGTTGGGAATACTGAGTGAAGTTTTGGAGTCTTAAGAACAGGCAAAACTCCTTCCCAGTGTGCATCTAATTCAGTAATTTTGCCTGATATTACTGATACTGCAATGAAATGAATATGCACATTCGGGATTTCGTTCGCTTGCGGTAGATGCATATTCCTCAGCAGATGTGATAATTGCTTTACCACTCCTGACATATCTCCACACTGAGCGCTTAACTGTGCCACCCAACCCGTCAACCACACCCTTCCTATGAGAGGTAGCAAAAAAGTTCCATGATAACTTAATTGCATGTTTAACTTCCCATTGATGAAAATTTGAAAACAGATAACGCTGTTTGAACTGTGAGCTGGCACCATCACTAAAAAAATTGACTATTTCTACGGCAGGGTAATTTTCTTTGAGATATGATAAAATGTAATCAATAAAAACGTACACACTATGCTTTATATGATTTAAGCAATCAGATATTATGGCAATATTTTCACGTTTTTCATTACCTATCCATGCATGTGTTGTAAATAATGTGGCTTGACCGTGGTTCCAGTGTGCTGACTGTATTTCATTTTGAGCCAAAATTGTTGCGTTTTCTGAAAAATCTACTTGGATGACAAGGTTTTCTGTGTCACAAGTTGAGGTTAAGTCTCTCAAAAAGGCAGCTTGACATCTTTTTACATACGTATGTATTAGAAATGAATCCAATTGTGTTTTCAGTTCCATAAAGGCTACTCCTGCAGTACACTCTTGTCAGGACTTTTTTTCACCATTTTGATTTCTCCATTGATAAAGTTGCAATCTTGCATCTGGATTTCTTGGCTGAAAGTTATCAATGGAGCTAGCACAAGTTGAGCATTTTCGATTCATACATTCTTTTGTAGTAGAATCACATGTAATTTGCTCAATAAATGCATGAAATTCAGTAGATAAATCTGTCTCACCTTTAAGAGATAGTAACAAGAGACGAACATTCTCGTGATAAGAACACACACACATTATGTGGAATGTGATCAGTTTGACGTTGCAGGGTCGCAGTTCACAAAATTTACTGTGCCCTATCTTTGATGATGCATGGGTGGAAGAAAACAATCTGTAGGCTTCACTCAGAGACATTAACATGTATCTTACTTGTTGGGTTGTAACCTGATCCGTTCACTATTAGTAACTACTAATATATTTGGCACGGATCAGTTACTGATGTACTCTCCACCGGTCAGCCTTATTTGGACATGAGAGGTGAGTGGTGTTCGCCAGATAGAGAGATATAAGTATGGTACTGGTCAGAGTGAGGAGATTGGAGTTAACCGCTGTTCTGACCAGACATGCCAACATGTAGCAGTGGATAATTTATATAATTCTGTAGTAGTAGTTCTTAATGTGTAAATATATATATGATTGCTGAAGTTGCTGTGTTGTGTTTAGAAAGATGATCCCCAAAAGACACTCCAACTCAAAGATGCACCAGTAACAATGGTAACCACAAGAAACGTTACATTGGAACAACAAATGTTTCAAATGACCAGAAACGTTACAGGGTTCTCTTCCGTCTGATGCCTTCATCATCCAACTCTCGAATGATGACCCTATTCTTCTTGCCTGGTGCTTGCCACGAGACGTCGTGAACTTCTTTTAAGGTGTCTTCATGGATACCACAATTACGTTTTGAACCTTCTTTTCCATCATCAGACTTCTGAATAGACAGTCCAGCGGATTTTGCTATTCTTTTGATAACAAAAAGTCTCTTCCGTGGAGACTTGGGTAAGGATAGATTTATCCGTTTCACAGCTTTACCACACGCTTGGACAGATCCATATGGTGAATGTTCACAATTAGTGGTGGATTGACGAGTCTACTAATTGTTCATTCTTTTTGCTATCCCTGTACTCCTGAAATCTCTTTTTCACTCATGCGAAACTCTTCTCTTTCCTCATCTGTCATTATTTCATTTTTCTTGGCTTTGTAAATTGCCTTTCTCACCCTATCCTTCTCAAGCATGTTATTAAATGCTTCTTTAGATGCCTTTAATTTTGCCCTCCTTCTGGCTTGTCTCTCCTGTGCAGTAAGAGCCATATTTCCAGATTAGCACTTCAATATTAACATTGAAAGCATTTAAAAACGTGTAGGCTTATGCCTTTGACTACTGTTCTATTAATAGCCTGCATGGAAAGGACCTCAGAGGAAGCACTTAGTTTAATTTGGCCTTAATGTATTGTTTGATGTGTAAGTGTGTGTTAATAGAATTTCTGTGAATGTGAACAAAGGGAAATTTAAATCTCTTTCAAATTGAATTTAGTGAAAAATACTGTGAACATTTGATAATTTCAATTATGAATGATTCATTATTGTAATTTTTTCAGTTGTATTTAAACAAAAATACCCAAAATATTACTTTATGGTTGTAATTCATCTTTAATATACACCATGGTATTCACTATTATTTTTATTCACAATTTGATAAGACAAATATATAAACATAGCCCTAACCAGGTATTGAAATTTTTTTTTTGCACAGTCATATTCGTTTAAAATTGACAGTTAATCAGGCACAAAAACACACACAACAAGGTGTTTTCGAAATGATCAAAACCCCCAAAAATTATAATATTTTATCTTTGAATAAGTGTTCATATTTTCCATTAAAGCTGAAGATATCTGTAATATCTGCACAAAATGTGCGTGACGGACGTATGTGACGGACGTACATTCATCTGATAAGTACGTCCGTCAAATACATATTAAGGATGTTGTGCAGATTGTCATAGGAACTGTTTTGCCAAAATAATAAGTAAGACCATGTTATTTACTAAATCAATTTTGCTTCAATTTAACTGATATTTTTTCATAAAACTTTAAAAACTTATAGTTTTCGTGATGGACGTACACAACATTGTGTCATCGAACTAATTTAATTATAATTTTCTATTAAGTTATAAAGACGGGACATAATTTTGTTTTTATAAGTGAATATGTCATCAATATTCCATACACTTTTAAAATTTTGAAATTTTATAGTTTCTTCAGATTTGTGAACTACTTTGTATACAGGTGTGTCAATCATCGTTTGCTAATGTTAATTAGGTACCCTCACATATGTAAATCTACCATATCAACAAATGTGAATATTATTTTTAAAGTTTTATTTTCCATAAGTAGAGACACTCCCCTTTACAAAAAAATTATGTATAATATTATTAAAAATCATTTTGATTTTTTACCCATTGGTTTACATTTAAATGGAATTGCCCCCTTTGGATTATTCGGTCTTATATAATAAAGTTGATATAAATTGATACTCTTATGGCAATTATCAATATTTAATAATATTGGAGTTGGATATTGGTTTGAAAAGATCGCTTCGCTAGAGAAAATGGATGAAGAGAATATACATATATCAGAAATAATAACAGATAGGCATTGTCAGGTTAAAAAATATCTGAGAGCATACGTCATGATGGCAGAAATCTTCGATTTCTTTTCCCCAGCACCCTCCAAATCCATCTTGCAAACCGCCGATAAGCTATGTATCTGTAGGCTCTAAAATATATAAATGTTTTTCATTAAAACAATAATCATTTCTTACATCTTTAAATAGGTGATGTTATTCAAAGCATTTATACCAAGGATCTATTCTCAATAATACCTGCAGATCTTTCCTTAAACAGGTTTGTGTTATAACAATTTTCAGCTCCTTTGATGTTTATATAACTAGTCACGACAGTAAGAAGTTACACTAGATTGCAACATATAGTTCCAATAGTATGATTGTTTTAAGTTCCCTAATTAATATAGTGCAATAATGTAATATGGTAGGATTTCAATAACTTGATTATACTTATTCATGCGGTTGTTGATTTTCCAGCGGTCCATTTTCTTTTGAGAAATTCATAAAACGAACTTCTAACACATGTATATTCAGGCAATTTGGAGCAAATCCCTCATGTAGAGTAATACATGACACCTCAGCATCATCCACTTTATTGCCAATTGCATTTATCTCTTTGCAGCACCTTGACTCACAAACTGTTGGCATCAATGCACAATGTCCACATAGGCACCTTAAATTACAAAATACAACCATATTTTTTTAATTGATATAGATTGAGATTGTCCACACAATTCCTTATGCAAAGCTTTAAATTTAATATGGAATTATTTCAGGAACCCATTGTTCTAAGTAAAACATCATGTCAGCATCCCTACTTTCAGACAGTTGAATTATGAATAATCTGATATATAGTCCGTTTTAATCAAGCATCCCTTATCAGATAATCTTAATTGATAAATCGACATCGAACGGTTAGGCTATTAGTATTATTATGAACGAAGTCACTCTACAGTAAAATATTAAATAGCAAAGCTGAGCCTGAGCGACGACGTCTATACTTAATGTTTCTAAAATATTCTGAATAAATTTTCGTCTTGTGGTAAATGAAATGCCGGAATTTTTTTGTAAAGTGAAAGTAGAAAAAGTCAACCGAACCGACCCCCCATGTCATGATAGATAGGCCTATTAATAGTAACACTGTCAACATACGTTCATATCAAAACCTTTTAGTTGCTTAGTCCACAACGACACTTTCTGTATTTATATTTTTTCGTTTTACGGATCCATACGATGTAACAGCGTAGGCCTACCTACAGCCTAAGAAATAAATCTTACCAATGCGTATTGACTAGACGCTCATTTTCCTCGTCAGAACCGCTTTCTTCACTACTACTACCGCTACCACTCTCCGTCGAAGGTTGTGGTCGCTTTGACCGGTTCATACATATAGGGATGTTTTCTCAATGTAAGATCCACCTCAGGTATTTCTTCATCACCAGAATCGAGAAAGTTTTCAGCCAATTTACTAAGGAAACAAGTGACGTCCCGTTTCGTTTCCGCACAAATCACGTCACGCGTTCAGGCATGTCAAAGGGAAGTAAGCCAAAGTGGGCTATTTTCAATTCATTGGTTTTGACGTGAAAAAAAAAGAGATATTTTTTTTTTGAGTGGCAAATTAGAAATTTTAATTAGAAATTTGCCACTCTTTGTTTTCATTAGACTTTTTTTTTTCGGGAAGCTCCCTAGCCCAACTCGAAAATGGTATAGAAATTTGGTTTGAAAAATACGATAAGATACGTACTGGAATAGAAAATGAATATATAAAACTAAAATTTTTACGCATCAGTAGTTAGCAATTGCATAATAATAATATGCATAATTGCATAACTTTGTTGCTAATTATCGCTTTGAAAATTACAGAATATAGAGAAGTCGCCTGTAGAAATAAACCGCATCATAAAAAAATTTCTACCGCTTCCGGTTTTTGCGTGAAAACTTCCGGTTTTTTAGAACCGCGTTGGGTCACCCAGCTTCCGGTGTATGTAAGAAATCAGTACAAAAGCTATACATATATATTATCAGGCATAATTAAAACTCTTTTAGAATAAAAAATCCAAACCGGAAGTGATACTTTAGGTGTTATCACAGAACGGTAACATTCAGCAAAATTTTAATAAGTCCGCTAATTTTTATCCGATTTTGGTGTTTTTCGAAACCTTGTTACTTTATCTAAAACTTGTTGGGAACAGAATTTTTATTTTCAAATTTAAATTTTTTTAATGCCCGATTGAATTTTTTTGAAAATTCAAAAGGCCAAATCAAATGACCTTGACCTCCAATGACCCTGAATTTTTTCATGTAGAATGTTTTTGACCTAATCTAACACACATATGCCTATTATGATGGACAAAAAAATTTTTTGACCTTCAATGACCCTGAATTTTTACAAGTAGAATGTTCTTGACCTTTGCTATCACACGTAGGCCTATAATGGTTGACAACAATTTTTTTGAACCGGTTTTTAAAAAAATTCAAAAGG
This sequence comes from Nipponacmea schrenckii, assembly GCA_030562195.1. NCBI lineage: Eukaryota > Metazoa > Mollusca > Gastropoda > Lottiidae > Nipponacmea > Nipponacmea schrenckii. The sequence continues at coordinate 14,765,028 of JAUJPP010000012.1, read as the reverse complement.
CTATATCAAGTGACCTTGACCTTCAATTACCTTAATGATTTTCAAGTAAAATGTACTTGACCTAAGCTGTCCATACATAAGCCTATGCCTATAATGGTTGTTAAAAAGTTTGTTTGGAGTGTGTAAAAATTCAAAAGGCTATATCACGTGACCTTGTATCAAGTGGCCCCATTGGGGTTGTTTGCCACTCTCAGTACTGTTCACAGTTCTAGTTTCATTTTATTTCTTGACATAACATTATTAAACAAAGGATTTAAAAGTATTGCATTTCACCTTTAAGACTTTAATTGTTGGAACCATGTTGATCTCAAGCACCAAGTGATTTTAAAATAGTGGAAAAAAACTTGCGTGTTTCGCCTAAGATGATTACCAACTGTAATAGCACGTCCTTGGAAACCTGTAAAAAAAACCCCAAAACAAGTCAATTACATACATGCTTATTTGAGCTATTGAATGGCTAACGTAATGAGTAATAATATATCGTGTTGTGTGGCAACTAATCATGGTATATCATATACAATGACAACATCGTCTGTAAACCATAAACACTGATGGTTGACAAAATAATAAGAGGATATGGAATGTCGTATCAAATAATGGACTTGTAATGAATAGAGGAATTTTACACGAGCAGGAACATGTATATTAAGATATGTCACACAGAAATGATATATCATGTTATATACTTTCATATTATTTCCCTTTTTTTTTACCAAATCTAGACCAATTGCAAATAGATAGTAGCTCATGGAGAAATGTGCTTTTCTACATGAATTAAATCGAAAAAAGTACTTCGTATGTTACCAAACAATATAATCCTTCAGAAGGTGACGTCGAGTTCACAAGTAGCATTGTGGCATTAGGTGCATCTAGCCTTATCTTTACAATTTCAAACTATTCAAGCAGTCATTTAATTTAATTGTAGTACTTGTATAGCTATCTTCCGTTATCAGCGTTCTCGGAGCGGTTCTCAGACCAGACTCAATAAATTGTTGTAGCGTGCGCATTTACCGACCTTCACCTTTTCCGTTGGAATTTAATAATCTACCAAAGCCATTTTTTGTTTTCATCCAGATTACAATGACGTCTATAATTACCTTTTCCGTGAAGAGTTCCATTGGAACGCGTTAGAGAGTAGTCAACCGTATACATTATTTTTTAGGAACTCTTCTCTGCAAGCTCGTTATATTGTTGGTGTAAACGGGGTAAATTTGTGATTTTATCAAGACCTGGTCCAGATCTAGAATGGAAGGCTTTTTAGCGACCTGATGTAGATGAGGTTATCGTTGACTCATTACGATGTTCATCTTATACCTTGACTGCAATAGTCTTTCTTGTATCATGGAATGCAATTATTGAGATTAAAACAAAAACGAATATAGCTTATTGCAGCCCTTGACAAATTGTAATGTTTTATAGTTTAATGTATGCAGACTTTTTGTTGTCGAAGACTCCGACTGTACACACCAATGTACTATCTAACAAACTTCCGTGATGCAAGAAAGTTGCAGTCAAGGTATGAGACTAGTACGTCATAGGTTGACTTTGTGAAGGTGCTTCGACCTTGCGATAAAATTACAATTGACTTAAATGACTGCCCTTTGTTACGTAGATTTATTCCGTCTTGATTGGACTGGAGAATAACGATGTAAAATTCATTTCATTCACCGCAATGATGCCAGCAAGGATCGTATTACAAGAGCAGTACTTAAATAGACAGTAGTGGAACATAATCCAGATCAGATCTCTACAGAACGTGTCATTGCATACTAGGTTTACTTCATATAAGAACAAAGTGATTGTTCCTTCAAGCGAGAGTTGGATGCAGGTTTCAATGACTAACATTAAAAAGCGTCTAGTAGCTCGGATTGTACAAGAAAGGCCACGTATTCAACAGACTGAGTTAAAGATTCCCTAATTATTGGAAATCGATTAACAGCAAATTTTACTCATTGCACACTGCTTTTATTATGTGCAGCAAAGAACGTAAAATCCCATTCATTTAATCTCAATCGCGACTGATATTTTTATCTGAACATAATCAGCCACACGTGACATTTCCTTTTAGATGGAATAAGACGTTGAGATTGGACAGCATCCTCTACAAGATGAACAAATTCATGATGAACGTAATACCACTACCCTGTCAAAATGTACTCCTACGTACATGCTCTTTCGGCTATCCATTCGCCAAAACTGGATGTGAAAAGTTCCACATAAAACCTTATTCATTTCATTCAATTCAATTTTCAAGAAAAAAAAAGTGGAACAAAAGATTTAATTCCATTCTCATTTGGATACCTCTAGACATTTCTCAGTATATATTGGTATCAATTAAGACCAGTCGTGTCTCTTCATTTACATTCGGTATTATAAAAGGTTGTGAAATGTCTGATTACTTTCTCTGGACATACATAAAGTTAAAGCAAGTTTGTAAAAATTCATATTCAAATTAATTGCTCCTGGAATTATCGTTGTCATTCATAAGCAACGCCATGTAGCGGACTTCAAGTTTCCATTCCCAGATATTACCTATATTGTAGTTGCGGGTGCTACTCTTTTCGTAACACTTGTTTTTCACTTGGTAGTCCATACTATACAACCATTTTTAAAATTTTAATTTTGAATAACGGAATTGTACGAATGTTAATAAAAGAGAGCACAGTTCGTACAGTTCGTTGGGTATTGTTACACCCGATGGGCAACACGCATACCAATGTCAGCCTCTCTTACTTACATCGGACTTAAATCTCATCAGTAAAATTAAAGTTCACCAATAAAATTAAATCATCTAAATTATATCAGAAATAATATTGTATTATATGAAATTTCATAAAGATTAATAATGTCAATATACAAAATTTGTTTTCTTCCCGCTGAATACCGGTTGTTTACTTTTAATTTCACAAAATACTTGAAGGGTCCTTACACCATAGCGGTCACTTTCATTTTTCGTAAGCTACTGGTAATCTCGTAACGAACGAACCACAGTGAATATTCTTAAAGTGTTATTAGACATTGTCAGGGTATATCTATGTGGTTTTTTTTTTTATGTACGTCGTGTAAATTAATAATAATCAACTAATATTTCTGATACAAACGACTAAAATTGCATGTATGGTATTACTTTATTTCCTGTTTTGGAATATATCGACTAATTGAATAATGCTTTTAAATATATTAGTTCCTCTTCGCTGTAATTGTCATAATATTGATATATACATATTATATTTCTATGGCTTTCAATATCAATTGAATCATGGCGAGATTTTTTGAATGAAGTTCATTAATGTTATTTTTAAATGACAATGGCTTACCACTTAGGAATTCGTACAATTTATGATTTAAATACAAAAAAGTTGGATAATATTGTTTAAATAGGTATGTAGATATGATTTATAGTGATACTGATTTTATTGGTTGGTTTTATTTTTTTTTATTTTTTATTTTTAGTTATTTTTTAAAAATTATTTATGTAATAGTTATTTTTGCATTTGACACATGTTTTCCTGTTTATAATAAAACTTGATAATGAATGCAGTTTCTGAGAAAACTGTGAGTAATTATCTATTATTTGGATACGCTTCCATTATTGGAAGCCTAGCAGGCATAATTTTATGTTTTAACGCTCCATTTGGAAGACTCGATGTTTTTTTTTTTGTGCCAGAAGATTTTGGTGGAAAGATTGCTTAGACCACTAAATATAGAAGTATTGGGAATTTTGGAAGAAACTTTGACTTCTAAAATACCGGATTGCAAAGATTTATAGGCAGAATTTGTTTACCATTGTCATGACCGAGAATGGCATGTCTCTTCCCAAAAATATTTCGGAAGCAGATGATATGCCCGTTTATCTTCTGGATAAAATTGCAAGTGATATGCCTCCTGTTTGATTATAAATTTGTAACTGATAATGTTCTTTCATTTGTATGATGAAACCAGTCATTTATCTGAATATCAGTATTCTGTTAACAACAGGAGGGTTATGATATGTATTAAGAAGTCGGAAAGGGAATTGGATCAGACAAATTCGATGCCAAGCCAGGGTGAGCTCCGCTATGCCAAAGTGTTTATATTGGAGATGTATGTCGCGTTAGTGGCCGATCTGAATTAAAGAGAACTTTTTTTCTTCTAAAATTCATGTCAAATCTTACTTACTTCTTTAACGAATAAAAAGAGTTGTCGTTGGATGGAATCGTTTCTACTAGTCATCACGTGTCAAAAGGGACATAACTATCCAGATCAGAAAAAAAATGGAAAACTGAACACTTAATAGGTTTTCCACCTTGGGTGACAATCTAAAATAAAAACTAAATGAGTTTACACTCTGAAAACTAAACAAAAGTAAATGTCCTATATGGCCCACCGTCGTTGACTAATATTGCGTTGTATTATCAGTTTGCATTCGTATTTAACAAAGTCTTTATTTTCATTATCTTTGTTTATCAACACTTAAAGTTCCGAAAGACCCGCCTCTAAAGATGAAACTACTAAATGGCAACGGACAATTTCAGCACACTTTGGCTACCAGTCATTAAAGTGTTATTCAGATCGTTAGAAGAAATTTCACGATTTGAGAATTTGAATAATGGTTTTGATTCGTATTTTCCATTTTATAAATATCAAATTTTTTTTTGGATAATCATATTAAAAAAAAAACGTATAGAGAAAAATATTATGACTTTCCCCTAGAGTTATTTAATGCAATATGTAAATGAAGAAACACCGCCTACAAACTTGTTCGTGGTTAACGACGACGGATAATTATCGACTGTGAAATACTCCTTGGCTTAAGTACCTTGAATCAAACACACTCGGTTTTGATTCCTATACATTCCCAAGTTCTCGTGGAATTGGAAGCCGTTCGACATATACATTGATTAAAACTACCTTATGTTGTAAGGTAAACGCTGGGATATCGTCTCGATAGCTTATAGCTAAATAACTGTATTGGTTACTGTTTGTTTTGAGAAGAACCTTGGGCGATTACCAAGACTTCTACCGATTTTTTTTATTGTTTTAATATTTGTTTATAATGATGTGATCAAAGTCATATGGAAAACTTTTAGACTTAAGATTGGTAGTTTTGTTTAAGAGGTTTTTCTGCTTTGGAAACGTTTTGTTGTGCCACGTTGTATGTATAGGACCTTTTCTAAAGTTTCCCGAAAAGGTGAGAAAATTAAAAGACATTCTTTAATGTGTGTTGTTTTTAATGCATGTTTTTTATATATTTTATACTTAGTATATAGTTTGTGACAGTATGCAAGATTTGAAATTTTTTTTAAATGGGTTGATTAAAACCGGAGTGTACTAATGGTTCATTAAGCAGCTTAAACTAAATTTTGTTTTAGAGACTCATAGAGACAATATTTGTAGTTGAAACGCTTCGAATACATAGGAGGCACATTTAACTAAAACTAGAACTTAATTAATAATTAATTTAAACTTTGTAAATTGTTATTCTTATACTTTCCAAAAGCATAACGAATTTAAAAGATTAAGTTAACCTTTTAAGATAGTTTTGGCGTAAAAAAAAATGATGGCAGATACGTCTGGGAACACATTTCTCAAGCTTTTATTGTCGACCTACCAAAAAACAAAATGCCATTTTTAATGTTTTATATTCGAATTATGATGTTTTCTACTGAACGATTCATGTGATAACAATCGATTTTGGAAAAACTTAACTTGGCGATAATTTTTAATATTTCTTTCAAACATCTTGTTAGCAAAACTTTGCCAAGTGTTTTGTTTTTTCATTACGAACATGACGTTTATCACGAAAAGAAGAAAAACAGTTTTTTTTAGAAAACAATATTATAAAAGCCGACAGCTCAATGTAGTGCAAGAATGATTTATTCAAACTTATTTTTATCAATCTGTAGTTCATACTTCTTATGATAAAGATACACGAACATTTGTCTTTTTCCAGTTGTTGGTGATTTTTTAGCTACAAAGCCTGTGATACTCATACGGACATGTTTTGTTACCAAAAAGTTTAAAACTTGGTGTCAAAACGAATTTAAACTAGTGTCCAAAAGGAACGATACCAATGTTTTTTTTTCACAAAGTGAATTTTTTAATATGAAAACCTGCTAATATGTATTGCACATCCCAAACACCTCACAATTGATCAAAAATGCTCGAAGAATCAATCACTTCTGGGAAAAACACAAATTTCGTGAAAGTGACATTCCCTCTCTAGTTGTACGTGCATATAAACTGTACAAAACAGACCCCACCCATCTTTAAAGGATTGTCAAATTGATTGTACACATTTTATTGAAATGAATTTCTGCAAAGATGTTGATAAAAGATTTTTCAAAAGTATTACACCAATCCTACAGCTCTAATTTTTTTTGATTTTCTTTACTGTTTTTGCAAGCAAGTGGTATTGTTTCTTTTGGACACTAGTTTATATTACTTCTTCTGGCAGTTGTATTACCTTATTGTTTTTATTCGGTTGCAAAAAAAATTATTTCATTACTTCTTCCGACAGTCGCGTTTTAGTTTTAAATCATATTGACGAGTAAATCCTTAGTTACTGTACATGCTCTGCTTAAAGATGTCCATTTTAATAAAACAAAATATTTTTCATTCCCTATTGTTTTGACAGTACAAAATGTATTGCTTTATTGGCCAGTGACTGTTTACTTCTTCTTTCAACTTAACATATCGTAGGGACGGTTGGTAGTCATGGTATTATGTTGATGGACTTCCTGGTAACACTCCATTAAAAACCCATGATTTGTAAATCTAACAAATTCAAATTCTCTAGGACATATCGGAATCGGATGGAAGATATACTTGATTATACGAATTCAGTTTTTGGCACGGTATTCAATACGTAGCATTTTAGCTACTGCTACCCGGTATGTGTCATTGATGGTACTGCTTATTCAGTACGAATATTTCGGCTCTCAAAATTCAAAATCAATTTTACGTAAATTTTGCTATCCGAAAAAAAAGTTTCATCGCAGAAAGCTTCAAAATATTTTATGAAGTTTTACAACAATTCTATTATATTTATGCCAATCAAATCGTTTAGCATGAAACGATCTAATAGAATTTCTTTGTGAGGATAAATAGAATAGGTGGTGCGGAAATATATTGGAATATAAAGACAGTGAAAAGGAAACAATCCTTGAATTCAATATTAAACAGTCAAAACAATACTGAACACAACATATTATCAAGTCAATAAGCTGAAATATGAGAAGTATGCGGGAACATAAAGATCATGAATCATTTTAGTGTCAGTGGTTCACTGGATATTTTGGTACACTTGACATAACTCTGTGAAGAATGTAGTCGCAAGGAGTTGCCGGTCCTTACTCAAACGAAACAATGTTTTTACATTGAAATAACACACACGAACGTAGTTCTTAGGTTTATAAATTTCTAATCTGGGTTAAGTCCATTTTTAATATAAAAATGTGCTTTAGAGACTTTGTGGAAATTTTAGAGGATTTTTAAAAATCCCACTTTAATCAGTAGAGAGATACAAAAGCACCACGTTAGTGAGTATTGTTTTCCATATGAGAACCATACGTTGTTTATTATGGGTCCTTACTTAATGGACGTGCTAGGACTTGATGTACATTAAGCCTGTTTTATATTGCTTGAAGTAGGGTATCGATTCTTATGTCTCAGGTTTCAAGTGATATTTTTACAGAGTGTATTTGATTTAAGCATTGTTAAACCTCACATAACTGAGCAAACTAGGCTCCATAAATGACATTGAATGAGACGAACATCTGAAAAGTTGGTAAATACTTCTAGATATTACCATGACGTTGCCGTTAAAAGGCATAAAAGCCAATATTATAGCCGTTTTTATATGCCGTCTTATTGACAAAAGTAAAATCATTATATGCGAAGGGTTCTTGAAAGAATAATCTCGTCTTTATATCTTGTCATTTTAAATGACTTGTGGCGATGACATACGGACATATATGTACAAACAGATTAACATTAAAACTGTATTACCCTCCAATACCTAAGCGTCTTATAGATGAAAATAGAGCTAAATCTCTTACTATGATGTGTTCTTCAAAGAATAAGCCAATCTGGACTTATAGGATTTGTCTCAAGTCCAATGTGGTCATTTAATTCCATCGACCATTGGTCATTGGCATATGGAAATATGCGTACTAAAAGGTTAACATTGAAATATATGACATTTGGATATTTTAGCGTCTTATGGTTGAATTCTCCTGTTATATGTTCTTCCTAAGAAGCCCATGTTGAACTTTTGCTTCGCGTAGAATTGCCATTATAATTTATTACTCTCGAACATTTAAGCGTCTTAGAGATTTAATAGAATAGTCATATTGTCCAACAGTAAATTCATCTTGATTAATTTTTCTGTCTGGTGCCGTCAAACTGCTGACCACAGAGCATGTGTACATTCATTTAAAACCATCTTTTCAAAATTATTACGAATAATATCCGAAGGTCATATGTAAATCCATTCATTGATAAAGGGTCTATTTGGGACAGTAAATCTTCAGGGAAATGTAAGTTATGTCCTATATGACTTTGACTATGGTATATTATGATATATTTTGAACATAAATCAGGCATTCTCAAGATAGTTTCCTGAAGCACCACTTTGGTCAAAATAGTTAGCGAGAAGTAATGCTCTGTCCCCTTGTCAATGATAGACCATTCTGATTAATTTCTGACATCATGGTGAAACAGAACATAGGGTTCAAGTGAAAATTTAAAGTATACCCGTATATTGGGTGAATATATCAATTATACATGTTGTCGCTAGGCCAAGGGGCCACGATACTACCTTAACCAATGCAATGATAATTTAATAAGCAAATAGTTTGAAAGTATTGACTAAGATAAAAGAAAACTCATGTCTGTTCATGTCAGTTAGTATGTGACATTTACGAAATTCCCAAGACCACCAGTTTACACTGAGATTCGATATGTTTCTTTTACGCAGGTTAACTTTAGGTGTTGTGAACCACAATAAGGCTGATGTTTAAAGGGATAATAGGCATTAGAACGAACATAAAAATTTAAGTTCACTCAAATTTGGACAATAACAGTATATATCCATCAGTGGACTTACCTGGTGTCATACCTATACATCAAAATCCCTCTAAAATCCGATAAATCCCCAAAATAAAGTAGTTAATCATAAAACGCTTGAGCCATCCATCAAGCGATTTTCAAATTGTAAAATATAAAGGGAAGTAACTCTAACATGTGGGTTTTCACGCGTCCTTGACCCCTACTGTTGAATTGCACAATGATGTTTTAGCGTTGATTTACCAGACGCTATTATTCTCAAACTGAATGGAATCGTCGCTGACTCACTTTTTTTTTTAAATTCCGAATATATTTTTATTGTGGCTTTTTAAAATTTGGTAAAGTGTGGGATGCATACTTATTTAACTAATAGTCAATATTAAACACAAATATAAGCCGTAGGACGAGTGTATTCTAACGCCTATTATCCCTTTAAAGAGGTTGTTAGGAGATTTTCTAATATTTTTGTGTGTATCGGCGACACTGATAGCATCAATTAGTTTCCAATTACGTGTGGTTCTTTAAGCTCCTACAAAAAATTGATATTTTATTGAATTGCAGGAACGACAAATATCTGATTGAAAATTGGTATTGTGTGTATTGATGCTAACAGTGCCCCCCGTTATACATAAAAATATTAGAAACCTCTTTATGACCCCTTTATTGTAATCAGACTAACGTTATAACTAATTATTACTCGTCTACCAAACTGTTTTATCTAATCTCATCGTAAATTGAATTCCGGTCATTCAAATCCTTGTAAAGAATACCAATTTGTAAACGATATATTTCTCTCAAATGGCCAGTTACACCGATCAGACGAGGCTCTAATGATCTGAAGAAGATTTTAAATAAAGGGATTGTTCATTATGACACGCTAATGAGTGTCCCCTTTGGATTACCCTTTTGCTTTTCATGATCTTAAGGTTTATTTGATTTGAAACGGAGTTTTACGTCCGACTTCTCGGCGCCTATTTGAGCTTAATGAGGACGGGCGTCGACGGTATATTTGCCAGGAAACATAACCGTCGGGAATAACATATGAGGGCTCGGTCGTCCCATCCGAAAGACAAGGTAATTTCCGAAACGAAACCTGATGCGGAGTTCGTCTTCATTAAATTAAACGTGACGACAGTTAAATATTCTGCAATGTAATTGTATTTATAGTTTAAGACATTCATCTTGACAATCTCTACAGTTGGAAATTGGGAAAAGAGTTGAATTGTTACCCAAGAACAGCATTGCTCATGATAGTCAAACGAAGCAGAAAATAAGAATCATTTAGTTGTCTTAAGATCAAAACGTCAGTGGACTATTGCTGTCAATGAGTGTTGATATCACATCGTGATACTGGGTCAGTAAGTCGGTCAATAACTATGGTACTCATGGGACAGAAAATCTTAATGAATTCGTTTTTTTTCTTTATTGGAACCTCCTGGTTCTTTAACTCTACGAGACGACTTAATGTGTTGTTAGATTTATTAGCTCGGTAATAAAATTCCAAATAATCATTATTAGCTTGGCGGAAAGACGTTTAGATCGGACAAAACAACCAGGAACAGTGTGCTTAGATCAGTTCCCAGTCACGACTCCTGAACAGTAAAGAAAAGATGACTTGTGACACTGTCGTGACTGTTATGACGCTGTTTTGCATTACACGTATATTGATACTAACATAGGTACTTAGGTACATTTAAAGTCTAGTACTAAAACTCCAATCAGTCAAGTGAAATGGTATGCTCCGAAAGTTTTGGAAATCGACTCCGGCATCTGTAGACATTTTATTTGATCATTTGTTTATGCCGGTACTAAAATAGCAGATTTCACTTTGCAACTAGTTGAGCTCTTAAGAAAGTCCTCAGAAGTATTAAATAAAATGTATACTCAATTAGGATAATTGCACACATAAGTCATCTTAAATGCACAGTTTCGCCATTTGTTTTTCCAATCATATCTAAGTCTCAGAAACCGGAAAGTTAATCGGTAATAGTGTCCACGTGTCACCGTTAAAATGTAAGCCTTTAGATCCGTGTGTCATGAATTATTCTTCTTTGAAAGTTAAAATAACAACCCGCCACTTCTTACGATATTAATATATAAATAGGAATAAGAAATAATATTCCTAGTTTGAAGGATTTCAAAAACAATAAATGCGATTTAGGTGGGTTTTCGATAACTTCTGAAAACTATTTTCATTTGTTTAAGATCCAAATAAAATACCAACCTGCGAATATGGCGAACAATGGCCTTTAATATTAACCCACTGTATCTAAGGACATGCTTTTTAAAATATCATAATCCCACATTGTATCACGAACTGCCGCCAGAAGCATTTTAAATTGTTTGCAGACATTTTTGTATCCATACCCCATTGTCCAAACGTGGGTATTTTTTCATTATGTGAATAGGATTATGATTTTTTAATAAGATAAGTTTTTCAAACTGTTTGTAAATATTTTCTGAAAAATTCCCCGATAGTTTGAAAACACGAAACAGTAGGCTGATGTTGTTCTGGTATAGTGTTCTACACTGTACACTGCATCACGTTATCCATCTTCATCGAATCATTAAGGGCAAGGTAAACCTGATTTATCATATCCGTCTCAACTGATATCCTTTGTCATTCATCCGCGATAGACACCATGACACCGATCGACCAGGTCGTTGTGGGGGCCGTGAGGACTGCCAGGATCCCGATGAGCAAGCCAATATCACACAAATTATATCTCCCGAGAACATCTGTTGGCAAACTTCCGTATATAACATCTGCAACTCTATCTCTAATCTATAACATAACAGGACTGTACAGCACTTAAACATAATTTCAAACATTGTACATAAAATTGTATTTGAATTGTAATTGTATTATCGGTAAATGGTAACGGATTTATATAAGTTTCGACTTGTTTCCGAAACCATAACTTTTATATATGTATCTAAAACTTGTAATTTATGAATAAATATTGTTTAAAAAAAAAAAAGGTAAACCTTGCAATTTGGCAAAACCATGACACATTCTAAAAAGTTCCCTGTTTATGTGAACAAGCTATAACAAGTACCAATATGTGCTACGAGTCCAATAATCACTATAAATGATAAAAAAATTTGAAAAAAAAGTTTAGTAAAATGAACTTAGCAAATATATGTCCAAATTTGAGGATTTCACTAACTCCCATAAAGCAAGAAAGCCTTCTTTAGTTCAGTATTGTTTTAACGATGAATCAAACCTTACATAACCAAACCGCAATAGCCCAATCTTAGAATCTGCAAAAATAAATCCAATTGATCAGGAAAAGCATCCAAAAATACACTAAATTTCTCAGTAAGTCAGTAAATCTGACCATAGTTTCAGAGTCTAAGCCTATATACCTGCATTGAGTTTTGCAACTCCTTAAATTATAAGTAGACTCATTTCTATTAAACATCACTACAAGGGTACAAAAATTTGCAACTGTATAGCCTTTTCATATCATTATCATTAAACATGCTGTGAGTTATTTTCTTCTTCCGTCCCCTGCGTGAATTGGAATTTCTTACTAGGCCCACTCTCGACTCCGAGTCTATTTGGGAGCTATGTATGACTAGCCTAGTAGTAAAAAGGAAGCCTTTGAGTTTTATAGGAGGTGCAAAATGGTTTTACTTTTGAGTCGTGGATTTATATATTAAAGTAACTCTATGTATGGGCAGAAAGGCCAAGACCTTAATTTTTTTCAGGTTGTCTTGGACTAAACCAATACACAACTGTCCATCCATACAATAATAAAATATTTGTTTGGCACTCAAAAGTTCAACATAATTAAAGATTTCCTTCCTAAAACGTTAAAACAAAGCATTCAGATAGATGGTATGAAAAAAAAAGTTGTTTTTTTAACTATTTTGTCACTTATTTTTGGCTAGCAACCGGACCTAGCGGTCACGTGATGTTTTTGTCAGGTAATAGGGTGCTATTTTCGGACATCATCATTTTTTGGTATAAATAGATTATCAAATTGACAAATATTTTTTTGAATGACTAACAATACAAATTTTGCTCTTAACTTCAATGTACACATTGACAATTGCTAGATTACTTGTATTTTTTGTAATGTCACAAATTTTAGCTCAGCAAGAGCCCTATCACTTCAGGGATGCACATACGCTGGAAATATAGTTCGCGATTTATTTATTTTTAGTCAACTGATTTTTAATTGTTTCATCTTTACTGTTGACTTTTATTTCTTTTTCTTGGTATTATACATCATATTTTCGAAAACAATAATCGAAATTGTCTTTTCTTGCAATTGCGTATTTGTACATGTGAAACCGACACGAAGGGTGACACGAGTTTGAACCGAGTGTGCACGAAATGACATTGATTTTTAATGTTTATTTTCAATTTAAAAAGTCAACAGCCATCAGCATCAGAATCTTCTGATACCAAATGAGCAATAACACACATTTTCAGGTAAATAGGTCAATTTAATAACTTGCGCTTGTGTTGTTTCTGCATTTCGGGGCATGTTTGTTTTGTTTGCGAATCCGCCATTTTGATTACAGTGTTGATAACTTTGTTCAATTGTGCTTCTATCTCAATGTATTTTGAAAAAATAAGCTTCGACTGTTGCGGTTGGATTATGTGGGAATATGTTCAAGTAAGTTTGAGAGTGTTCAGTTTTGTCGTTATCGTTATCTATGGGAGTTAGTGATTTGAAATTTTGTACTATTTTGACTCAGAAAATTTGGGGTCATCAAGTGCACATTGAAGATTAAAGGAATTGCTTCCTCAAATTTTGATTTTGATGATCTGCCCATTTGGGAAATTTGTATCCATGGACCCCATGTCGTGTTTAGAAATAAATTTTGACAAAATTTTCAGCAGATTTCAAAATGGCTGAGGTTTACCTTGCCCTTAAGGTGTGCATTATTTTTAGACGTGAGAATTTATTTTTTTGTGTTCAATTTCTCAACAGTAGGAAATAATATAAGAGTGGTTTTATGTCGTCGTTTTGACTTCGTTTCTCTGTTTGTGAAATCCCTCAAGGTGTACACAAATTTCGCTGAACTTCGTTTTCATTTCCTGGTAATTGTTGATACCTAGTTTCCCACAAAGGAAGTATAAATTGAGCTATTTTGTTTTAGAAATAAGCTCTTCATTTTGAAACAATCCGGGGCGAGTTACAACATGAATGTTCATATTGATCACCGTTAACCATTTACTTTTGAGCGAGTTATTTATCAAAATCCAATGTCCTAACTCAACTCTGTATCGACTTAATAATTATACTAAACGATTTGGCCATGTAAAAGTTCTTTGAGCAGAACAGTCGTATAGATCTATTTCGATGTCACTAAATGAACAACTGCTTTCTTTATATGGTTAAATCCAGTTTCTTCTTATGTTACGTTCCTTTCAGCCCTCGGTGTAACATCCCTTTGGTTAGGGTGGTTAGTGTACATCACAATTGCTATCAAAAAGTATAAATAACAGCCGAGTGAAATTTTTACTGTCTCCATGTTTTTGTAGGGTGTTTATAAACCCCAACTCCAACATCGCTTTAAGGTTTCCGCCTCTGTTGGACAACGAAGATAAATGAATTAATTGTGAACACTCAATGAACTAGAAGGTGGTCAATCATTCGCAGAATTTAGTCTGGGTGACTACGACTATTTAAGACCCAAACTGCACACTTGTAGACAATTGTGACTTTTCGATTACTAGGGTACAAATACACAGCTTAGGGGTCTGGTGCAACAATTCTGCTCGAATATCGTGTACTAAAATTCTTAGATTTTCAATTTTTGAAAGCATACACATATCCACGATACGTAAACAAAAATTGTTCATTATAATCAATTTTAGTGTCATTTTATTTTAATTTTAACTCGGTATATGAAAACTAATAGTTGATTGGATAGTGAGATTTAAAACCAATAATAGTTCGTTACTGGTTTGAAACTTTCGCAGTAAAACTTTAATTACTTTTGACCAAGACAAAACACTAACATGAAATGAATGGAGATTTACTTCTTAATCTTCTCGAAATTTTGTCCGGGCACTACACATATTGTTGAAAGAGTTTTCAAGTACACAGTCTAAAGCAACCCGGTTGAACGTTCCGAAGGTGTTATCTTGGTATTTGCCAGAATCGAATACTGGACCTCCAGGTAAGCAAGCAAGCGTTTAACTCACTGAGTCATCGTGCTAGTGGCATATATCCTGGTTCTTGGTAGGACTTAAAGTACCATAAAAGATTTTGAGTTTGTTCGGCGACATATCAAATCAGCGAACCAATGCTATTGGTTGGCGACTATATGTACCGAGATAACTCAGCGATATCTACTAAGCATGCCAGCAATGTTCCGTATTATGAGTTTTATGAGTGCGATTAATGCATAAGGTTGGCAACTTAAACCTGATACATTCGATGATAACTTTATCGGACGTCACTTTTTGTGAATCACATTGCACATAAAGAAGCACCAATAAGTCTTGGTTAATTTAGAAAATCGAATAAAATAAAGGGTATACTTTACATTCTAAAGAATCCATATATTATTAACAGGAAAGGTTACAAACTTGTTTATATTTGCCATATTCTTCACAGTAAATATTAAGCTAAAAAAAAAATTTGGTTTACAGACAACACTCTCCGAAAGTAAGTACACAAAGGGTACAATTTGATACACATCGTGTGTGTGCTTACTTTTGTTGAGTAACTTGTTTCTCATGGTGGGTTGACAATTATCCCCTGTTGAACGTCTGGTTTATCCACCCACGATTGCCCCTAATTTTAACGAAACACATCGCATAATGAACATAAGGTTGGTTGCCTGCTGGTTTCGATTCTTGGTGTGCATTGTTCGTGGGTATTGGCTTTGTGTTTATATGAAATAATTCAATTTCTCTATTTTCTTTCAGTTTTATGCACTGTGTGTGAAAGTATTAAATCTAATACTTGCAATTTAGCATAACAATTACAGTTCTACAACTGATTCACGGAATGCGGAAATTATACAACTTAACACACTTTTAATGTGTTAACGCATCCCTCCTAGCTCTAGTTGTCCATCAATCCAACTTTTATTTGTAATTAACTGTTGGACGTTTGTCATGCTTTAAGTGACAGCCACGCGTAGATATATGTTATAAAGCGTCAAACAAGGCAGCTTTAAGAAGTTATTATCATTTACCATTTCAGACACGCAAGTAGATATCACCAAGACTGGGAATCTGAAGATCAATTGTGTTGGGTTTTGATTGATGATACAGAATAGAATTATGATAGTTCAATTTTTCATATTCGTGTAGTTCCAGTCACAACTGATAAATTGGATGATCGTGTGATGATTTTGAATACACGTCTGATTGCAACCGGAAACAAGAGCAGAACGTGGTGAAGCAATTCTCAAAGCGGATTAACTTTATTATACGAATACACCTAATTGACACTTACATGTAGCTGGAACAAAAGACCTTTGTGAGAACTGCAGATATGCGATTTTGTTTCCAAGTGCTTTGATTTAAATGGTGATCCTGTTACAAATTCTAATCCGGTTTATGAATGAATAGACAGTGACCGAATCGTATCTGTCATTTTTCATTTCCGGAAAAACGTTTGCGAACTTTTGGAGAATCTAGGTAAATCAGTGCATTGACATAGAAATTGGTTTTTAGATACCTTTGAAGGAACAATTTTCACTGTTTATACACGTATCTTGTTTGTGAACTTGATTAACAGAATTGCTTATAAGAAACACTAGCAAATCACTAGAGTTTTCCATTAAAAATACATTAAACATGTGTTCTGTAATATATTAAGTGGATTGCTTGTGTACATCAACACAATCGTCTAAGGCTCGTCTTAAGTGATGCGGGAGTATAATCGACGTGCCAATTGCTAGAAGCCGATTAATAAAAATAAACGATTGGTCCGTTAGCAGTAACCAACAATTTCACTACAATCAGCATTCATTAGAAGACCCCAAGTGGAATAAGTGTTTGCTGGAAATATTTTAGCCGCTATAATGAATTTATCACTGAATGAGGCGTTTGAAAATAACGAATCATTTCATTATAATTTAACATTTATTCCCGGTGCCTCCAATAGGACTGGTGATCCTTATGAAGTTCCCCCGGGCGTCATTTTTCTGCTATCATTATTGTACGGCATTATTTCGTTATTAGCGGTAATTGGAAACGGAATTGTTATACTAGTGATTGTTAAAAACCGCAAGATGCAAACTGTTACCAATATCTTCATTGCAAACTTAGCTGTAGCCGATGTCGTAATTGGCATGTTTTCAGTTCCGTTTCAGTTCCAAGCAGCTCTACTTCAAAGATGGGTGATCGCTCACTTCATGTGCGCTTTGGCCCCGTTTGTTCAAGTCATATCCGTGAACGTAAGCATCTTCACCTTAAGTGTTATAGCCTGCGATCGCTACATCGCCGTTTTGCATCCTTTCAAGGCTGGGTGCTCGAAAAAGTCTGCCGCGATAATCATATCAGTAATTTGGTGGGTGGCAATCACCACGGCCATTCCAATGGTACTGTACTTTCGTGTCAGATACAATGTTGAAAATATAAAACAATGTGGACCTCTGTGGCCAACATTTTGGGAGAAGTTCCCTCAATTTTACAGCCTAGTGCTTGTGTTCATTCAATATATTTTACCATTGGTAGTCATCAGCTTCTGCTATTTTAGAATAGCTTGCCACATCTGGGGAGCTAGAGCACCAGGATGTAACATGAACACCGAAGACGTCAGAACTCGCAACAAAAAGAAGGTAAGATTCAATTTATTTTCTAGATGGATTTGAACTTTTGTTAGTGTATCAATTGACATAGTGTAAAAGGTAGCTCTAAGTGTCTCATAAAACACAACGAGAAAATTCATTAAGTGGCATTTAGTAACTGGATAATAAATAACAGGACACATGAATATCAATTACTTCAATAAGTGTCTTGCGACTTCATTGTTTGATAAAAACGGTAGCACTCTGGCAGCAAGAGACAATTTTAACAATTTTAACAATTAACTGTTCAATGTCCGTTTTAGAACAGACCTGCAATTTAAACACATACAATCCCACACTCATCTACATGGCTGTCGTAAAATAAATATTGAAACACCGACAGGAGAATTGAAATTGGATGCTAAATGTTAATCAACTTTTAATATAACAAAAATATATAGACATGTTGTAGTCTCTATAAAATCAGCTGTTGATGGTGGTGATATTGCTCAATTGATGCTGCTTGATTTGTCAGCTGCTTTTGACACAATAGACCATACAAAACTCTTAAATCGACTTCAACATGACTATGGATTACATGGAGCGGTTCTAAAATGGTGCACATCCTATTTATTAGATAGGTCACAGTCTATTTTTATAAATGAAACATTTTCAAAACGTATGTCATTAACCGACAGGAGAATTGAAATTGGATGCTAAATGTTAATCAACTTTTAATATAACAAAAATATATAGACATGTTGTAGTCTCTATAAAATCAGCTGTTGATGGTGGTGATATTGCTCAATTGATGCTGCTTGATTTGTCAGCTGCTTTTGACACAATAGACCATACAAAACTCTTAAATCGACTTCAACATGACTATGGATTACATGGAGCGGTTCTAAATTGGTGCACATCCTATTTATTAGATAGGTCACAGTCTATTTTTATAAATGAAACATTTTCAAAACGTATGTCATTAACCTGTGGCGTACCCCAAGGTTCTGTCCTAGGCACAATCATGTTTTGTTTGTATATCAAACCACTTAGCATCGTTATAGATCGTTTTAACATCACACGTCATAGTTATGCTGATGATACCCAGCTATTAAATTCCTTCAGACCTGGCGATGATAGCGAATATTCCTCACAAAACAACATGGAACTATGCATTGACAATATTAAATCATGGATGACCAATAATATGTTGAAACTAAATGCTGAGAAAACTGAAACAATACTAATCTCTTCCGCTTCAAGACTTGGAAAGTGTACAAACAACCATTTGCAGATCGATCAGTCCCCAATTTACTTTTCTACTTCATTAAAGAATCTGGGTGTGTTTCTGGATTCCCAACTTTCTATGGAAACCCATATAAATTTCATCTGTAAATCCTCCCATTTCCATCTCCGTAATATAGGCGCTGTCCGGCACATGATTACTCGGGAGGCCGCGGCAACTTTAGTACGCTGTCTTGTGCTCTCTCGATTGGACTATGGAAATAGTGTACTTGTTGGAATATCTCAAGAAAATCTAATCAAACTTCAAAAAGTACAGAACCGAGCGGCTCTGATTATTTCAAGAACCAAATTAAACAGTCACATATCTCCTGTTCTTCGTCCATTACACTGGCTGAGAGTAAAGGAGAGAATCGAGTTTAAAGTTCTATTGCTTACCTACAAAGCCGTCAATAAATTAGCACCTTCTTATTTACAAGACCTTATATCACCCTACGTACCAACGAAATGTTTGAGATCACAGAACCAATGTCTTCTTCATGTTCCTACGTACAATCTTAAAACGTTTGGTGCTCGTTCTTTTAAACATACGTCAGCAATTCTGTGGAATCGTCTACCATACCATCTTAAAATGTCACCATCTATACAAGTCTTTAAATCGAAACTAAAGACTCACTTATTCCAAAGACCAACTGATTAACACTCATTGTATGATGTATACAAGCGCTCTGAGCATGTCCCTATGTGATGTGGATATTAGCGCTTTAGAAATGTCCATATTATTATTATTATTAGACAAGACTTTGTTTTGGGTAAAGCTTTTGGCAGTTTGGTCGTTTTGATAATGGAAAATGATGGTTCATACAAAGTCAATTGTCTTTTAAGATGTCTATCTATATCAGAAGTTCTGACCGCACTTACAGACTGAAAGATCTTCCCCTGTCGATATTTTTTAATGCCGATCTCGTGAAGGTGGTAAGTTGTTTAAGAATAGGAACTGTACAAATAACCATCAAAAAAGTATAATAATAGAATGTGGATCTGTAGGTTGAAGTTCCTCAAAAACTTTATATTACACGAAGATAATGTGTACGATTCCTTCGGTACTCAAAAAGGGCGTAAAACACCATTTTCAACACTCCAGTACCTGTTGATCTTAACCTCGTCCATAAGAACGTAACTGCATAAAAAAACTTATATATTACATAGAAGAAACATATATACTATATATATATATATATATATATATATGTAGGAAAAGAATGAGCTATTATTACGATACCTATCAGCTGACGGTTTGTAGGTTTGCTTCAAGGTTCAATCAAAGTAAGTTTCTGTACAAATAAAGAAATCAGAGCGCGACTGTCGTAGAAACCTTAATAAATTGTAAAGAAGAAGAAATAAATATATTTAAACAAAATGCAATCTCATTTTACTCGCTAGATGTCTATTCTTGTATACAAGCAAAGACTAAGCCCTAAGCGTACTGACTGAAAGATACACTTTTAATTAGGGTTAAGTAAGAATATTATACTTTTGACCTTCCCTTTAAACTTTACTATTTCCGAATCCCAGTGTCAATCAAGGAAACTGTAAGTGAATTATCATTATTCATTCTATGATCTTCAGTTGTCAAGAAGAGGTTGATTGTTATTGCCTTTTCCACCAAAAGTCGTCAAAACAATACCCTAGAATATCAATTACCATCTAAATATTGCCTGGTTAATTCGTTGATGAATTGGCGATAGTCTTCCTAAGTCAACAAGTTTAATTGCTCCTGTCTCTTCTTTCCTGAATACTAATTTCCTTATTATCAACATGCATTGACTCTGAGGCTTACTGAAGTTATGGCTTTGTGAGTTAAAGGCTTTCTCGCTAACCCGATGTTCCAAGACAAGATTGGAGCTGAAACCTTCTGTAATTCTTCTGACCCGTATCACTGACGCGTCTTGTCGTTCGGGAGGGACAATTAATCGAGGACCCGTGTGATGGGTGTAGAAAAGTAGCATGTAAAACTTCACTTTTAACTCCTTTTAACTTCATTTCATGTCCTATTAAATTGTGCAAAATCCTTATAATTCCCGCACAAACACGTAGGATGTGTGGAAGTGACTGGTCGTCTATAATAAGATTACCAGCACGGATATGATTTATATTTCTATAAATATCCTTTATATTTATATCATATTACTTGTAATCTGGATACGGATTTCTCATAATGGAATTTAATTTTTGCCTGATGAATAATTAAATGACACTCGCCATACATCGACATCGCACTCACGAAATCGTTGTAATGGAAACATAATATGTGTTTATGAATGCAATTGCATTTTTCAGCGAAAAGGTGAATACAGTGACACTGTATATTTCTAATTCTGATAATTCATCATTGAATGATGTAGCCGTGGTAGCTTTTGTTCTTCTAAACTCTACATACCACAATTTTGTTTAGTATTTTTGAGATGGTTTGTGTAAAGAATGTTGAATTTCAACCATAGAGGTTCAGGTTTGTTATTCTCCATAGAACCACCGAGCAGATACTGATATATATTCCAGAGTGGCATCACTTGTATTCTGAACGTTACTCAGAATCAGAATGATGTGATGTATACCCCAATCACGGATTGCTATCAGGTTTCAGAAAGACTAAGATATATCGAAGGGTGTCATATTTCACCCGGATATTGTTTGCTTATTTACATCGGTATTAGAAGTAGTTGGGAAGGAAGTTCCCAACCGAGATTTCATTCTGATGTCTAAACTGTATTTCCTGTCTGAAACCTGGTCTTTGTACATCAATTATACACTCCTTAATCTAGACGATCTCACATCCTTTCAAGCTGAGAAAGGGAAATGATCATGTTGCTATCAAGGTATTGGTCATAATTGGTATCTTTAGAAGTTAAACCTGCATAGTTGTTTAATCTAACTAGGCCAATCTTCTAGTGAAATTGTAATCATCCTGGTTGGTTGTAATTTTTCGGGAGCCGTGGGGGATGAGGGTCCCGGGTTCAATTCCGACAAAGGTCGAGATTAGCCTTTCAGCCCGGTTTCCCCTTGTCGGAGATGAAGGTCAGAGGGACTGACATGGAAAAGCGTCTAGTCGGATGGGACAATAAACCGAGGCCCCCGTGTGCTACAGGATGTTTACGTCAAAGATCCCTCGACAGATGGAAGGCCCTCTCTCGTCTCATCACTACCTAAAACATATGGAAGGGAATAGCTAAATGTAAAATGTTTTTTTTGTAATATTATATTCTACAAAAACGAAAGTGATTTTACCGTTCAACATAAAACTTTTGTTTTCAAAACAGTTTGCATTAACAAAAGCTGTTATATGTCTTCTGACATTAAGGTATCTTGTTTTATTACACATGCCATTTGACTTATTACAACGGAATTAGACACTTTTTCATTGCATCTAATTATGGCAGGTATTCCCTTCCATAAAAACATGCCAAATTACTTGCATACTAACTGAGATTCCTTCAAAACAGCCTTAAAAACTATTTTTGTTGTTACTCAGAGTTATATGCTATACGATCTAAAAAAAAGATAGCTTGCCAGGCAAGGTAATATACGCCCACTGGCAGCATTGATTTTCAATAAAAACTTTTCAGTAAGGTAACAATAAGTGGAATGAAATACTCAACCTCCCGCTATATACTTTTTTTCTAGGGTCTCTAGTTTCATTAAAAACTGTCAAGAATTGTAACAACTCATTAAATATTTTTCGGTATTTTTAAGATTTGCACCCTTAATAATATTTTGATATTTTTAATTCTTAATAAGGCTCATCCTTGGGTGATATAAAACAATTTCAGCGAGTCAAAAATGAATATTTCGAGTCTTCACAAGCCAAAATCTAAATATGTTTCTATTTACCAGATTTTCAATAGGGTTCATCCTTGGCATAAAACAAATACTTAAGCCAAGTTTCATCAAAATCCATTCAAAATTGTTCTTTCTAGAGTGTTTACAAGCTAAGATTGAACGCATTCACAAGAATAAGGGCAATAACTTGTACTAAATATTTTTCGATTTATATGATTTTCAATAGGGTTCATCCTTGGGTGAAAACAAAAACTCAACCAAGTTTAATCAAAATCCATTCAAACTTGTTCTTTCTAGAGTGCTTACAAGCTAAAATTGAACGCATTTACAAGAATAAGGGCAATAACTTGTACTAAATATTTTTCGATTTATCTGATTTTCAATAGGGTTCATCCTTGGGTGAAAACAAATACTCAATTAAGTTTAATCAAAATCTAATCAAACTTGTTCTTTCTAGAGTGTTTACAAGCTAAAATTGAACGCATTTTCAAGAATAAGGGCAATAATTTGTACTAAATATTTTCGATTTATCTGATTTTCAATAGGGTTCATCCTTGGGTGAAAACAAATACAGAAAACTAAGTTTCATCAAAATCCATTAAGAATTGTTCTTTCAAGAGTGTTTACATGCTAAAATTGAACGCGTTTTCAAGAACAAGGGCAATATTTTTCGATTTCGCTGATTTTCAACAGGATTCATCCTTGAGTTATAACACACTTTCACACAAAGTTTCATCAAAATCGGTCAAGGATTGTGCCATGTAGAGTGCTTACGAGACAAATATAAACACGTTTTAAAGAACAAGGGCAATACTGCATATTAGATATATTTTGATACTTTTTATTTTCCAATAGGGCTCATCCCTGGGTGATATCAAACAATTTCAGCTAGTATTGTCAACATTGATCATTAATTGTGCCTTCTAGAGTGTTTATAAGCCAAAAGGTTGAACGCGTATTCAAAAACAAGGGCAATAACTGACACTAAATATTTATCGATTTAAGTGATTTTCAATAGGGGTCATCCTTGGGTGATAATAAATACTCAAGCTAAGTTTCATCAAAATCAATAAGGAATTAATCTTTCAAGAGTGTTTACAAGCTAATATTGAACGCGTTTTCAAGAACAAGGGCTATAACACATATTAAATATTTTTCGATTTCGCTGATTTTCAATAAGGTCTATCCTTGAGTTATAACAAACTCTCACACCAAGTTTCATCAAAATCAGTCAATAATTGCACATTGTAGAGTGTTTACGAGCCATTCAAGAACAAGGGCAAGAACTCATACTAAATTTTTTTCCAATTTCGCTGATTTTCAATAGGGTTTATCTTTGAGTTATAACATACTCTCACACCAAGTTTCATTAAAATCCGTCAAGAATTGCACATTGTAGAGTGTTTACGAGCCATTCAAGAACAAGGGCAAATACTCATACTAAAAATTTTCCGATTTCGCTGATTTTTAATGTGGTTCATCCATGCGTGATCATAAACACTCATCAAGTTTCATCAAAATCCGTTAAGAATTTCGCCCTCTAGAGTGTTTACGAGCAATTGTTGACAGACGGACGGACGGGCGGACGTGGGTGACGACAATATACGCTCCCCATTTCATGTGGGCGTATTAAAAATGGTCTTCGCCAGTACGAAAGTTACACAAATAGAAAAAAAGTTACAAAAGTAGAAAAAAATCTCATGCCTACATTTCGAGAACTTTTGTAAAGAGACGTGTCTTAGGGGCATTATTAATAAAGCCTTTCATCGCAGGTTGTATAACAGTGGGATTTATTTGCTATTGTACATACATTATTTCACGATTTTATTGGTTGATATAATTTATGGTGGCAAGAAACCAACCAGCAAGATATATTATTTTTTATTAATGATGTTTAAGATTTTCAATTAAAAGGTTGTAATACTATTAATATATTAGTAAGTTAGTAATATCGACCGCCAAGTTGCAAAATTTCTTGCAAGAGAAAACATTCACTATTGGCTTTGCTTGTAATTCATTGCCCGAATGCTCAGTCGGTTTGATGGAACTTCATTCCCATTTACCTTTTACGTCTTGCTATATGTACATATAATAATTTGTTTCGCACATTGACACGATCCCTGTACGTCTGGTAAACATCTGTAAATTTGAGCCCCAATAATGGTATTGAGTCAAAATCTATTTTTGTGTTAAACAAATTTAATTAGCCAACATATCCCCAGGGGATTAAAAACTTAATATAATTGTGGCAAGACAGCTGGGAATGTCTATCAAAAGCTTAATATAAAATCAAAATTGATAAACTAATCAAATTCGGAAATTGTAGTACAAGGTCTAATGCCTTTAGGCATGCTATTGTTTCAGCAACGTCCTTCCTGTTTCTTCTTTGACAAGTGAAGATCCTAACTTCAAGGTTGGGGCATTGGTTAGAGCAAGTATAGATAAAAAGCCTATGGTAAATGTAATATTATTTCATAAATCTTTTAAAAGGGCAACGTGAAGCAGCAATTAGAAGTCACTTACTGGTTTTCAATTTTGTATTGTCGGGGAATCTACAGTCATCAGCGTCCGTCAACAGTAGCAGTCCGTCAATACTAGTCTTTGTCATACAGTTCCGCAGTAGTAATATATTATCATAAAGTTTGACGCTTACTCGCTAACCTGAAGGTCTCGGTAGAGATGAACTTTCGGATTTTTCAGTCCGGTCCCTCTTGTCGGTAATGCAGGTTTTAGAGGCTGATAGAAAAGGCGTCTAGTCGTTCGGATGGGACAATTAATCGAGGCCTCGTGTCCTTAAGGATGTGCACGGTAAAGATCACTGGGTGTAAAAAGAGTACTGGCACCAATTCCCTCATTATGCACCTCAAGGGGTTACCCGTCTTTTAGACCATGAGGTTCAGGAGAGTAGGATATAAAACTTCATTCGTTTCATTTCATTAAAAGTAATACAAAAGCAATGTTCAAAAAATACAAACCATTGTTGCGCATTTTCAAGCACATTAACATTCCGTACATCAGTATTAATATTAACCATTAATAAATTTATAGCATATACCAATACTATATAAATTTACGTATAATATCACAGATGAATAGATTTATCGTCTCAAAGTAAACAAAGGATTGAATCAATTCAAGGATTGAATCAATTCAAATAATTCATTAGAGCTCACAGACAATATAAAGATAAGTAAAATATTTCCATCTTGGCAACAGAATTTGATTCCAATTTTTCATCTCAAATCTTTGTATAAGTCAGACACTTTTGACATATATGTCATTACTAGCAATAATCTTAAATTTTGAAATACACTGTCTTCAATCATTCATAAATAAATAAGTATACATTTGTCTATTGTGAATTAAAAACAGATTTTTGTGCATTCTTGGGGGCAAATAGCATCGAATTCCATTCATATCCTACGATTGCCCTAGCAAAAGTTATATTTTTTACTGCGTTCAATTTCATACCATGTATAGCCCCCCCCCTCTTTATTCCCTCATCAAGAAACCTATATTTTAACAACCAATTGCTTTAAATTTTGATAAGGATTCGGGTTGATGCCACTGAACTGACGTAAATCTCCCAAAACTACACCATTGTTTGGCACGTATGCAACTCACGTACACAGGATTTGACAAAAGAATTGGACACATGGAATGATTTCCGACAGATAATTAGTGAACCTGGCCAATAAATTCATGAATTGCCTTGGTCTGACTCGTGTATGAAAGTTACGAGCCACGAGGGGAATTTAATGCTGCAATAATTTATTTTAATATTGACTCCTAGAATAGTAAACGGTACCAATAATTCTTGATCAATTTTCTTGGTTAATAAGTTTGGTTAATAATCTCCACTGAAACGACGACGTTTATCGTCAACCTAAAACACACTCATCTATTTCACAATAGATGGCAATATAAGATGAAAATACACCACAATATATATTAAAACTTTCCCAAAAAGGATCACATTTAAATGTAATTACACTTATACGACAAGAAGTACGACAGGAAAAAGCGGAATGGTTCTCGACGCTATTTCCTCAATACCAAGTAATTGAGGTTACAGTAAGTATTCCGTATACTTTTCTGGAAATGAAAGGTGTTAAATATCGTGTTGTAATGAAAACTCGAAACCAATCAGGCAAAAGAAAAAAACATAATGAGTTATATTTTGCCTCAGGTTACTCGGATGCCAGCTTGTATTCTTGTTAGGTTTTATGAATACTAATCCCGACCATTGTTATTCACCCCCCTCCTCCCTATTCAGACACATTGTTATGTACCTTTTTCAAAACTATTGATCCCCACCCTGCAACCTTATGAATACTAATCCCGAGAATTGTTAAAGCTGGCAACAATATAAGTTATGAAAAAATAGACTGTGCCCGCCCTAGAAAGTATTGGTCATGCTCATTTTCGATCACAATGATAATAGTATTTATTCCTACATTGGCAAAAGAACAATTCACAAAAAAAAAACACACGCAAAAAAAAAAACAAACATAATATACACAATAAAATGACAATTTATTTTACACACAGATGATAAATGATTTTAATCAGATCATTTAATATATATAAATCGGTTGTTTGTTCTCTAAATGACATTTTATCAGTTATGTTACAAGCTTTGTATGTTGTCCTGGCTATCAGCATTAACACAATAATTAATTAAAATTTATTTGCTCAACAGAATATGTACAAAATGAATATTTAAGTAAAATAAAATCAAGATTATTTCAGGAATTACAATTTCTGCCATAAAGTGAAAGCATTCCACATGACATTATTTCATTATGTATGGAATCAGGCATTGCCTTCTTCAGAATGCATTGTACATTGCATGCTGTTTTTAGCCTTCATCAGCACTATCAGTGCGTTAGAAGCTTTAATTACATACTGGGAACTAAAAAATTACGATTCATGATGTCATTCATTACATTACATAAACACCTTAACCTCAAATAGAATTTTAAAACAAGCATCAGTAAGGCAGTGGAGATATTGGGAAATAATATATTTACGATGTATCATTTCATTTATTATATTAAACAGACACCTCCATCTCAAATAGAATTTTAAAACAAGCATCAGTAAGGTAGTGGGGATATTGGGAAATAATATATTTACGATGTATCATTTCATTTATTATATTAAACAGACACCTCCATCTCAAATATAATTTTAAAACAAGCATCAGTAAGGCAGTGGAGATATTGGGAAATAATATATTTACGATGTATCATTTCATTTATTATATTAAACAGACACCTCCATCTCAAATATAATTTTAAAACAAGCATCAGTAAGGTAGTGGGGATATTAGGAAATAATATATTTACGATGCATCATTTCATTTATTTTATTAAACAGACACCTTCATCTCAAATAGAATTTTAAAACAAGCATCAGTAAGGTAGTGGGGATATTGGGAAATAATATATTTACGATGCATCATTTCATTTATTTTATTAAACAGACACCTTCATCTCAAATAGAATTTTAAAACAAGCATCAGTAAGGTAGTGGGGATATTAGGAAGAAAAGGGTTTACGATGAATTACGTTATTCATTACCATATTCAGTCAGACACGTTGTGTTTACGATTCACGATGTCTGGGTGAGAATAAATTACATAAAAGCTCTAGGTCATGAATTTGAAACTATACATTTTAATATGAAATTCATTGTCTTATTCAGACACCTTATTTTCCGCCACACAACAATAAAATCACACACAATGCGATTCTTTTTATTCCAAATAAATATTTTACTTTTTCCATTTTATATTGTCAGTTTAGTAATTACAAACGTGACGCAATTTTTTTTTAATCTCGCAAATTTTATTTAGTTTCATTTCAAGGTGGCTGATTGCCAAGACAGATGTTACTGACAAACTGACAAAGACCCAAACACAACAACCTTATTTGATTGATTAACCAGTCTCACATAGACTTGGTCATAAGAGACGGGATTGTAATTTCTTAATTCGATATGTTAAGATGGGACGGGAAGTGAAACTTATACAACAGGATAATGACTATAAATCCATTCTAAATCATATATTAGGATTGTTAATTCTTACCTTGATTTATGGCATTATTTTTACCATTACTTTTGATTGGACTAGGTTCTGCCTTCTTCGGGTCATTACAACTATGAACGTTAGCTAAAACCCTCCAGTGACTCTTGGAAATAAGACGTGTAGACATGTAAATCCATCAAAACATGCAGTCTCTTTTGGAAACGAACGACTCACACGCAATGCCTTGTATTGTATTCCGCATATTGAACGTATATTTACATATCCTACTTTATTATACATGTATTCGTGATTATCTGGTATTCCGCTGAACTAAGTCTAACCTGTTTTATCATGCATTTCGATCGTAAAACATGCAAATTGCTGCAAAAGATATATATTTTTTCTTACAATTCCTCAAGATATTTGCTTTTTCCATTGTTGGACACATAAACAATTTGTTTTTTATTTTTCTCAAAACGTCGTAATGAAGTGAAATATAGCATGTAAGCACACATTATAATCTCTAGTTCCAAATTGCATATGGACGCCAGAATCTTTTCTAGATTACATGTATTTTTTATTCCACCTAGTTTATCTGAACAATAATACTTTCTATTCCCCTCCCCTTATCGTTTTTTTTTCGTTAAAGTTTAAAGGTGAGAATCTATCATATAGCTGACAGATGTAGCTGAACGAATTTACCATATACTTGAAGGCTACAAATTATTGCGAGATAGAAATTAATGCGTTAAATGCGAACTTTCCGCGATCGCATTAATTTGTATCCGCATTTTCAAATACATATTTCCAAGTGAATTATATGGAGTTATGTCCCTTTCAAATATGGCTGACATTAGTGAACATCGATATTTGTTGTATGTCACGCTATTTAGTAAAGACATATTAAGTTAAGATTATAAAATAATTTTTATTTTAAACAAATTCACAAAACAATAAAATTTTGAGCACTCTATTTCAACAAGGAAAAAAAAACAAATGGGTAATATAGGTCAAGTATTTAAACTGAGAAATAGTAGCTGACAATTGTAGCTGAACGAATTTACCATAGAGCTGACTCCAGTAGCTGAACGAATTTACCATATAACTGACAGCTGTAGTTGAAGGAATTTACCATATACCTGACAGCTGCAGCTGAACGAATATACCATATAGCTGACAGCAGTAGCTGGACGAATTTACCTGAACGAATTTACCATATGGCTGACAGCTGTATCTGGGGACGAATTTACCAGAAAGAATTTACCATACTGCTTTCAGCTATATCTGGGGGTGAATTTACCATAAAGCTGACAGCTGTAGCTGAATGAATTTACCATAAAGCTGACAGCTGTAGCTGAACGAATTTACCATACTGTTGACAGCTGTATCTGGGGACGAATTTACCATATAGCTGACAGCTGTTGCTGGACGAATGTATCATAAAGTTAACAGCTGTAACTGGACAAATTTATCATTTAGTTGACAGATGTAGCTGAACGAATTTAGCATACTGCTGACAGCTGTATCTGGGGACGAATTTGCCATATAGCTGTCAGCTGTAGCTGAACGCATTTATTATATTGTTGAAAGCTGTAGCCTTACCCTTTAACCAACGTTATACGATTGAGTTATTGGTATAGTTGTTCTATATTCTATTTCGATATGCTGCTAAGATTTGTATTTAATATTGGCTTCAGACTAAACCTGTTTATTTGTACTTTGCGTTTCCTTTCCTACTCTGCTATGTTCAGTTTAGGCTTCACTGTAGATATTTCGACTTTAAATCAGTAAGCCAGGAATTTTAAAAGGTTGCAGTGTTTGTAATTATCGCTCTTATTTTATGGCAAACACTTCAGACACTTCTCAAAGAGAAGGATACACGACTTAAACAACTTTTGAAAAAAAGTTAAAATGAACTAAATTTGTCTTGCAGAGTGTAATCATTACATTCTACTACGACTGGGATAATTCGATTACGATTATGGAATTCATAATAGACTTTGTTTAACAGTTGTTGATAAGAAAAATCCTGCATATTGATAGTTTACGATTTATAGTTCAAAGTATGTAGTGTAGAATTGGAAATAAATCAAATTAGGATTAATTTATAAGGATCAGACTGTTTTGGTAAAATTGAAAACCAAATGAAGTTCATAACACAGTAAACACTCTTAAACTGGCATACAATCATAAACACAATTTAGTATAAAATCAAGTTTAACGTCCAACTCATCTGCACATAATAGGCTAATGAAGGATTATTTGCTAGCGGCATCAAACTTCCCTTTTTCCAATCGGGTCCATGTTGAATCTCAACCTTTGATTTAATCACAATATAGTTAATGTTGATGGCTCAAGTCTAGTGCCATAACAAAAATTCATAGTAGAGTCTAAAAGGCCTCACTCAAAAAATAATTCATATTTGGAAGTGATTTGAAATTTTTGGATGCTTCTTGAAGTTGATGTATAACTTCGTTAACTTATAACAAGTTAATGACAAAACTTGGCACTTTCTTCAAGTAAAGGAACACGCAACACTGGGTGTAATTGACAGCGATTCATTAAAATTCTGAAACACAAGCAGAAACATGCGTGGTTTGTCAAAGCGAATATATATCCAAGATTTTAACAGGATCGCCGCTTACATAATAAATATTAAAGACCCTGAGAACCTATAAAGTGCCATGTCATTCGCTTCAGCTACAAAACTTCTTGAAGACACGGAGAGTCTTACATGGCATCCAGTTTTAGAACTGTAAGTGGACTAACAAGAATTATTAGTCCATGCTGATAATTACTAACCATCACGGAAACAACGACCTAGTTATTTAAGTTGACAGTCATGTGTAGGTATTGTCATCAGTATAACTAGATGTTCTGGTTACCAGTCACTAGAAATATAAGATCCTTTACAATGTCAGTCTCTACTAAACACTAAACTTGCTGAGCTCATGCATTGCCACCAAACAACATCTTTTTGACAGTCAAACCAGGTTGAGCTACCCAGAACGCCAGCTAAGCTAGATTTTAACTCACTGAAGTACTGTGTTGACTTCAAACCATATCTCGGGCCGGGCTGACCATTCTTAGAGCTCTAGATACGCTGAGTCCTTATAATCTGATCCATCTTCTTGATAGTTCAAGAAATCTAATCTCGCTTATGTGACGCACCTACAGTACCAACTAACCAACAAACTTGTATCGTCTTGACAATGTCAAATCACCAGTCTTGCAAGGAAATCGCTCAGCTCTCGTGACTTTCTTATGGAAGAGAACCAAACTTAATTTTCTGTTTCAGATTTAAAACACAAGTTGACATCTTCAATTAGAAAAGCAATGCATTCATTACACAATACATTATAACATGACAAAAACAATCAAAGATTTCCATTTCTCTAAACACTGGCGACTAATATTCTCACATATGACTGCACACCGGTTGCTGTGACTTCTCGAGGGACAGCAAGTTTATCAAATGATATAAAATGAAGCAATCTATTTCAAATCTTTCGTTCTGTTGAAAGTTTTTTTTATTTTAATCTCCGGCAGCATGTTTTTTTATGAATGATTTGCCTTAGTTATCCTTTTGAAACCCGTGTAATCCGTATAAAAATACTTCCACCTTAATACTGCACAAAGTGGTAAACTCATTGTAGTGTGATTATGAAAACATTTATGAAAAAACTTTCCCTTTTTGAATGTCCTTAAAGTTCACGTACAAAAACGTTAAATATCAAACTACGAGGAGTTTTTCATTTAGTGAAATGAAATATTAATCTTTCAGGACCTACATTAGTTAATAAAGTCAACTGATACAGTGGTAGATATTTTGCTACGACAACGGCATAAGTATCTTCTATTTCCAACTTACTAAACTGCACACATGGCAAAGAAGAAAATACTAGATCATTACTTCAATAGTCCTTGCATCGACCATTTTGAAACAGTTTCACCGTCGCATTATCAGTTTATTATAAGTTTGACTATATCTCGTGTTGGTACTGTACATCACATCTGCCACAACTCAAGTAGCAAGTAGAGTATATTCAAAAAATGGTACTCCCATTTTGAACCTGACTGGACCAATAAAAAGACATAATTTGCTATAGGAAATTCAGTTATGACCCAGACTTTTTAAAATGAAGATAAAAAATATCTGTGTCTATTTTTTATTAAAAATATACTAATATACCAAGTTCAAACCAAAATTTGTGTCAAAAATTTTTTCTTGTAATTTTCAATATGTATCATAATGATACACCGGACCTCAAGGTATGCTAATAAAATATCACATGTCTGAAGTTACAGAGGATATGTTGGGCACATTTGCAAGATATAACTCCCGGGATTGTCCTCTGTTGCTCTCCCACACACAAATGACAGATTTTTAAGATTGCCAGTTTATCAGGTGCATGTGCCAGTCCTGTAATTAAATTTGTAAACAAAGATTATTATTAATGACACAGTTTTTATTGGTTCTTCAATACAAATACTTTATGTGTGAAAATCCAGAAAACAATTCCTGTTTGGTCTTAGACATAGCGAAACCTTCCACTTCAAGCACTTTATTTGGCTAAATGCCTTGCATTTCCTGCATCTCTGTCGCGCTGAGACATTTACCATCTCCGGAAAATGACCCAGTTGATCAAAGCGTACATCTGTTGCAACCTTATATTCAAGTTGTTGACGTTTCCGTACAGTGCAAACGGGATCTTCTTCACTTAAACTGGATGGGCGCCCACGCTTCTTTTGAACAACCAATGGTTTATCAGCCGAAATCAAAGATCTAGACACATTGATGCAAATTGGAGCAGATCTTGTTGTAAGCGCTTTGGGATATCTAAGTATTCGCAATGACGTCTATAATACAACCATCCATTAATCAATCCAAGGCTCAAAGACCAGAAGAATATTCGCCGATACCATTTTGTACTTTTATGATCAATCCTGTAGATGGCCATCAACATGTCAAAAAGATCTACAGCTCCCATATATTGGTTGGTATCCTGGACTATAGCTGGACATTTTATAGTTATTTATTCCTTCTTAGTTCGGTCTACCTTCTGACATCTCTTAGAGGTTTAATTGAAACATGTGAAGAAGATAATTGAACTACTTTATTATCAAACCAGCGAACTACTGCAAGGCCAGAATTTGCGTCAACTCTCGAGTCTGAAGATTCCCGGCCCTCCTTTCTTAGATCTTTCTCAGTTTTCAAATTACAGCCACGCAAACGGTTTGCTCTGATTGTCCCAACAGACCAAATACCATCTGATTTAAGTGTCAATTGTAATTCAAGGAAGTTGAAATAGTTATCAAAGTAAACGATATGGTTGGCCTTCTTTGGTAACGTCTCACATAATTTGATAACAATATCACCAGGTTGATATCCATAAGACGAAGTCACAGCTGCAGGTTTTCCATCGTAAATTAGAAAATCATGAGTAAATCCATCTTCACTATTTCTTGAAAAGACCTTGAATCCCAATTTCTTTGGTTTATTTGGAAGATACTGTCTCAGGACACTTCTCCCTTTGAATGGGATCATTTGTTCGTCAATGCTTTGTCTTTGCGTTGGCGAGACCTTTAGGCAAGCATTGCGTAATATTTGGAGGAATGGGCGAACTTTTGACATCCGATCATAATTGGGATCATTTCTATCTGTTATAATTGTCATGTTATCAGCAAGGTGCAGAAATTTGTTCATCTCTGTAAACCTGTTCCTTCTCGTGTGTTCTGAAACAGCAGGAGGACGAAAATCATCAGCCCAATACATTCTATATCTTGGTAATCCAGTAAGACACATTCGGATTAAGATACCAATGTATGTCTCGATCTCATTTCTTGTTGTCACAAACGATGACCCTTCTTGAGCAGAATAAAGCAAAGTTTGTTCCAGAACATGTTCAAACAGTTCATCATCCCAAAAGTACTAAATGCAGTCTTGAGATACTTCAGGATAGGTGTTGTCCCCATCGGAATATGTAAGATTTATATTTGGCTGACTGGACGTTCTCAATCTAAAAATGTGTTTTTGGTTGTTTGTAGCAGGAACTGGATCGCAGCTGGCTCCATTAGAAGGTTCTGATGTTGAGGAATCTGAAACACTTTCAGAAGACGATTCACCGACGTAATTTTCATCAGAATCATTGTCAACATCAGAGATGTCAGCATCAGGCAAAACTACTAATTCTCGACGAACCCTGTTTGGCCTATTAATCGGCACGAATGGTGCTCATATCAGCATCCATACTTTTATAAAACTTTGATGGCGGTAAACTTGCCATTTTGTATAAAAGGTAACAGAAAATTACATTCAAGGCAATGGCTGCCGTGTCATGTGGTTTAGCCAAGCTTTGATATTTCTCTAGAGTTAAGTCCCATTGTATCATATATGATACACTCATATTTTAGGGTGTTATGAATGCCATGATAATTTGTATGACATATGTATAACTGTACATGAAAAATCAAGTATATATTAACTAGGGAATATTTTTTTCTGATGTAATATTATTATATTGACACGTTTAATAAGGCTTTAAAACCCTTGAAAATTAAATTTCTGTTTTGCTCTAAACCAGTTGACCCCATGAATTTGAAAACAATATAATTTCATTTTTTTTGCTAAAAATTATTTTTAATTGAATTAAGTAATAATTTAAAGAGAAATTCCGGCATATTCATTAATTTTTAGTTGATAATTATTGGGTATCATATATGATACATTGGGTCTGAAAGGGTTAACGATGTTTCGATCTGAAGGACAAAATGCTTTTTACATGCCAGCTCTCCGACCTGCAACATTGAGGGGGACAAACAACACTGGATATATATCTCACTCAATGTTTGCTGATATGAAATTTTGGGGCTACATGAATCATGAAGATAGCTTGCCAGGCGAGGTAATATACGCCCACTGGCAGCATTGATTTTTTAATAAAAAATAAAATATACATATACTTCTTTTCTAAGGTGATAAATGTACAATATTACTAAGTTTCCTTAAAATCAGTCAAGAATTATACCTAATAACAAGGCAATAGCTCATTATAGATTTTCTGTATTTTTGATTGTCAAAAGGATTTACTCTTGGGTGATAAACAATTTCAACAAATTCATCAAAATCCGTAAGGAATTGTGCCTTGGAAAAACAAGCCAAAAACCAAACGCGTTTTTAACCCGTTTATACCCAGTGCACCCTTTAAGGTGCACATTACAAATTAAGGTCCATCTTCTAAAACATTCAGCTGTTCATGAAGAAGTAGGTATAAATTTAAGACTGGATAATTACACATATTATATTATGAAGGATCGGGGAGTTATCTCCCCTCACACTGCAGCAGATTGGCCTCCATTTTTGTTGACAAAAAAAAAGGAAACTTCAAATATGTCCAGGAAAAGGTATGGTAAAATTTAATATTATTTATAAAACATTCAAACATGACTATTCATTGATTGTATGTCTATCTTTTGAATGTCTTAAATCAAGAGTAAACTTTTCAATGAAAAATTGGTATAGTTTAGAGTGAGATTGTCTGTTGCACCTTTTAAGGTGCACGGGACACAAGTGACCCCCTGGTTTGATGTTACTCAATATTACCAGTTCCAACGATTTAATCAAACCTTCATGAATTTATCTTTTTGTTAAGATCAAATTACTTTCATTTAGCAAAAAATGGGCTTTTGGGTGTGTCTTTGGGTGTATCTTTGTTTCAAGTTTGGATACCGGGGGGCGGGGGGCTGGGCATTTATCAAAATATTAGATAGGCCTATTGATAATCCAAGTTTTATAAACAATAAAGGTATTGACTACTTTCAGGCTCACTGTAAATGATGTTATCAACATTCTGGAAGATGGTGGTGTGCAGAATGCAGAGGTCTTTATGCTTCCCCCAGGAGATGGCCAAAACTCTGATGAGGACAGTGGTGACGAGGAAACAACAAATGTTGATAACTTGCCAGCCTCCCAGCTCAGAAGTGAAGCATCTGCTACTATTCATTTTGTCGATGGACAGAAACGCAGAATTGGTGATGATTTAGATAGTAGGGACGATATAAATGATGCAGGCTTTAGTGGTGGCAATGACGAAATCGATGAATATGACCTGATTGATGACGAGACCTATTCTGGTGAAAATTCTGGAGAGCCCAAACGTAAGATAGCAAAGCGACAGATTGAAGATAGGAATTGGATCAAAAAGGATTTGAAAACTGAAGAAAAGAAACATAATTGGAGCCAAGAAAGGCCAATTTTTTTGAAGGAGCATAGCACACCAACAACTCTTTTTAATTTGTTTTTTGATGGTGAAGTTTTAGACTTTATAAGCCAGCAGACCAATCTGTATGCATCTCGAGATCATGGCAAACATGATTTTTCTGTCACAAACTCAGAAATTAGAATCTTTATGATGATATTGATGTTATCTGGTTATTTAACAGTTCCAAGGCGAAGAATGTATTGGGAGCAACATGATGATTGTCACAACTTAGCTGTTAGTGAAGCCATGCGCCGCAATCGTTTTGAAGATATTCTGCGTTACCTTCATTTGGCTGATAATACGTCACTTCCGAAAGATGATCGTCTGGGTAAAATACGACCAATCTTCGACATGATGAATAAAAGGTGTTTGAAGTACAACCCTATGGAAGAATTCCTCTGCGTAGATGAATCCATGATTCCATACTATGGCCGTCACTCCGCAAAGCAATTCATCAAAGGGAAGCCAGTCCGATTTGGATATAAGGTTTGGTTACTTGCTACACCTCTTGGATACACCATTCAACTGAATCCTTATGGAGGAAAAGCTGAGAGTTACGACAAGGATCTAGGCCTAGGAGGAAGCGTTGTCACAAAACTTTTAGAACCACTTCCAGATCTTCCATTCCATGTTACCACAGATAACTATTTCACATCTCTCCATCTTCTAGAACAATTAAGTAGCCAAAATGTGGGTGCAACTGGTACTATTCGCCAAAATCGCCTTCAAAGATGCCCTGTCAGTTCTTCAAAAGAGCTGGTCAAGATGAAACGAGAATCATATGATTTTCGAATGGATCGTAGCAGTGGGATCATCTTGACCTCATGGCATGATAACAGTGCTGTATCAGTTGTGTCGAACAGATTTGGTATAAACCCTATCAACAAGGTGAACAGATGGTCAAGGGCTGAATCCAAGGTTATTTCTATAGATCAACCATATCTCATCAAGCAGTATAACTCTACTATGGGAGGCGTCGACCGAGCAGACCAAAACATTGCACAATACAGAATTGGTATCCGATGTCGAAAATGGTGGTGGCATTTCTTTGCGTACATTGTTGATTTAATGATTCAGAATGCTTGGTTACTTT
The DNA here is from genome assembly GCA_030562195.1 of Nipponacmea schrenckii. Lineage (NCBI taxonomy): Eukaryota > Metazoa > Mollusca > Gastropoda > Lottiidae > Nipponacmea > Nipponacmea schrenckii. The sequence goes on along the minus strand of JAUJPP010000012.1, from coordinate 14,726,801 downwards.
ACAGGTACACCCCATCGCATAAAGAACGACCACTTGATCTGTTAGGATTCAGGAGAGATATTGTTAGCGTTTATAGAGCTGCATACGCTACAGCTAATGAAATCCCTCCCAGAGTAAAGTGTCACTCATCAATCGATTCTAAAGTTTCACCGGAGGTCCGCTATAGTACAACTGGGCATCGTCATGGTGATCTTCCTACACAACGCAGATGTGTGGTCTGTAAGAAAAACACTAAGAAGTCCTGTGTCAAGTGTTTCAATGTAGCTCTCCATATGCATTGTTTTATCAGCTTTCATACTAAGTCAGATTAGTCCAAAAATCACATGTTTCAATGATTGTATATCATGACAATTAAAGTTATGAACATTACATATTTTGTTTTTTCAACCCCAACCCCTTTCCATAATTCTTTCCCATGATTTAAAATTTTGATTGTAACCTATATACAAATAAGAACAACGATATTACATCAATACCATAATAAATATGGCAAAAAACACATGTGCCAGTTGTGCCCCGTGCACCCTTTTAGGTGCACTTAACATTTTATCCTGTAAATATTACGCAAAAGATGTCCTTTCAAAATCAATCCTTACTTGCTACTTTTTAGACCCTAAAGTCGTATTTAATTAGTGTTTGCAGTCATATCCCAGGTCTGGGCATAAAAGGGTTAAGAACACGGGCAATAATTCATAATAAATATTTTGTGATATTTCTTTCCAATAGGGTTCATCCTTGAATGATAATTAAAAATTTAGCAAGTTCTGTCAAAATCTGTAAAGCATTGTGCCTTGTAAAGTGTCTACGAGCTAAATTTCCATGCTTCTTTCAAAAACAGAGCAATAACTGATATTAAATATTTTAAGATTTATCTGATTTTAAATAGGGTTCATCCTTGAGTGATAATTAACAATTTCAGCAAATCTTGTCAAAATCTGTGAATCATTGTGCCTTCTAGAGGGTTTACAAGCTAAAAATGTTGACCTGTTTTCAAAAACAAGGGTTCAATAGGGTTCATTATTAGGTGATAACAAATACTCATGCCAAGTTACGTCAAAATCGCTCATGAATTGTGAATTGTAAAAAAAACGAACACATTTTCTAAAGCAAGGGCAATAATTCATATTAAATATATTTCGATATTTTCTATTTTCAAAAGGGTTCATCTTTGGGTGAAATTAAACAATTTTTAAGCAAGTTTTGTCATCATCGGTCAATAACTGTGCTTTGTAGAGTGTTTACAAGCCAAAAATTGAACGCGTTTTTAAAAAACAAGGGCAATAACTGATATTATTATTTTTTTTTTTTTAATTTAACTGGTTTTCAATAGGCTTCATCCTTGGCTGATAACAAAAACTCAAGCCAAGTTTGATCAAAATCCATAAAGAATTGTTCTCTCAAGAGTGTTTTCAAGCCAAAAATTGAACGCGTTTTCAAAAACAAGGGCAATAACTGATATTATTATTATTTTTTTTTTTTATCTAACTGGTTTTCAATAGGCTTCATCCTTGGGTGATAACAGAGATTGAAGCCAAGTTTCATCACAAGGGCAATAACTCATACTAAATGTTTTTCGATTTCGCTGATTTTCAATAGGTTCTATCCTTGAGTAATAACATACTCTCACACCAAGTTTCATCAAAATCAGTCAAGAATTGCACATTGTAGAGTGTTAACGAGCCATTCAAGAACAAGGGCAAAAACTCATACTAAATTTTTTCCGATTTCGCTGATTTTCAATAGGGTTCATACTTGTGTGATCATAAACACTCATATCAAGTTTCATCTAAATCCGTCAAGAATTGTACCTTGTATAGTGTTCACGAGCAATTGTGGACGGACGGACGGACCGACGGACGTGGGTATCGACAATATACGCCCCCCATTTCATGTGGGCGTATAAAAATGGTATATTTCATTTGGACTTCCTCTCTAGAGAGTAGCCACTTTAGGCACCTTTCAAAGCATGTAGGACGTATAGTTCTTGAACCAGAATAACATCTAACTAAACTAAACTAAGCTAAACTCAACACATAAAAAAATATTTCATGTTTAAAAATTTGTTAGATATAGGAAAATTCTCTGAAACACATTTCATGCTGGAACATTAATGCTCAATGCGGTTGGTAAAGCCGCTTAACGTAAGCTGGTAGTCCTTTCACATAATTTTAAAAGAAATTAAAAAAAAAAACAAACAAAAAACGTGAGGATTTATCTTTCAAAACAATTCACACAGTGGTTGTTTTGGGATTAAATTTTCTATTAAATTTTAACTATAATGATGTCCACCCTTTTTTAAACGTGGACGATTTGAAGACAAAAAACTATTGAGTTGCAAATAAGATATGAAATGGAGTTAGTTTTTCAACGACTATACCATATTTTTATTACCAATGGGAAACTTTCATCAGTGGGAGACCTAAAGATTAGAAGGTATGCCCAGACCTATGCCGGAATCGAATTCTGGATCCTCGAGAAGCGTATGACGGTGGAACTCATTTCAGCCAACGGGCATATCTATTTAGATTGGGTATATGTTTTGTCGTTGATCAATAACATTTGGTCGACAAGTCGAATATCAGATAAAATTGACCAGCGCTTATCAGGAACTTCAGGTTAAAAAGTGAAGTGTTTTAGTCGGCCGATAACGATCCAATCGATGTCATTGATTACAAAGATTAGCCATGTGAACAAGCACTTGATATCCCGTTAAATTGTAAAATATCGGAATAGTTCTGGTCAGCTTGATTCTCCTGTCTGATTTAGAGATTTAGTGTTTGATACCGTGAATTGGTAATGTCGTATAATATAAGTTTTAACTCTTGCTTGATTCAGTGCAGCCTCCCACGGTATTCCAAATTTCGATCGCTTAGAAATACCCGCCATCCTCTGAATATTTGCATACAAATAACAATTCATTGCATTGCTAATTATAGCTTAACCTTTAAATTACGTTCTTGTTTATGTCACGGACTGAACCTCTGTTAGCTTGAGGAATAACATTTGATCGTCGAATAAAACATGTTGGTCGTTGGATTCTAGTATTGGTTGAAGAGGGCGGGTGACTAAAATCTCAAGACCAACAGCATGTACTCTGGTATATTAGAAGAACGGTTCGTCATTGTACATAACTAACGACACATAATCATCCAATTCGAACTAATACATCGAAAAACTACTATAACTGACTACCTAGTTTGAGATATCAGCAACTAAAAAGCCATTAGACATATGGATTGGTTTGATGACCACTTTTTGCTTTCTCCGTGTGATCCAGTCTTAATACACTAAGATCAACAGCGTGGGCAAATATTAGCAGCTTATGTAATCACTCTATTAGTATGTCATCATAATTGCGACCGTCTACAACAACTTTCAGAGCTTGAATTAGATATTCATAGGATTGTTACTCCAAGTCAAACCGAGTAAATGAAACAAGTCCAGTCAGTCCAATTCCTCAGTAAATAATACGTTACAGACTGGAAAAATGTATATTTTAACAAGATTTACTTGTGAATAAATTGACCTCAATGGATTGGGTTTATTGTCTTAACCTAATTCCTTTGTGTACCTTTATTCCTTCTTCATTGTAAATTGTTAATCTACTCAGCAGTGGAAAGGTACAAACAACCATTTAAGAAAGAAATGATATACACTCTGTGTGAATAATTTAAAATAAGTTACAATAATGTATTAATAAATACAAATGTAAAAATGTATGTTCGATGCATACCAACAATTACAACGACTGATGTATTCAACTTTCTGGTCTTCAATATTTTAAAGCTCAGTTATTGAGACCACGGTACTGCTTTCTGTTGTTAAATTACGTAGTCCGCTCCGGTAGATTTTCGATACTAGGATTTATTAAGTAATCATTTCCAAGGAGGTACATTCTTTGCAAAAACTGATGCCATTTTTTCTTCCGATGAATTCATTGATGTTGCGATATCCTTGTTATCCATCAAACCACCAAGAAACATTATCACTGTTATGGTACGTTCTCAGTTCAAGAAGCAATACAACCCCTACAAATTAACGATCACATCGCTAACTACCCTTGTAGCATTCAACTATTAACCATTGTATCTCAGGAACTTGCTAAATCAAAAATTTTAACGATGAACTTCTGTACATAAGAAAATGCATAGTCTCAAAATTATACAACCCAAATATTCTATTAACTACCATACCACACCATCAAATACCTTGATATTTTGGTGATATTTTTCAGTTCCATAAGCATTCAATTAAAAGAAATAAAACATATGGACAACACAATCAACTAAAATTCAACGATGCAATTCTGTACCTAAGGCAATATCTATAAATCAAATCGGCATTTCATTCGATCAGTATGGAAGTTAATTGAATGAAGAAGGTATTAAGAAAGAAAATTGAATTCCATTCATTTCCCTAAACGGATCAATGATATATTGAAAGTATTGTACCAACTGGCCTTTACTTTCTAGTAACACTTTTAATCACTTCCGTATTCGATAGAACTTGTTCTACTGTCATTCAGCGATATCTTAAAAACGTTTAATGAACATTGATGAATTTTGGTCTAAGATAAGCTGCGTTCTTTTTAACCTATTACCACTCCTTCCTACAATTTATTGACTTTTAGCTCGGGAGACCATGGCATTTAAGAAACAAAGAAGATCCAATAAGATTTTCGCTTTAATAGACGTCAAAAGAGGGGCGAAATCAAAACCATTACACCATTCGGCCGCTTGGGGTGTATCATCCTGGCATTCCTCAGCCTATATACAAAGTTATTAAATTAGCGACTATCCGACTTCAATAACATAGTCTTTAAAATAATGAAGTTTGAAATGCAAATTGTATTGTCATAAATTCCCGCTAGACTCTTCCACAATGGGTATAATTTAAAATACCTTAATATGCCACTAGCATACTTTTTGTCCCATCAGGACGACAATCAATGACAGAGACCATGGGGGCTAAAATATCATCTCGACCTATGTCGAATCGAATCAGGTTGATCGTTGTTAATTTCTTGACTGCACAAAAACATCTTACAACATAAAAATGTCGATACTTCCTGTATGCAAATGTGACCATGTAGAGCGATCTTCGATCGGAGTTGTAAGCGTGGCGTTCACAACACTTTTGATAATTCTTATTCATCTCATGTGGCTTTGAGAAAGTCATGAAAGCTACTTTACATAATCGTAAATTGATAACATAGGAGTGTTATGAGGAATTAATGTCCAAATGTGACGAGGATTTTAGTATTCCGTTCAGGTGAAAGCAATATAAATATGACAGTATTATTTCCTTTGGTTACAAACATGTCAAATTTCGTTACAAGTATATACCTCAATCATAATTTTAACTCTGTCCAGATTTCTATGCAGACAGTTTTGTTACTGCCAAAGGTCGGAAAAACAGAAGCGTCAATGGGGCGTCTTGTTATTGCATTTCTATTAATGGATGCTATCAATTTTCCAGCTCGTTTAAGAAACATAAACCTACATTTTCACTTGAACGATTCCTTTTATTCACAAATTGAATGAATGAATTACCGTGAACTTAGACCTAATCAATTTAAACCAAGAAAGGCGTAAAATCGGTTAGCAATGTGCTACTAAGGTGACTGGTATATAGCACTTACGGTTTCATCGTTGTCAAAATTAGCTGGTAGCGAATGCTGATATCGATTCATCTGCTTTGTATTGTTAACACACAGATTGTATTCAAGGAACAAATATTCAGAAATTGAGATAATTACTTTGAAAAGAGTCAGCATATTCTGCTAAATATTCATTGTGAAACTAGTTATAGTGGAAATCATTTAAAGATCTTAATCATTTTGTAATGAAAATAAAAATAATGTTATTCATTGTGTAAAAAATTCAATTAATCAAAATCTGGCGGAAAATAGGACCAAATTGAGTGTAAATGTTTTATAAAGTGAACTACTCCATAGAGAGGTACCGTAAGGTGTGCCGGAAAGAGTCAGCATGTTCTGATAAATATTCATTGTGAAACTAGTTATAGTAGAAATCATTTAAATATGTTAATCATACTGTAATGAAAATAAAAATAATGTTATTCATTGTGTAAAAATTCAATTAAACAAAATCTTAACATTTGTTTATCTTAACGATATTGCAAAGGTGAATTCTTTGAATAGTAAATACAACTAGAACTGTGAACAGTACTGAGAGTGGCAAACAACCCCTATGGGGCCACTTGATACAAATCACAAGGTCACGTGATATAACCCTCAAAACAAACTTTTTAACAACCATTATAAGCATATGTACGGACAGCTTAGGTCAAGTACATTTTACTTGAAAATTATTAAGGTAATTGAAGGTCAAAGGTCATTTGATATAGCCTTCTAATATTTTTAAAAATTCAATCGGGCATAAAAAAAAAATTAAATTTGAAAATGAAAATTCTGTTCCCTACAAATTTTAGATAAAGTAACAAGGTTTCAAAAAACACCAAAATCGTACAAATCGGAGAAAAATTAGCGGACTTATTAAAATTTTGCTAAATGTCACCGTTCTGTGATAACACATCCGGTTAGAATTTGTTCCTCTAATTGGGTTCTAATTATGCCTGATAGTTTATATGTATAGCTTTTGTACTCATTTCTTACATACACCGGAGGTTGGGTCACCCAACGTGGTTCTGAAAAACCGGAAGTTCTCACTCAAAAACCGGAAGTGGTAGAAATTTTTTTATGATGTATTTATATTTCTATAGGCGACTTCTCTATATTCTGTCATTTTCAAAGCGATCGGATATTTAGCAACAAAGGTATGCAATTATTCAAATATTATTATGCAATTTCTCACTTCATGCATAGAAATTTTAATTATAAATATTCATTTTCTATTCCAGTACGTATCTTATAGCATTTTTCAAACCAAATTTCAATACCATTTTCGAGTTGACCTAGGGAGCTTTATGTGTTATCACAGAACGGTGACATTTAGCAAAATTTTAATAAGTCCGCTAATTTTTCTCCGATTTGTACGATTTTGGTGTTTTTTGAAAACTTGTTGCTTTATCTTAAATTTTTTGGGAACAGAATTTTCATTTTCAAATATATTTTTTTTTTAATCCCGATTGATTTTTTAAAAAAATTAAAGGGTATATCAAATGACCTTGACCATCAATGACCCTGAATTTTTACAAGTAGAATGTTCTTGACATAAGCTATCCACACATAGGCCTATAATGGTCGACAACAATTTTTTGTTCCCGTTTTAGTTTTTAAAAAAATTCAAAAGGCTATATCAAGTGACCTTGACCTTCAATTACCTTAATAATTTTCAAGTAAAATGAACTTGACCTAAGCTGTCAATACATATGCTTATAATGGTTGTTAAAAAGTTTATTTTGAGTGTTTAAAAGTTCAAAAGGCTATATCACGTGACCTTGTATCAAGTAGCCCCATAGGGGTTGTTTGCCACTCTCAGTACTGTTCACAGTTCTAGTTTTTTTTCCGTGCTGTACGCGGCTGGTCTCGAGTCAGTCTGAAAATTGTGTGTCCTGTTGACAATCAAGGACCTCGAGTTAAACGGAACATCGAGATTACCTATGTCGAGATAACGAGGTTTCACTGTACTTTCTTTTTGTTTTGTCAGTGTGGGCCTGCGCAGTAGTCTATTTATATAGATGACCTGACCCGCGCTATTGCACGACGGGAAGGATAACTCTTTATCAAGACGAACCGTTTTCCAATATGGCGGGCCGTTCGTAGACATTATGATTTTCAAACACGGATAAGTATGGATACACATGGATTTGAAGGCTCAAATTTCAAAGGTAAGCTCTGTAGACTATTTCTGATTAGCTAAGCAAAAGACTTCATGTATTTGAGGCTGTCGGATGATTGTCCGAAACAAATCAAGTCTGTGCCCCTTTAACATTGAATGGTAGTGTAGTGTCGTGGAGGACAATTTTCACTTAACACACTTTTCTGAATGGAAACGAATAGAGATTTGTAAAAATAAGTGTAAACACTTACCCATGTACAGGAAAATCTTCCTTCATTTCGAACTAAATGTCTTTGCCTTTTTCGAGCCATCAACTGGAGAAAAAAAGGGCATGTGTCATTCTGTTTCATTCATTTACCCAATAATTGATGGATTTATTCAACTTTGTAAACATTAGAGCAACGAAGGACTGTCTCGCTTACCCCTGTGAAAGTTTTCAGTATAGTGGAATATATAAATAGATATTATTTATGATAGTGTGTCTAAGAAACAGTATACGTTTTGATAAATTACAATACACTTAAATTCAACTTATATCTCTTTAAAGCGTTTTACATTTTGGAGAATATCTTTTTCCTTTCCTATTGCTGCTCTAAGCGTTTATTTTATGATATTCTAATATTGCCTATGAACGCAATGAAAACACAAGTTTCATATTTCTTGCCGTCGATTAACCTGATTGCATAAATATCTGCAATATTCGTTATCTTCAATAAATGTATTCCTCTTTTTTTAATCCCTTTTTCTAATAGAAAATTATATACAGATCAATGAACAAGCCTGATATGTTTCGGTTGTACATGTGTAATAACAAATATAAAAATGTTATACAAGCATTTAAAGGCATTATTCACATATTGTTTAGTAAATTACATATTGCTTGTGGGACATACACATAAAAGTGCATTGACGACATTTTGATTGTAGTCTTAATTTATTTCCCATTGTCAAATGATTGGAAGTTAGACTCGTTATTTGCTTCTGTTTCTAAAAGACCAATAGAGATCATAAACAAGTATGAGTTTATCGTAATGTTGATTTATAGTTGAGTTGGTTGTATCCATCGTGTCGCTTTTTGTATTCTGGTAAATGAGCCAGGTTCTATATCACTGTCAGTAAAAGTATTGGTATTTACATGGCATAAATTCGCACTTGTTAAATAATGTCTGAATTTTATTCAAATCAGATGAAAACTGTAGTTTCTATAGTGCTCACAAGACATGTTGACGACGGACCGACAGTCTAATGAACAGGGGTGATAACAATATACGTCTACGTTTCACTTGTTCCCTATTAATAAAATATATGTTACAAAATACCACAAAACAAATTCACATCTTTTGATCAGTGATAACAAATCATTTGCGATTTAGGAAAAATGCAAGAACAGTTAAATTTCTGAGCAGTAAATTGCAAATTTTCCTTTTGGCTGCTGTCCGATCTATTTGAAAATTCTTTTGAAGTGCAATTTGGGACAAATTTGAAGTAAATAACGAATAATACCAGAACTAAATTTCTACACAATATAATAAATGAATTCCTTACAAGATAATACATAAATAAAATGAAAATTTACAACTTGTGAGGAACTGTGGTCATAAAATAAATATCAAAAGTTCCTGAGATGGCGACATGAACACCAGGCAGTTTGCAAAAGTTGACCCATGACACGTGACATGTGACAATGGTTGAATTCTGAGAGAGTCTAAATTCATTTTGACAAAGTGTAAATTCATTCTGACAAATTGTAAATTCATTCTGACAAAGTGTAAATTAATTTTGACAAAGTCTATAGTCAGAAGAAGTAAATGGTAACACTCTTGGCTACAATAAGATGCCAAAATTATACCATTGTTCGTGTACATGGTGATCATATACCTAAAAGGATTAACTTTACTTTAAAATAAGTGGTAAACTACGAAAATTTTAACAATTTATAAAAAGAACATATCGTTAAGCTAAATATTCGAATAACTTAACACTATGCAAGAGCAAAGACGCTCTTCTATTGCCAATGTTACACTGAATAGACACAATTAAAATTTTTGTGTAATCTTACACTTTTGAAGTGTCAAGTTTTTCTGCTTTACGAAAAAAATGTTACCCGATATTATTATACTACAGCACTTTTTAAAATAACAGAAGAGTAACAATACTCTTTCAGATGACAAATTTACACTTTCGGAGATAAAATTAATTCTAAAAAAAGTGTTAATTAATTCAGACAGTGTATCCCCAGAAAATGTAAATGATGACACTCTTAGCTGTACTACGATGTAAAAATTACGCTGTTATTAGTGTACATAGTCAACACACACCGTAAAGGTGTAACTTTACTCTTAAATAAGTGGTAAATTACAAATACTTTCAACAGTGTATCTGTGAACTTGTTATCCTTGTAAATTATAGATGTTTTTCTTGTTTTTCGGGATAGATTATTTTTCGACCTGTACTTTCCTCGGGATCTATTTTTACCTCGGAATTGCTTGCTTAATTAGTCACTGACGCTTGGCATTATTTACATCATATACATTTTAGACGGCCGTAATTCATAGCTCAAATTAGACCAATTGATTGTGTTTTAAGTACTGTATCTTGTAATAATTCACTTCTAATAGACGTCTTAGCTTGTCGCAATTGGCTAAATCATTGCCAATTATGTAGGATTTCGCTACCATCAGTTGTTATTCTGAACATAACAGTTCTAAAAAGTTCCGTTACATACATGTTTGTCTGGTTGGAGTATACAATTAATCTAGTACTAGTAAAATAAATACAAAAACAATTACTGAATAATTAATTAATATATTAATCGTATTCAAGTTATTTTGAGCAATTTTTTAAACAAATCGAATTTTATTCCACCCATTTCAAAGCCAACACAAATTAGACTTATTCAACCTACCTCAGTCAAGCTATTTCTTTATTTTTTTAAACTTTAAACTATTTCTCTGGTTATTAAAGCTATTGTTATTCCAGCTATTTCTCAATTTTTTTTTACTTTTAACTTCATTGCTCAATTTATATATACTTCCGTTCAAGCCATTTATTCTTCTCTTTAAACCTTTTATTCTAATATTCAAACTACTTATGCTGATGTTCAAACCGTTTATTCGGATGTTCAAACCAATTATTTTGATGTTCAATCTGGTTATTCTGATATTCAGACCATTTATTCTGATGTCAAACCGTTTATTCTGATTTTAAACACCATTTATTCGGATGTTCAAACCATTCTATTCTGATGTTCAAACCATTTATTCTAAGGTTAAAATCATTATTTCTACTGTCCAAGCCATTTCGTAAATAATTCAAGCCATATATTTGTAGTTTAATGATATCTGAGAAACATAACACATGAATCAATCCTATTTAAGTCGTTTGGAGAGAAGTAGTTATTATCTAATGTAAACTGTCTCGGAATCCTTGAAATAAATGACTTAGTTCATTAGTCTACCCATATTGATTAAGGTCAAGAAATCAATCGAATCATGCTCTCTGATTTAAAAGGCGTGAAGAGTCTTTGAAATCTGACAGACGTGGAAAATAATTCTCATACCTCATGCAAAGCGTGTCAAATTGTCTGATACGATCTGTAAAGATATTACGAGATTTTGGCTATTTAAATCTCTGATTGACTTTATGAACTAAACAATTTGAAACAAATTTAAAATAAGTTCTGAGAAAGTCACGCATTGCATGTAATTTTCCGTCAAAATGAAACGAAAGTCAAAATCACGAAATATGATATACATGTAAATAAATTTCAGAACGAAACCGTCGCGTTTCGAAATTTAATCGCCACTTTACGGTATTGTGACAATACGTTGACATCAATAGATACTTTACCTGCAAATGGAAGTAATTTATTTCTTTGTACTGTAACCTAGCCAATCAGACTCCTCGATTATTAGTTCAATCCCGGCATACGTCGAGAGGTTTTCGATGTCTATGCGTCAAGAGGTTTTCCCTTGTCAATGAGTTGAGAGGTTTTCCCTTGACAATGATGCAGGCTGGAAAGACTGAAACGTGTGCTACAGGCTGTGTATGTCACAGATCGCTCGACTGTGGAAATAAAAAAAATAGGCGATATCCTGGAAATGTTTCCTACATTGCAGGCCGTTGTCCGTATAAATGTTCCCACAAGTTACAGACTAGTAGGACGTAAACCTCCATTTATTTCATTTTCCAAATTGTTCTATTTCTCTGTTACAGGTAGTCAAGATGATGATCATTGTGGTGTGTTCCTTTGTGCTATGTTGGTTACCACTTCAAGTGTACAATCTACTTAATGTACTGTACCCAGCTATAAACTTGTAAGTATTGAAGTCTGTTTGTTTCTCAAGTATCATAATCACTAAACTATCGTATAATTCAAGCCATTGTACAATCATTGTACGAAGTTTTATCTTTAGAATCCCTTCATCATAACGGTATGTTCAACAATTAAAAGTATTCTTTCACAAATCGCCGCATGTGAGAAGATGTTAGTCATGGTTCAAAATATCTTCAAATTCAAGTCAAAATCCAATCAAATTCGATAATGTGGGGTAGAAATCCGACATTATTTTATGAAAACTTTTCCCGTATTCCACACATTTTGTGTTTTATATTAAAAATTCCAACTGCATTGATCTATTCTGCCAATTTTATTTTGTACTTCAATAACTTATAAATGGGATTAATTCTCCTCCCTGGTCATTCTTGTCACATAAATATATGTAATTAGAATATCATTGATGCAGTTAGTGATATCAGGTGTCTCAGTAGAATAATCGTAACGCAGCAGTCGATGATGGTGATAAAGAAATTATTACATTGATATATTATCAAGCTTTTGAATCGAAAATTGAACATCAATATACATATTAAATAGCCCACAAGACAATCGAAATCGTCCCTTAATGCCTCTTAAACAAATAGAAATTGGCCCTTTTGCTTGTTTTGTAATATTTATGAGTATGTTTACTTAGTTATGGGATGGTTTTATATTAATAAACATTCTCATAAGGACTCCCAGTGATACTGTATGGTTGATCATGGTGGTCATGATGCGTTTCTTAAATATATTACATCAAAGTAATGTATGTATTTATTTAGATAATTCCTCTAATGTTTCCTAATTAACAGTGTGGGCACTATAAAACCATCATTTACAGGGATTCTTCTCCTTTTAAGTGTATATCTACGCGTTTTGCGCTGAATGGCAATTACACTATGTAATTGTACAAGTATTTAATGTTGTATTATAGGTAACGAAATCAATTTCTACTGTGACACATTTCCAATAAATGGGATCAAAAGATTTTTTAAGCACTTATCAGGATTTGAAACGGTGGTTTATGGCCCCCAACACTGTTCCAATTTAGACGTCCATGTCATTGTGTCGCTTTATATAAATATCATTGACCTCGGTCACTATGAAATCAAAAATAAAAATCATTAGGTCGTACTTCCCACTCACTAAAACTCATTCTTGGTATTCAAACCTATGCCCTTACACCATCGAAAAGACCAATTGAGAATACTATAGACGTAAGAAAACTGTCAAAAATTGTTAAAAATGAACCATTTTTAATTTTTTTTTAATTCAGTTTAGTCTCAAAAGAGATAAGGTTACAAAAAAGAGACACTTTACGTGGCTAAGTGTCGGTTTGAAACGTCTAAAATATCTAGCGTTTCCGACACTGTTTTTGAGTAGCTGTGACAAGAAATGATTTCGAAATAGCATTGTGTCTGGCATTTAGTCAGTCTAAATGAAGCCTAAAAGATTAAAGTAGTATGAGCGTTTTTAAAAGAGAAAATTGAAAGAAATTCAAGAATTGTGTTTTGAAAAGTACATTACATGCAACAAACAAATAACTGACATGAATATATTTAGAACATTACACTGTTCGAAATGGTTCTCAATACATCAATTGTAGATATGTATCACAGCTAAAATAGTTCTGAATTCACTAATTGTAGAGAGATGTCACTTTTAAAATGTACTTGTGTATTTTAAAACTAATTGTACATTGAAATGATATATGGTTTTTGCTGTCATGTACTTGATCGCCGGAAGATAAATCTGTCCATTATTTACACATGTAATTGTGTATTTTAAAATAAATTGTACGTTGAAATATTACGTGATTTTTTGCGGTCGTGTGCATGGCCGCGGGAACTATATATTACATCCATTTTATAAACTAATTGTAGGTTGAAAATCTGTCCATTCATGCACATGTACTTGTGTATTTTTAAACAAATTGTACGTGGAGTATTGTATATTTATTTTGTGGTCATGTACTTGATCGCCGGAACATATCTCTGTCCATTTGATACACATGTACTTGTGTATTTTTAGTATTTCAGACGAATTGTATATTGAGATATTATGTATTTTCGATTTTATTTTATTTTTTTTTTTATTTTTATTTTTTTTTTTTTTCCAATGTATTGCCCCATGGGCTGAATGTGAGACAGGACCATGTCCTTGTGTATTGGGCCTAATTCTGACCCATGTAAAATAAAGAGTTTATTATTATTATTATAAATAATGTAGAAAGATAAAAATTAAAATAATACTCAATTCATCAATTGTCGATATATCTCTCAGCTAAAATTGCTCTAAATACATCAATTGTAGAGCTATATTACAGCTAAAAAAGTGCTAAATACATCAATTGTATAGCGATATCACAGCTAACATAGTGCTAAATACATCAATTGTAGAGAGATATCACTGTTAAAATAATACTCAATACATCACTTGTAGGGATATATCGCAGCTAAAATAGCACTAAATACATCAATTGTAGAGCGATATTACAGCTAAAATAGTGCTAAATACATCAAATGTACAGCGATATCACAGCTAAAGTATAAAATAGTGCTAAATACCCCAATTGTAAAGCGAAATCGCAGCTAAAATAGTTCTCAATAGATCATTTGTAGAACGATTTAACTGCAATAGACCAATTGTAGAGATATATCACAGCCAAAATGGTTCTTAATACATCAATTGTAGAGATATATCACAGCTAAAATTTTTCTCAATACATCAATTGTAGAACGATGTAACGGCTAAATAATGCTAAATACATCAATTGTAGGTAGATATCACAGCTAAAATAGTTCTCAATAGATCATTTGTAGAACGATGTAACTGCTAAAATAGTTCTCAATAGATCAATTGTAGAGATATATCACAGCTAAAATAGCTCTTAATACATAAATTGTAGGGATATATCACAGCTAAAATAGTTCTCAATAGATCATTTGTAGAACGATGTAACTGCTAAAATAGTTCTCAATAGATCAATTGTAGAGATATATCACAGCTAAAATAGCTCTTAATACATAAATTGTAGGGATATATCACAGCTAAAATAGTTCTTAATACATCAATTGTAGAGATATATCACAGCTAAAATAGTTCTTAATACATCAATTGTAGGGAGATATCACAGCTAAAATAGTTCTCAATAGATCAGCTGTAGAACAATATATCGCAGCTTAACTAGTGCTAAATACATTAATTGTAGAGATATATCACAGCTAAAATAGTTCTCAATAAATTTGTAGAACGATGTAACTGCTAAAACAGTTCTCAATACATCAATTGTAGAGATACATCGCAGCTAAAATAGTGCTTAATACATCAATTGCAGAGCCATATCAGGGCTAAAATAGTTCCCAATACATCAATTGTAGATATATATCACAGCTAATATAGTTCTCAATAGATCAATTGTAGAGCGATATCACAGCTAAAATAGTTCTCAATAGATCATGTGTAGAACGATGTAACCGATTGCATATGGGCTGGCCTGGTTTCTGGTTTGCTCCTGTAGGTAGGTGAAGAAAACCATCCACGCAGATTACCGACATGATGTGTTATTTAATACCTTTAACATATTAGATTTTTGACGTAAGTTTTAGAATCCAATAGAATCCAATAGAGAATTTAGTTTTTTTTTACTGACCTTTTGTTTGAAATAATAACAATTTAAATGCCCAAATCTAACCGACAAGAGTCCAAACGAAATCCTAGGTCATTCAAGATTAAGTCCTACGTTCGTCATTTTTTAACTGAAATGAAACGACCTTCTATTCTCATATTGGAATTAAAAAAATAAATGGTGTTGTGATTGATGCAGTGAACGTAAAACTAGATTCATTTAAGTTTCATCAATTGAAAATTGTGACCCTCATCAATATGTTCCTTGCCTTTTCTGAAAATTATAAAGTTTTACATTCTCCCATGTAATCTTATGAGAACGATAACAGCGGAATAGTGGATTATACCAGGCAATCGATCTTAAAACTAATTCTTAATATTAAATAACCTGTACAATGCAACAATTAGTTTTCGGATTTGACTATGAAAGATGAATCTACAAAAATAGATTACATTCTGTTCATAAAAGAGTTATCAGTTGTGGAAAGATATTTTGAAAGAGATAGTAAAGATGTTTTCTAAATGTGTTATGTGTATCGGGGACACTTATAGCGTAAATCTGCACAATTCAAATTTTCAATTGTAGAGAGATATCACAGCTAAAATAGTTCTCAATAATTTTTTAGAACGATGTAACTGCTAAAACAGTTCTCAAAAGATCAGTTGTAGAGCAATATATCGCAGCTAAAATAGTGCTAAATACACCAATTTTAGAGATATATGACAGCTAAATTGTACAGCGATATCACAGCTAAAATATTGTTAAATACGTCAAATCAAGATCGAGGGTGTTTTGGGAGTTTTGTTTATTTTCTGCCCGAGAACTTGGACTCGGAGTGAGAATGCCCACTGCCCCAACATGAGGAGCGTTAATATGCCGCCATTATGACAGAAAAAAATATGTATATTTCAGTCACATATTGTGTTGTTATGCGTCTCCGAGGTATGTGTTTATACATTTCGGAAATGACATTTTATAAGATCAGCAAATGGACGGCACCTCGCAACTCCTTTTAGAATATATATTGATCAACGCCTGCTCCAGGTATCAACTCTTAAAACCGATAAGCGATCATAAACGAGTTTCATTTTCCATTTGACTGTAGATCATTAGTTGTCTCTCAGGAACAAATTGGCGACAATAAAATAATCTATTGTTAATCAGATGCTTGTCTGTACTCCGAAGAGAAACTTTGTCAAACTTGCTAATTTCATTCCTAGTTAATCATTTATGTGCCATCAACTTATTGCTCTGAAGCAGGGCAATTGCTTTATGTCGTAAAAAAGAATGTTGTTTGGAATTACTATAGATGCAAGAAAATCAAACATAATTTTCTTAGGTTGAAAATAAAGATGTCGTAATACGCCCAAATTTGTAATATAGGCCAATTCGTACTGTTTTGTTGGCAAGAGTTATCGCTAAATAAAAGATTTCTGGTTCATCTTTGGGTGATTATAAACAATCACACCAAGTTTAATCAAAATCCACCCCCAAAAAAATAAAACAGCTCTCTGTTCCTTAAGATTTAAGAACGAGGGCAATAACTCACAGTAAATGACTTTCTATATGATTTTTCCTTGTGTGGTTACAAACATTCATACTAAGTTTCGTCAAATTCACCAAGAAACTAGTTCCATATCTAAATACACGAAGAGTGTAAGAACAAGGGCAGTAACTCAGAGTAAATATTTTTCGACTGGTCTGATTTTGAAAAGGGTTCATTTTTGGGTGAACAACAAGTTTCATCAAAGTCAATAAAGAAACCAGTTCTCTATTGTGTCCACAATATTGAACGCGTTTCCAAGAACATGGCCAATAATAATAATAATCATAAGAAATATCTGATTTTCTGTTTCGTCAAAAACCACTACATCCACATTTACGTGTAAACGCATAAAAAATCTATCAACACTGGCACTCAAGTATTTTTAAGTTACTTTAGTGTCAAATGTGCGTATGTATTTCATTGTCTAAAACTGTTGAATTTAGTTCTATGTTTATGTTAACCTTTTATTACATCTGTTTTGTATTCAATTTTGTCTTGACTCTTCCTGTCAGGCGTCCAACTAGCATTGCCATCATTTTATCCAAACAATGTCTAAAGATTTTTGAAAATCTGAAGTCAAGACCAAACTAATCATAGATGTTCAATCAAGCTTGACTTGACTGACGAAAAAACATCTGAATCTACTTTTGGTCAAATGATTCATGGTGCCACTGTGGCAAATGAATGTCCGTTGAAATTATAAATTTTAAGTAATTAAGGCTCTTATAAAAAACAGTAATTTCCTGAACATTCTTGATTAAATCGAGCCAGTGATCCTCAAAGAGATTTTTATGTTCGTCTAAAATGTTAAACAATAATCAATGGTGGTAATCACACACCAGAGACGTCCTGCTTAAAAATTACAACATTATGTACTATCCTCTTATTAGAAATCGGTACAAATCCGAAATCGGTCAAAAAATGTGTAAAAGACTTTTATCAACGTAAAAATGATTCGAATTTCTATGGGTCATTAAATATATTTGATATATTGAATAATTAATGATCATGCTTAATAAAGAAAAAAAAATCGGTAATGAGGTATTTTAAGTCGCTTTATCTTGTAACGGTAAAGATCGACTATGTGTATTGTCATAGTGTCCCTTTTTAAGTTTATAGAGATTCGGATGTTTAGCATTGACCCTTGGTTGTGGCCCTGATTTTGGTATTAACAGTTCTACATTTCACCACGATAAAATATTGCCATTACCTCGTATAACAGAGCAAAGAAGGAAATAGAACTTTCAGTAAAATAAAACCAAGGTAAATATTGATAAAACATCGTAAAAGATTAGACGTGGGATTGTTTATTACGCCTCAAAAATTGTTGTTAGATGCGAAAAATATATAAATCTATGTTTATAGCTGTCATACCGCAGAAAGGGATTTGCGAAACAGATTGAAATAAGCCCTGAGCTTTTTTCTGTATCGCTATTTGCTGTATGTCTCTGATTATCTATGTGTATTTATTGAATAAATATATTGTTTAAAAAAAAAGAAAGGGAGTGAGGCCGCACAAAATACAAAATACACAGCTATGAGCTCGAAAAGGAAAAACTGGCAAACTGAGTCGCGAAGTAGCATCAAGTGATTTAGAATGATGAACATACACTCCTTTCCTACAGAGGTAACTACCAAAGCTCGTAACGTAGAACCACTTACATCTGCATGACTAAAGAGAGAAATCAGCTCCTTATATACTTTCTCTTTATCATTAGAATTGCAATGTAGGCGTTACCCATTACTACAATTGATTGTAGGCATTATGCTGAGATTAATCAATGACTTCTGAAACATATTCTAAATGAACAGCAAATTACTATTGATCTTTCAAGTTCCCCTTGACACACGTTGAATTGAGCTTATTGCGTTGATGAGTTGCATGCAGCACCCGATTAAAATTGATCTCCATGTAAAGCAATTCTTGATCCCATTAACGACCATTAACGTCAAGACGTTAAGAGAGCCGGTGTCGTGTTTAATGCGCCCTGGCATCTTTTAAAGATGGAAAAAATCGAAGTTTTTTGCTGGCAAGTCAACAGGCGTCCAAGTCATGAATACCATTTCAGAATTTATAAGAATTTTTTCCCCATCAATTAGGAACAAGATTGATCTCTACTCGTCTTAAGATTGTTTTTTTATGTCCTAATTGCATATTGGCTGGCCTGGTTTCTGGTTTGCTCCTGTAGGTAGTCGAAGATAACCATCCACACAGATTACCGACATGATGTGTTATTTTTGAATACCTTTAACATATCAGATTTTTGAACTAAGTTGTAGAATCCAATAGAGAATTCATTTTTGCGGAAGAATTTTTTTTTTACTGACCTTTTGTTTGAAATACATGTAATAACAATCTAAATGCCAAAATCTAACCGACAAGAGTCCAAACGAAATCCTAGGTCATTCAAGATTAAGTCCTACGTTCGTCATTTTTTAATGAAATGAAATGACCTTCTATTCTCACATTGGAATTAAAAAAAAACAGATGGTGTTGTGATTGATGCAGTAGGATGTAAAACTCGATTCATTTAAGTTTCATCAATGAAAAATATGACCCTCATCAATATATTCCTTGCCTTTTCTGAAAATTATAAAGTTTTACAATTCTCCCATGTAATCTTATGAGAACGATAACAGCGGAATAACGGTTTATACCAGGCAATCGATCTTAAAACTAATTCTTGATATTAAATAACCTGTACAATGCAAAAATTAGTTTTCGGATTTGACTGAGACAGATGAATCTACAAAAATAGATTAAATTCTGTTCATGAAAGGGTTATCAATTGTGGAAAGATATTTGAAAGATGTTTTCTAAATATGTTATGTGTATCGGGGACACTTACAATGTCAATCTGCACCATTCAAATTTTCAATCGGACGTCTGTGGCCTCTTGTATACCATTAAAACGTACGACGTAAATAATCGCAAACGGCCTTCGCAAACACTCAGCCTTTCCGATACACGTAATAATCCCTTAAAATAAATAATACGAAGCATTAGCTTACTCGTTTTACCATCACTAGTTGGGAAAAGTATGGTGGCCTTTTTTTTTTGGATAGTACCTATATATATACCCATACTAGAAGCGCTTGTAAACGATTAAGGCAGAGATAACTGTCTCGAGTTACAAATACTTTTTTCAAATTTGATTATATGATCGAACATAGATTTTTACTCACATTTGGCTTACTTTGTTTTGTGTTTAATTTCAGGGTGCTCTTTAGATATGGGTTTTGTGATTAGATTTGTTTTATATTTACTTTACTATCTTCTTCGAAAGGTGCTAAACTCGGCATTGCAGATGCGTACACATTTCATGAAACAGTTTACTTGAAACAAAATAACACAATTTCTGTTTTGTTTCTGCTATATGGCCATGTTATATACTTGTATACTATTATTGAAGATAGCTTGCCAGGCAAGGTAATATACGCCCACTAGATTTCCAGTATTTTTGATTGTTAAAACGATTCACTCATGGGTGATAAGTTGATAATTTCAACCAAATTCATCAAAATCCGTAAGGAATTGTGCCTTGGAAAAACAAGCCAAAAACCGAACGCGTTTTAAAGAACAAGGGCAATAATTCATATTAGATAATTTGTGATATTTCTTTTCAATAGGGTTCATCCTTGAATGGTAATTAAAATTTTCAACAAGTTCTGTCAAAATCTGTAAAGCATCAAGTGTTCACGAGCTAAAATGTTGATGCTTTTTTTTTAAAAAAACAGCAATAACTGATATTAAATATTTTAAGATTTATCTGATTTTCTATAGGGTTCATCCTTAGGTGATTCCACATACTCATGCCAAGTTCCGTTAAAATCAGTCAAGAAATGTGACTTGCACAGTGTTTATGAGCCAAAAATCGAAATCATTTGAAAGAACAAGGGCAATCAAATATTATGTGATATTTCTTGTTTTCAATAGGTTTCATACTTGAGTGATAATTAACAATTTCAGCATATTTTGTCAAAATCTGTAAATCATTGTGCCTTCTAGAGGGTTTACAAGCTAAAAATTTTGACGCGTTTCAAAAACAAGGGCAATAACTAATACTAAATTCATTAGGTTCATCATTAGGTGATTACAAATACTAATGCCAGGTTACGTCAAATCGCTCAAGAATTGTGACTTGTAGAGTGTTTAAAAGGGAAAAATTGAACACATTTTATAAAGCAAGGGCAATAATTCGTATTAAATATATTTCGATATTTTTGATGTTCAATAGAGTTCATCCTTTGGTGATATTAAACAGTTTCAGCAAGTTTTGTCAAAATGCATCAATTATTGTGATTTGTAGAGTGTTTACAGGCCACAAATTGAACACGTTTTCAAACACAAGGTATTGATATTAAATATTTTTCGATTTAACTGAATTTCACAAGGCTTCATCTTTAGGTGGTTACAAATGCCATGTAACGTCAAAATCGCTCAAGAATTGTGACTTGTAGAGTGTTTACAAAGCAAATATCCAACACATTTTTATAGACCAAAGGCAATAATTCGTATTAAATATATTCAGATATTTTCTATTTTTAAAAGGGTTCATCCTTGGGTGATATTAATCAATTTCAGCAAGTTTTGTCAAAATCGGTCAATAACTGTGCTTTGTAGAGTGTTTACAAGCCAAAAAATAACGCGTTTTCAAAAACAAGGGCAATAACTGATATCAATTTTTTTTCGATTTTACTGGTTTTCAATAGGCTTCATCCTTGGGTGATAACAAATACTCAAGCCAAGTTTCATCAAAATCCATTAAGAATTGTTCTCTCAAGAGTGTTTACAAGCTAAAATTGAACGCGCTATCAAGAACAAGGGCAATAACTCATACTAAATGTTTTTATATTTCGCTGATTTTCAATAGGGTTTATCCTTGAGTTATAACATACTCTCACACCAAGTTTCATCAAAATCAGTCAAGAATTGCACATTGTAGAATGTTTACGAGCCATTCAAGAACAAGGGCAAGTACTCAGACCAATTTTTTTCCGTTTTCGCTGATTTTCAATAGGGTTCATCCTTGCGTGATCATAAACACTCTATCAAGTTTCGTCTAAATCCTTCTAGAATTGCACCTTGTAGAGTGTTTACGAGGAATTGTGGACAGACGGACGGACGGACGGACATGGGTGACGACAATATACGCACTCCATTTAATGTGGGCGTATAAAAATATGGCATTTGTAGGACAAAGATGTTTGTTCATTGACCCAGCTCCTTCCTAAATGCTGGTTTCGCCTCCGCCATATAATCAGTTCCCTTTAAAGCACCAGTGGCGTTTAATTCAACATTTAAATCAACAACTTCAGATTCCATTGAATCTTGCGTGAGATTGACTTCCAGACATCAACAACATATTCAAATTACTTTCCTTGAATTCAGACAACGAACGCGTTGTTTTTTAAATGAACGTTTTGTGTAAAGAATTGACTAACGTTGTTAAATCAGTCTCAATGTAAAGATCAGGTGGGATTTCGAAAATCTGAATACAATAAACACTTGAAACGTTCGCTCGCTAAAAAACAAAAGAAGTTAATGAGTATTTTTAAAAATGTTAATGAAAGCAAACACTTGATGTATTACAGGAAAGCTTTTGCCATATAATGAGTGTTTTAAGTTCTAAAGTGATAGAGTGCGATGTTTTGGGTAACTTTTGAGCTATGGAAATCAAGTACACACTTTCTCATGAGTTGGACCAAACTGAGAAAAATCTGAGGTCTGTGAAAAGCGCTTTTTGAAAATATGGACATAACTGCACATAAATTTTCAGTGCGGTACTCAAGTAGTTTCTTAGCTAAATTCTTTCTTCTTTCAGCTGATTTATGTTTTTCAATTTGGTCGCTGTATGAAAGACATCATCGTTCGGTAGCCTATTATTTCGTAAGAGAAGCTCCTAAAAAAAATTAATTTAGAGGAAGGGAGGGTTTGATTCTCCAATATGTACGGACCTAGGCTGGAACAAATACTGATTTGAGAAATCGGGATAAAAGGGTTGGATCTGTTGGATATTTTGGTTCTGTTCTGGTCTGAAATTAGACGAAACGTATAATACAATTTGCTTTTAACAAGATAGTCACCAAATCCTAAAGTGGAACTAACTGGATCTCAACTGCAAAATTATGAATTATTAACTTATGTTTGCGTAAACACGAAACGTAGATGACATATTGTCAAATTAGATATAGACGAAGTTTTATAATAAGACATTGTTTCCGACTTGTAATATTAGTTTAATTCGCTTAATTTCCTGTCACGATATTACAAGTAAGTTAAACGTGCATTTCTTTCTATATTTAACATTTTCAAAGTTTGCAATAATAGGCTACGCCTGAAAATTTGTGTTTTCCAATGTAAGTCCGGGACATCCAGAATCAACACAGAACAATGTGGACTAACAAGCAATATGACCAGGCAGAGCATTTCACTCCACATGAATACACAGGGGTAATTACAACAAGGCCAATGCCGAATATTTGTTTTTGTTAGGAATAGAATAAGAAATATGCGTATGATTTAAATGTATCGCTTATTGGCTGTCTACTATTAAGGTGGTTCCTTTATCAAATCTACCTACAGTGCAGCAATGAAAGACTAACTTCAATAGACAAAAGGATTTTTGTCTCATAGAAAAATATCTTAGTTAGGGACACACTTTATTCATTATTAGCAATTGCAGAATTTACAACTAACAACAACGATATGAAATATGCCCGCAATAATTATCTCATCATGCAAATAGGCAACGTACATCCATGTGAATGTTACGTTTCATGAATTATATTGTCAATTATGTGCATCTGTTTTAGTTGCTAAGGTTTTGTTATTAACAAATGCAGAGTATACATGAATATACACAATAGCCCCTTAATTTCTGTAATAAACAAATTTCCTCAAAGATTCTTATTTCATTTCTTGTGATTACTGTTGTATGTTTTTTTGATGCAATTTTCAATACTTGAATCATTATCCAAAATTTGGTTTTATGAACAATTTCAACATAAGATTATAACGTGATTCAATTTTAGTAAAAATAAATATCCGACTTCAGTTTCATAATAGAACATTAATATTTATTTTACATGACACAATATTTAACTTGGCATATTCATAAATAATAAAGAAAGCGGGGAAAGTGATAAGAAGCAGTTTCGCCTTTAAGTATATTGACAACCTGCGGTTTACTTAAAGCAATATAAAACGTATTTCAAGAAGAAATTTTGTGTTGACCCCAATAATCCAGTTTATTGAATTGAGTCAATATGGTGCTGATGGCATTCTAGGAAACAAAATTGCGTCTGCTTTTTACGATCAATATTCAACTTTATGATTTAATAGTTTTTAGTTAAAGGTACGTAAGTCTCATCTTAGACAATGTAGACCATTTTGCAATTGGAGAAATGATAGAAACTAGTTGGTAACTTCGAAGAAGGGAGGGATTGATTCTCCGAACTGTGCAGGCCTAGAATGAAACACTTCTTTAAGAATATGAAATAAAGGGTCTGGAACTGATCGTTTAGATGTTAGATAAAATAATATCTCTCCAAGACGAGGTGTTAGTTTGTTAAATACTGATGGGCTCAAGTTTACATTACACGGTTGTCATAGAAGTTCTAATTGTTTGTACATGCAACAATCATCTGTCATATTCTTCTCTTTAAATTTTACCTCCCTAAGGAGAATTAGTGAATAAGGGGAACTTCACTTTCGAGGGAACATAAATTTACTCACTCTATGACACACAGGACCATGTTATATTTTTTCATCCGAAAGACTTTATGGACCTAATTCCATAATTAATACCCCCCCCCCCCCACTCCCTAAAAAAAAAAAAAAACAAAAGATAAAAAAAAAAAAAAAAAGGATTATTTGAGATTAAACTGTTATTGGTTATTGTATGAAAATACAGCTTTATGTGAAAAATTAGTATTGCTATGTTATGACGTCTGTTTTTTGTTTAATTTTATTTTGTAGTATTTCTTAATTGCTAACTAATTTTGCGCATATCAAATCCTAAGTAACATTACATAGTTGAGTTTTACTTGTTGCTATAGTTGCCGATTCTAGCAAGTACATCGATCACTGGCCCGTAATGTACTGAAAGTAAAGATTCTCAAATACGAAGAATGAAGTAACCAAGAAGAACAAACATCCAAACAACTTAGACATAATGCCCTATCGATCCGAGTTTAATTGGAAACAATAAATATACATGAGAACTCCTTTTGGTTATATTTTCAGATACCATTATATCAACATCATTTGGTTGAGTTCCAACTGGTTTGCTATGAGTAATTCCTGTTATAACCCTTTTATTTATGGCTTATGTAACGTAAGTATAACATTTGATTTGTTTAAAGTTGGGGTTTCCCGTTTAGTTTGAAAATCATTGACTGTTCCTTATCCTGAACCCTTTTACATTGAACATCATCAAAATTTGAAAGTTTCAGTCCGGTGTATGAAAATCTATCCTTTTTAATATAGTTCATTACAATATGAGCTCAATACATACTTCCACTTGCGTCTTTTTGTCGGGTGGTTGATCTGTATTTAGTACCTACCCTGCTATCTGGTGTCTTGGAATACATCAATACCATACGAGAACCAGCACTAAGTCTTGCACTTTTTAAATATGAAACTACACGTTTACTCCACCAACTTTTCTGCACATCACTGGGTTATGCTTTTACTCAAGTATTAATAACTTAATCAAGGTTCAAAATAATTTATAATCGATCCCGTGAGAAAAAAATTCTAATAATGATCTACGAAAGGGGCCATGGACAACATCTCTACCGAGCTCGCGAGTTCTGACATTATAAACCAATTTCGTAATCTAAATACTCCGGTGAAGAATCTATAGCCAAACCTGTTTTAAGCAGCATACAAATACCTCTCCTGTATATTGGCAACTCAACCAAACTTCCGAATGAAATGATCTGATGATGGTGAGGTATCTCCAACCAAACCTGCGTGGACAACATCTAAATCGGGCTCAACAGTCTTCACATTACATGCCTGTTTCAAAATAAATTGACCTATTAAGGAGTGTATATTCGAATTCATGTAGACAATATACGATTAGCGCTCGTCAATAAGCGTATTCCAATTTAAAGATATCGCAATATTTCATATCTTTATTATTGAATTATCGAGTAGAGCATTCGTATAATATTTATCGGTTATTTTTCGTCAGAGGAATTTCTTGCCAAGTTATTGAGTTATTGCCCTTGATTTGAAAGACGCATTGTTGAAAATGCTAGACTACAGAACATTTTAAACCGGAAACACGGCTATGTTTTGGAAAAAAAATCCATACAGTAATAAAAAGAGGAGAGATTTACTGAATTCTGTTTTATAAGATATATTAACAGTAAAAAATCTTCTTACGTAAAAAGAGTTTATTACTAAGAATGAAATGTCAATTTATTAAAGTTTTGACAGATTTCTTTATCAAAACAGTAATAAAAAAAATATTCCTCTTATGAAATTGATTATAGGAGTTTTTTTGTGATTTTGTTAAGAAATAAAAAAATAAACGCCTCAGACTGTTATAGTGCAGATAATAATGAAACATTTTATATGAGAACAAAAGGATAATAATAACACCCACCACTTGGTCAATATCGGACCACTTACTACTTTGATTATAAAATATAACAAAATATTTAATGCATACCGATCCTTAGCTAGGGGCAATTAAAAAGTTTAGTTTAGTTTCTGTGCTTTTCAAAAGTTTATAGATCTATTTCATGCCCAAACCGTTCCTAAATGTATCATGTTATCTAAGTAGTTTTAGTACAAATTAGTATTTATTTGTAGTGTTTATTTACCTGAAATCTTTTCCTTCTTGCAGGAAAAGTTTAAGAGAGAATTCAGGATCCTGTTTTCAATGTGTCCATGTAAGTGTGTACAGCCAGAAAACAAGGAGTACATAGATTATTCCGAGGACGGGAACCATACCTACCGCCGCTGTAGTGTCACCCGTAACATCACAGTACGTTATAATTTTGCTAACAACGGAAGCCGACGTTTCTTCCGCAACCAAACTGATGCCACAGAGACGTCACAAATTTGACTAGCACGGACGAAAACGTGCCAGTCTAAAGATAAAGTTTTATGTCAGGGTCAAGGACGTGGATCAAACCGGAAGTTCAAGCATAAACAGGAGTCGTGTAATGGTTCGACCTCGACCTCGATGTTCCCGGTTGATATCTTGCCCACCGATGTTGGCTTGACTCATATTGGACGTCAGGAAAAAGTCTATCAGTCGGTGTATCCGTTTCTGCCGAATGAAAATCATGGACCAACTGAAGTTTGAATGTTGAGAATCTACGACGATCGCGTCCTTCATCTTGTGCTTCGGTTTGACCTGTTTTGAAAGTTTCTCTATCGCAAGAATATTATTGGCCAACCGAGGTTTCAAAGTTGTTCATCGTTAATGTGTTAATTTCTGGAATTCTTCATTTCTTTCTGGTTTAACAGATGTTGGACGACAACGCATCACTTTCATAAGGTCCATGTACTACTGGACGATGTGACAATATTATGGAAAGTTTGAGTTCAGGTAACTATGTGTAAATATCCGAAGATCCATGACAATGAAAATTATTTCTTATTTAGTGACACGTGAATATTCAGTTTGGGTGTCGGTTTAAACCACCTCAGACTATTCTATCAATGGTATTGACGTCAAGAGTGAAATACCGCTATGTACAATCTATTTTCTCAATGCTTCGCGGATAATAGAACAAAGATGGATGTGGTGATTATGTCGTTGACGAAGAAGGTCGTATGGCATTGTTAAAATGGTAGTTGATTGACGATGGTGAGAATTGTTGCAATAACATCACAAACGTGGAAGTAGAACGTTATTGATATATTTTAAAGTTATTCGACGAGCATCGATGTGTTTAAATCGTTATCGACCGATATTATTGAGCTGAAATCGTAGACGATGCTACGAACATTTTGATTGTTGTTCCGTTTTAAGGTTAATGTGCTAAATGCCGAAATTGCAATGGATTCGCGATTAACGTGCGAACGATGTTGTTTGATTAGGAACAGGTGAAATTCTACTATGTAGAAGTTGAATCATGCGTTTCGGAAGTACAATCTGGGGGAATAGACGCCATTTTACTAGAATATCCAGGGAGAATCTGTGTTTCAACTCTGTATGAACTTTGCCTTCTTCATTTTGTATATAAAACAACTTTCACTTATGGATTTTTTCAGTGTGTAGATTAGATGTTCGTATAAGAAAGTTTTACCAAGTGATCTATTTTTCTTTATTCCTGTGATATAAATAAGGGAATACCAGAAAGGACATTTGTTCTTAAAAGTTTCAATGGTCACTGTATATTTGTATCATTTAAGGCTGGTCATATCTTTAGAATTGTATTTTTCATTTGATTGTTTATTGTTGATTTATGTTGAAAAAGAATACCATAACTTTCATTTTGAGTGGTCTATTTTAGCCCGCCTATCTACAATCCTTACATCAGACCCACTAATAAAATATGTTAACGTGGTAGGTGTAAATGAGGAGGAGAATTTGTTCAAGATTTTAGTTAGGTGACTGTCAATGATTCAGGTCAGAAGGGCTGTTGGCTCATTCATATGACATTCTTCTTTGAAATCTTGAAGCTGTAACCAAAATTCATTTGAGAGTGACTCAGTACAAAAGAAAGAAAGAAACAATTATATTTTACAAGGATAACAACTTGGGTTCACATGTGACAAGGATCCTTTCTACCAGCTAGTCTTTGGCCAAACCTCTTGGTTTTGATCTTTCCCAGATTATCCGTACCATTAACTGTCGGGTGGACTGCAATTGTGAGTTAAGATGACTTATTCAAGGTTATCGAACTTTTCACACAACGATCGAGATTAGAAGACACGTCCGACATCTGTAACGTATCCAAGTAAGTGACATCAAGACAGAAAGGACTTACTGCTGAATAACGCTACAGAACGCTTTTCTTATGTTGCAAACCCTAGTATTAAAGAAGAAAACACATAAGGTTGCGAAATCTAATATCAATACCAGTTAAATTTTCTATATTCGGTTCTATTCTTGAAATCAAATAAAACCTTCAAGTCATAACGACAGGAAATGAAGGCATTTTATTTCCTTAAATAATTTCATCTCAATGGAAGTTGATAATTGAAACCTTGTACTGTTATCAAATTCATTCAAGTCATGTGAATTAATATCTCAACTGCATAAAAAATAAATGAAGATTCTGCAAATTACATCATTCACATGAGGGATGTCCATATTTCTTCATAACTTAAACATCGTTTAGAAATAAAGGGGGGGGGGGAGTGCAAACCACAAGCACAAGGTGATGTTAAGGAACACGCATATTTTAAATTAAATTAGGCAAATAACATTTCAAGTAATAATTATAGCACAGTTTTCAACGACTCTGCTCGGCTCTTCGTTCACGCGTCGGTCTACATAGCATTTACGTACACACGTAGTTACACTGCATTGGTACGTATTTATACCTTTGCAAACGACGGCATAAAATCACTCGATGACGAGTTTAGTCACTTCTCCTGTACTGAAAAGTTCAACCCGCGTTAACATACAGACACGTGTTAGTTGATGTTTTTCAATTGACTTGCAAGCTGAATTAAACTGATGTCGCTAGGATTACTAAGAATGATAATATCTGTATCTGTAATTACATTCTTCCTCTCTTTTATTTACACTCACTCTTAAAAGCATTTAACCGCAATAGTATAAATCAAAGCTAAAGAAGCTTTTACTGGCGTAACATTTGTGAATGGAAATTACTATACTACAAGAACAGACAAGGTCAAAACATTTATGAAACATGCAACACGTGGATCTTGTTAGATTGGGACAAGGGGGTTGGAATTGGTTACTGGAACGTAACGTCGGATTCCGTAATTCCGTAAAAGGGTTCACAACATTAGTGGGAAGTTAGTTTGGAGAATCGTCAATGTTACAAACCACAAACCCCGACCTGCACCACTAGCACAAAAATCCGAAAATCCATCTCGAGCTTTATCAGGATCGAACCCTTTCCCTTCAAGTTAGCGAGCTCTCCAGTTGGCTACTTGGGTACATTCCCGAAGTAGTCATATGCCTATATTACAAGACCTTTTTGTTTCATTATGGTACTGAGCTTTGTTGGATGTTGAACTTTACATCATTATTTCTCCTAATAAGATTCAAAACCAACCCTTTAACAACAGTAAACAATAGTCATAGTCATGTTAAAATGTTCGTGGAATATCAAAACAACGGAGCGACGTCTCTGTAAATAGAAAGCTTTTAATAACATCTAGTAGATTCGACCGATAATTTTAAGTAGATTGTGCATTGAAAATACTAAAACAAAACCAGATATATCAACAATGGAATCATGGTTTAAATGTAAATCCTTTGGCAGAAGTAAGTCCCAATGGAACGCGATTGTCCTAATGATAGCTCATCGATCATTGCGAAAATTAGGAGACGTATATAAACAGATTATGAAAACAGTTGATACTTCATTTCCAGATTGTATTAAACATGTTATGATACAGCTGATATTTGAATTAAAGTGGTACTCGAAATTTAATCTTTATTTAAACGAGTGTTCAGTTGTTTCAGTATCTATTTCTCGATCTAGCACGAAATATTTGCCATGTTGTGGTCGAGCAATTACCTTGTTGCAATGTACGACTTCCAATTGATGGTGCTGCATATGTTCGTTTACACATAAGGCAGGCTCAGATATCTAGAAGAATATAAAATGAATGTGAATGTAGGAAGAGATGGGCTATCTCTTTTCTGTTCCCCATTTCCATAGAAACGCCACTGCAAGGACAGTATATTTAGTTGCTCAATCTGAAGTAGTTATGGTCTTTTCTATTTTTTAATCAAGGGAAGCAACTCTTCACTTTTTGCCGCCATTTGCAAGAATCTCGCAGATTTGACTTTTTGTGTGTAATTCACCACAGATAACGTAAGTAATGTCATTCTGGGCCTGTCGTCAACGACAAATGAATTGAAATGATGCCGGAGGTCATGTTATATAGAATAACTTATTAGCTTATTCAACGTGTCTAACGTAGTTTGAAATCCTTCTATCACTGTATATTAGACAGATTCAATTACAGCCGAGACGATTCACTTTCCTTTATAGTCCCTAAAATAATACAATTACATATGTTCCAATTTTCGTACGTCATTGTATCTTAATAACTTATGAATACAGTGGATGATCTGGTATCAAGCTAGGTTGAAATGGTGTAGTATTTGATAAGTTGAGAACTTTGTTTCAGTCTATAATTATGTTTTAGCTAACAACTATATACATAAGTCGATTAAGAGTTGGACTGCTTCTGAGCGGAAGGTTGGAATTTTTACCTAGTGTCGGCTTGGTATATAATCATCCACTAACGCCTCTGTAAAATGAAAATCAAATATTGGGTGGGGGATGCTCTGCCCGTTTTCTCCTTCCGCTGCAATGCACCTACTCATTTGTATGACTCACATGGCCAAGCTGAACAAAAGACAAAAATTATACTTGTAACCAAATACGTGTTGACAGAACAGTTGACGAAATAGAGTAATGTGATTTTAATTGCAAAGAAAAAAAAATTCAATCAAACTAACTTTGATGGCGTTAATTTTATTGTAACATGAAGCCTTTTTACCAAATGCAACGTTTTTACCATCGGCAGAACAATTTGTCACTGAAAATGACACAAATTACCTTGCTTATTCAGAAACCGAGATCTGCATTTAATAGCAGCAGTTTTATGGAAGATGTTTATAACGAATTCGCAAAGATTTCATTTGTTTGACAAAATATCGAAGTATAACAGTAAATTTAAAGACATAGTCTTATATCTAACTTGAAGTATCGTCTGTGCTTGCTGTAATGGCTTTGCGTGTTGCTTTCTGACAAATAATTATCATATCACTTTGCTAGATTTAGTTTTTTTACCTTTTTTCAAGTCGTATCGTAAACTTTTAATGACTATAGTTGTTGTTCATTGAGCTTATTGTTTTGATATTAATCTGTTTGTAGGTTGATTTAATTAAGGTCGGGTGTTGCTATATCATTAATTTATATTATCTAGGTTGTTATACATTTTTAAGTGTTTTGATGTCATATTGTTTAGTTGCTTTTACGAATCCTGTTATCTTCTAACTTATTTCTATTATTGAACGGCCACGACAATATTATTATCATTGTGCTTGCTGTAATGTCTTTGCGTGTTGCTTTCTGACAAATAGTTATCATATCACTTTACTAGTTTGAGCCTTTTACCTTTTACCAAGTCGTACCATTGTTTTTAATGACTGCAATTGTTCATTGAGCTTATTGTATTGATGTTAGTTGTTGCTATATCAATAATTTATATTTTCCAGGTTGTTATTTTACATTTTTAAAGTGTTATGCTGTCATATTGTTTTGTTGCTTTTGCTAATCCTCTTGTTATCTTTGGAATTATTGCTATCATTGAACGGCGACGTCGATACTATTACCAATGAACTTTTTGCTATTAATGAACTTATCGCTAATTATTTTTTTATTCGCAAAGTTTTTCTTTTGCTGTCCTTTTAGAGGTTATTTATTTCTTTGCGTGAAAAAAATCCTTATGATTCGTCGATAACTTAAAAACTTTTAAAACCAATTCGCCTCATTTTTCTCTAAAATACATCCTATATGATTATTGAATTTTATTTCCTTGTCATTTGAGACCACTTCTCCATGCTCATATTGAAGGTTTTATGGTGTTTTAATTTGGAAGCGCAACGATATCATAGCGTGATGATACATGGGGAATAGTTAGAATATTTTTATGGAAATTAAATTGTTTTGTTGATACCATTTCTTCCGGAGCCAGCGAATAAATATTCCATAAATAGACATTGCAAGCTGTTAAAGAGATACTGGGCTGATTCCAGTTGCTGCAGGCGTCATAAGATACTTTCTGGGGGCACGCGGTCGTTGTTAAGCTTTATATACACTAGTTAAAACCTAGTTATTTCTAAATGATAACCTTACGTTGTTTACTTTGGTTTGTTAGTTTTGACTTCAATATCTGTGTAATGTCGAGAAGCAATGACGGGTGTAGTTCCAGGAAGTATCTAACTCCTTTGGACACCTGGTATCACTTTTCATAAGATAGTACCTTGTTTATAATTGATTGATACTTTCTAAATACCGCTACCTATGTATTGCCAAACTGGGTTTTTTCTTGTGTATTCCTTTCATTCTGTAATAGAGTAGCAATGACGGGTGTGGCGCCAGGTATCCATGCTTATTTTTCTAGACACCTGATACCACTTTCTCATTTATAATCGATACACTTCTGCTACTAATTTCTGACCCAAGTTTTTTTTCCTTTTCTTGCTTTTAATTATTTTTCAAGTTTCGTTTTGCTGTTATTATTATTATTATTATTTCATGTTTCGCTTTGCTGTTATTATTATTATTATTTCAAGTTTCGTTTTGCTGTTATTATTATTATTATTATTTCAAGTTTCGCTTTGCTTTTATTATTATTATTATTATTTCAAGTTTCGCTTTGCTGTTATTATTATTATTATTATTATTATTTCAAGTTTCGCTTTGCTGTTATTATTATTATTATTATTTCAAGTTTCGCTTTGCTGTTATTATTATTATTATTATTTCAAGTTTCGTTTTGCTGTTATTATTATTATTATTATTTCAAGTTTCGCTTTGCTTTTATTATTATTATTATTATTTCAAGTTTCGCTTTGTTGCTATTATTATTATTATTTCAAGTTTCGTTTTGCTGTTATTATTATTTCAAGTTTCGCTTTGCTGTTACTATTATTATTATTTCAAGTTTCGCTTTGCTATTATTATTATTATTATTATTATTATTATTATTATTATTATTATTATTATTATTTCAAGTTTCGCTTTGCTGTTATTATTATTATTATTATTTCAAGTTTCGCTTTGTTGCTATTATTATTATTATTTCAAGTTTCGTTTTGTTGTTATTATTATTTCAAGTTTCGCTTTGCTGTTATTATTATTATTATTTCAAGTTTCGCTTTGCTGTCTATTTGTTATTCTTTCTTCACCTTTTTAATGACACGTTGGCATTTTAAATCAACCCTGTGACATTACAAGACTGTCACTATATTAGACTTGATATTTTCATTTAATTTAAAATAAGGTCTTAAATGTCTATGAATTGTGGGAGCAGTGGGATTCTTGACATTTCCTTTGCGTAACAAGGTTTGATTTTAGATTCATTTTTTTTATTATTATTTTTCCTATTCTTTTTATTCTATTCGTTTTACGTCCCACTCTTATGTTTCATATTGACTTGTCTCTCTTCATCATCGCAAGATAATAATAAGTACGCCTCATAGCTAGACTTGATGATTGAGAGTGACAAATAATATTTCTATAGGGGCAAAATGGTATGGTCTTAAGCAGGGTCTACACGATCAAACATCCAATCAGAGTGGAGATCCTGATCAGGTGACTGACCTATCATGTGACTTCCCGCGAAAAAAATGCAGCTTCCACGTCCAGGAAAAGCAAGGCTGATGATGGTAAATGTTGGACCTATTTTATGTGTATACTCCTTAAAGAATCCAATAATGATTAGTAGACGAGACTTTTACCAGCTCCAATTGATGATCTCATTAGTGTGTCTTGCTTAATGATAAATGGCTCCACCTTTCAAAGTAGTTCATCAAATCTTGCTTTGTCCATCCTCAGAAAGTTCTTATAACTTTTCTGGTCCGATGACAACAGAAAATGATATGACCGATAGTCTTTCCTCATCGAAATCCAGTTTCTACACCATAAACGAGGCCCTTCACCTTTGCGACGCCGACGTTGGCAGCAATGGCACCTATTATTGCATCTACCCTCAAGATATCCCTCTTGGATTTTGGATTCGGAGGGAGGAGACAGGGAGATTCCGTCCAGATTTCATCAAACATAATGGTTATCAAACACAATGAAACTGTACAGGCAAACATCCTCAAACAGTGCCAAACACCCATGATGTTCGGTCAAACTAAAGTCGAAGATGTTTGATCGGGTAGACCCTGCTTTAGTTGAAGTGATGAATTTGGTCGTCAGAATATCAGGGAGCAATTCATTTGATTGTGGAGGAATGGGAGGGGGGTTCATTGCCCCACTGTAGCCACGTGTCTGTCTCATTTCAGTTGTTCAACACATTTCCTACATATTCCTACATTCTATATTGTTGGCACCAAGGTCGTTCCTCCGTCCTCCTTGTAGAATCTTAAACTGTCCATACTCGTTGATGAAACCTAGTAAGTTTAAATCGCAGTATATCTCATCATGAAATTAAGAAACTTGAGCGCTTTCAGATAATTAGAATTATTGCCCCAACAGCCTTCAATTTTCAGGCTGTTATAACCGCAGGTCGACTGAGGTTAAATTGGTCCAATATCCCATATGCTTTACCGGTCGTTGACATGCAGTTGGTCTAATATTCTTCTTATTCTACGGTGGACATTGACCAATCAGTATCACCATCAACAAATTTTGTTGTGTGGGGGTGAAGTAGAATTCGAATCGATCTGTTTTCAAGTATTCACAAGTATATGCCTCTTAATTACATAAAAATCAAAAGATCAATACTTGAACTTCAGGAAAATGAAGTGCCTTTGATCCTAGCTAAATTCGCTTTTAAACCTTCAACCATCCAACACTTTTTACACGGAAAGAGAGTTTTAATTCAATTTGTTCTAACAAGCATGATCTATTGTGGACAATTTGTTATTGAATCGCTCCATAATTAGTTTAAATCTTGAGAGGGAAAGAAAAAAGTTTTCAAAAACCTTCTTCGGAACTAGTTTCAACATCTGAAAACTTATCCTTGCCTTCCAGTTTGATTCATTTCTTTTTTCATGGTGGGAAAATTTTACA
Organism: Nipponacmea schrenckii; assembly: GCA_030562195.1. Lineage (NCBI taxonomy): Eukaryota > Metazoa > Mollusca > Gastropoda > Lottiidae > Nipponacmea > Nipponacmea schrenckii. Next base: position 14,690,610 of record JAUJPP010000012.1, on the reverse strand, counting down.
AACTAAACAAATTAGAATTTATTTGTACATTTGTATACAAAATGATAAGATGCGACCGGTCGCGTTTTGTTTATATACAATACGATCTGATAACGATGATTCCGATTCGCAAAAGGATTGTGTTAATTGTAGAAATAGTTTCTTCTTGATTATCATTACCGATCTCTTCATTTCATCACGATTTCAATCGTGCCGTCGATCGTGATAGTGGGAACCAAGATTAAACTAGAATCTAAGCAATGCTCCGGTTTTATGCAATATATTTTGTTTTAGACACACAGTGCTTTTGCCATTTCAGATGTAACTAAATAAATGAATTTAATAAAATAGTCTAACCGTTTCAGGTTTGTTAGTTTGTAAACTATTCCTCATTTTGCCATGTCAAGGATATTAGGTTACTTGTGTTGACACTTTTAAATTGTCAGTTCTGTTTTTATTGACCACAACAGGCCTTTAAGCTCTCGGATGTCAATTAACTTTGTTTCTTCCGTATTGGAACCTCTTTTGATGCTGAAGTTTGTTTTTCAATTAACCAGTTTTTTAAAAGATATAAACATTTCATTGGAGTTAAAGTTTAAGATAGATTTAAATTACTGACCGATCAGACCAGAACACACAAAAATCACGAAACATCCATAAAGCATTTATTTGTGTGAAATTAAAATATCAATTGTGTAACATATTCATCAGTGACTTAAAAGTGTGGTTTCATTAATTCTTATGAAATACATGTGTACATTGTATGGTAAAATGAAATTTTCAGTATAAATAGTTTACTTCTGTACAAGTTGGCGTTAAGCCGCGAACAGATCAGATACGATTCCCAGTCCGAGATGATCAGTACAAATAGATGCGATTATAAGGAGTACTAAACCAGACACGATGTGGACACAATGTGCTTCTACTATTTTCAACAGGATAATTCCGAACTTGACATAGGACCAGACATTGTACCTCGTCTTTTCTATCTATTCAATAAAGGAAAAGACGTCTCTATCTAGATTTTGGTCTTTAATTTTTATCAATTTAAAATACAACTATTTTTTAAAACGAGTACCACTTGAACCTGTAAACAGCACGCATGTATTAAATGTATACCGTATTGAATTCTTGGTGACGAACCATTAATTCAAATCTAACCACTTCGAAATAAATAGTATAAAAAAAGACTTCCACGTTAACGAAGACATTCATCGGAAATTGAATAAGGGTCTGAATTTCAAAAGACATGGCCATATCGTCTAATAAGCTGCAATAAAGAGACTGGGGTCATGCTTTCTCTATAGCTGCAATTAGTAGTATGTGGCAATGAAAAGTTACTCGATCACGCGTAGATTTGTGGATAAAGAGACAAAAATATGTCGAAATGAAAGCCTTGTGTCGATACAGCCCCCAGCTGATTTTCTTTTCTTAAGCCTTATGTTTTTAAAAGCAAGTAGCTGATGTTTTGAAGGAAAACTAGGATTTCATAAAAGTATGTTAGAGATTTCGCCAATTTTACTGATTGTGATTATGCTACTTTGTTTTGTTGATTACCGACGTTCATCGTTTACCAATGTAACTTTAACCCTTTCCATGCGTAAAACGCGTTAACGCATCAAACAAATAACGTTATAACTTGCGGAAAACGCGTTAACGCGTCTTTCACTTTCACCGCTTATTAACTGTTAGGGATGCACGAGTTGCTTAATATAGACATTGTTTAATGACATCAGAGGAGTTTCCCTATTCTAAGCTACTGATTGGTTGACCTTTGACACATTATTCAATAATTTATGCAAAGTTGAAGGACGGTCGTCTGCTTGTTGTGTTTCTGTCAAAACAACAATGGCTGCGCCCATGTCGGGCGATAGCCATCGGAAACGTTTAACCTACTCTGCTGAGCAGGCAAGTGTCCTGATTAAAAATTGGTAAGGGGATGATGTAACTAATTCAAGTTCTTCCGATGACGAATCCGATGAGGAAAATAGGCCGCCAGTTGAATCGCTAGACATTATGGTATAGAAGACGCAAAATAAATTGACTTGACGTCATAAATGGGAAATCTATCATGTGACGTTATGGTCACTTTACCACTATCTATGTGCACCCATTTCGAATAAATGCCGCATATCTGGATGTCAATGGATTCTTTATAAATTTATTTTTAATTTGATACCAAATTCAAACCCATTGAAGCTATACAAAGAGAGTAATAGCTAAATGACGTGATGGAATTTGGTGTGATTTGAACGTTATTTTTAAGTTGACGTCGCAGTATGTATAGTAAAAATTGTTTGCCATTGATAAAATTATCACTCAAGTGTTCCCCATCCATTTATCTTTATTTTTATACCAACTATACTTACCTGGGACCTTTATAAGCAAAGTAATATTGATTTAACGTCATGTTTTAGAAATAGTGATTATTAATTCCGCACAGAACGTTGACGTCACGTTGTAATATTACGCATAGAAAGGGTTAAGCTTGTACTCCTTTTTTACATCCTGTCCCAGTGTTAGTAACTGTTTTGTACCTTTCTATTACAATGTTAAGATCTGCTGACTGCTGTCGTTATCCAGGTCTAGCGATCAAGTCACATTTCATACACGATATTTAGTAAATGTCGACTAATGGCCATAATTCGACTTTTAAAAATCACTTGATTATGTAGTGATGCCAACTAAAACGACTGGCATAATTCCCTGAAGGAATATAAAGATCTCGCCCGATGCTTCTGTGAGAAGAGAAACAAAGGAACTTTTGCGTTCATGTACTTGATCGAGGCAACATAAATCTGTCCATCACATGCGTATTTTAGAACAAATTGTACATCGAAATAATTATGTATTTTATTCATATATTGTATTGACCCCATGTGCTGTTAGTTAGACAGGAAAAATATGTCCTCGTGTATTGGAACAAATTCTTTCCCATGTAAAAATAAAATATTAAAAATTGCCACTTCCTGATGAGTATATTTTATATACTGTTTCTTGGTTAAACGATCCCTTGCGATTTGGCATGTTTGACCCAAGACAAGGTAATTTACGACTTTCCTCGTGTATTGGAATTAATTCTTTCCCATGTAAAAATAAAATATTAAAAATTGCCACTTCCTGATGAGTATATTTTATATACTGTTTCTTGGTTAAACGATCCCTTGCGATTTGGCATGTTTGACCCAAGACAAGGTAATTTACGACTTTCCTTGTGTATTGGAATTAATTCTTTCCCATGTAAAAATAAAATATTAAAAATTGCCACTTCCTGATGAGTTTATTTTATATACTGTTTCTTGGTTAAACGATCCCTTGCGATTTGAAATGTTTGTACCAAGACAAGGTAATTTACGACTTGTGACATATCAGCACAAATACTTAATTTTTGTTTATTATCATGTCAATGAATGTTTTTCTTGAAAATAATCATTTCTTATGTATCTTTCCAAATCAACACTTTGCAAGCTTAGCTTGGTTATATATGTCTTGAGTGAAATTTCGAATCAAAGATTTGAAATGAAATGAATGGAGTTTACGTCCTAGTCTTCTGCACCTTATGGGCAAATGCAATCAGTCGACAACATGCAGTGTTCAATGAGGGACATTTTGCCAGGACTAACGACATAAGACTTCTCTGAACGATTCTCGGTTTATTATCCCATCCGAACGAATAGACGCTTTTCTTACGTCAGTCTCCCTGACCTGCATTACTGACAAAGGAACACCGGGCCAAAATATCCGAAACTTCATCTCAATCTTTTAAACTAACTGAGCCACCGCGGCTCCAAATATCAAATAGTTGATCCCACTAGCATTAACTATCCACTTCAATAGCTTGCTACTGGCCTGCTTGATGAACGAATGCCTTCACGCGTCTGATTTTACTAACAATGATAGCAGTATACTTGACCCTCTAATATTTCACCCATCTACCTAGTCTATATTAAAAACCAACTAGAGCATAGCTTAACAAATTTTCATTATTGACTTATTTACTGAGGTCGAGTTTGAAGTTCAGCCAAGATGTTAGACGGGGTAAGTTGTAGTCTTTTACTTTTCTCAAAACCTCAGTTTCGTGGGAGTTTTCCTGTTTCATGGTTGTGTAAGTTCATGCAAGATGAAGACAAGTGTACACCTTAGCGAGGAGTGATTTCGATTTCTAACATCGATTTCGTGGGTAACCGTTCTTAACTTCGTTTAACACATGACGCGAAATTACCTTAGAGATTTCGAGAAAAAAAAACACAAAAATTATTTTGATAAAGTGCTAAAACGGTTTCACACGTGTCTTCACTGAATGTTTTGTTAAACAGTATTTTGACATCCGATACACTGGCTAAAGCAAGATTTAGGGGAGTTATCAAATTCCAATTCCTGTACATGGATGTTTAATGACATTGTCTTATAACCGTCTAGTCCTAATTACGAAAATAAGACACTTTTTGAAAGTTACATTCGACAAGGTATTGAATGTTGGACTATTATTTTATTATAGTGAGCCAATTCAGTTTATTCTGGGGTATGACAGTCGCATGGTTTAATCTCGTTGATATGCGAATGTTACAGGATCAGCTGGAAACCAGGAGAAAGGATACCTGCTGGACAGTCCAGTTTGTTCTGTAACATTTCCTCATTTGTTTAAGACGTTCCTTAAGTATAGGATATTGGCCGACTGCTGTTCGTTAAGTCTAATATGACGACTGCACAAGGACCGAAGGTCAAATTTGAACATGGTCAGATTTGAACACTCATTTAAACTATAGTCACATTCTAAACTATGGTGAGTGCATGTTGTTAAAGCTAATCATGTGACTAATATGATCGGATACTAAAACGACACCACCAAAAACCTTCTACCATAAATGTAACCAGGAAGTGTAGCAGGTAAATAAAACATGAGCTTATTCGAGTACGGAAATTTGGAAGTAGAATGGAATGAATGTACGGACGATAGTGACATCGAATTGTTAACAGCATCACAGAAAATTGAAGCAGAATATTTGCCTGAACATACTGCGAACGACAGCGATATTGAACTTTTAAATTCATCACAACAAATTGAAATGGAATACTATGGAGCACTTTTTTCTGACATTAGTGATGATGACAAGATTGAATGTGGTCAATCCAAGGTGTCTACAGTGGACAATAATAGAATTGAACAACAAACTTGTTTTGGACCATATTCTGAAATCAGAGAGCCTGACACATCTTCGGAAAAACAGAAAGGTGGCAACGCGCGTTTTACAGATATATCGCATGAACAACTAAATGATTTGGCATTTTCAAGACTTCCAGAGAATACTATCGCCAAGAGTAAATGGGCGATTCGAGCATTCGTAAATTGGAGTGAGTACCGTAAATCCAAAGCGAGCAACTCAAAAAGTGTACAAAAGGACATTTTGGATATGGACAACAAAGAACTAAATGATTGTTTAAGTTTCTTTATTGCTGAAATAAGAAAACAAGACGGGAGTGAGTACATGGGTAAAACATTATATGAACTAATTACAGCAATTCAATATCATTTACGGATTAACGGAGTTATTGTTAACTTTTTAACAGACGACCAATTTATTGGACTAAGAAGTGTACTCGATGGAAAAATGAAAGAATTGGCTCGCAAAGGGATCGGATTAACTAAAAAACAGGCAGACATAATTACAGAAGAAAATGAAGAAATTTTATGGAGAACCGGAATTCTAGGGTCTGATACACCAAAGAAATTGCTGGATACTATATTTTATCTTATCGGACTAAATTTCGCCCTCAGAGCTGGCAAAGAGCACAGGCAATTACGTTATGGTGCACACTCCCAAATCACCTTACATACATCGGATTCAGGAGTAAGGTATTTAAAATATACAGAAGATGTCTCGAAAAGCAACCAAGGGGGTATAAAACATTTAAAACATTCACAGAAGTGTGTAAAGGCATTCGAAAATAGAAGTAACCCAGAAAAATGTATTGTACAGCTGTACGAAAAATATGTCAATTTGAGGTAGGTTTTTAATGTGAAAAAATTTCAGAATTGAGAATTTCTTTCAATGCATAATAGAAATCTTACACAACCTGCATCGGGAGAAGCTTCTCCTTTTATTTAATGTTACCAATTTTGCTGAGTGTATTTTTGTATTTTATTCAGAGATTATGTTTACATGAGTTCATTATATGACACCTGGGATAAATGTGTTTATTAAATCAGTTATTATCTTATCTTATCATCATTACGTGTCTGTGGTTAGATCCTGTTTTTTTGGATCTTGTTAACCAAAATATAGATTCCCAATGGCGGAATGTTATAATCTTGGTAATCTATATTAAATGTTTGTATTTCACATTACAGGCCAAGCAACTGTTCCAGTGACGCATTCTATTTACAGCCGAGTAAGATGTTTAGCACTAAAGTTTGGTATAATAGAAGTCCACTTGGAGTACACACTTTACAAGGATTAGTTAAAAACATGTGTTCACGAGCAGGAATTAAAGGGTACTTTACAAACCATTCTTTAAGGGCTACTGCGGCCACGCGACTTTATAATGCTGGGCTCGATGAGCAATTGATTGCTGAAACTACGGGACATTCGTCTGATGCTGTTCGTGCCTATAAGAGAACAAGCGAGGAACAATTGAAAACCGTCAGTGACATAATTCAAAATAAGAAGCCTAAACTCCAGAAGGAACAACCGACAGAACACTGCAATGATGAAAAATTGAAAGATGTTGAGAATTCAGAACCCAGACATCTTTGTATTGAAAACAAGCACTTCAAGTTATCCTTAAAATTTTAGACCAATAAAAACTTGTAGATCGTTGTCAATTTTGTTCCCCCTCCCCTTTCCAAACCCGAGTCTCCAATTTTACATCTCCATTTTGAGTCTAATATTTCCTCCATTTTGAGTCCAACATTTCCGCCATTTTGAGTCCAATATTTCCGCCATTTTGTCCAAATAATGTACTGACCTGATTATACCCGTATCATTATGTGAAATAATGGTACTCGAACATCAAAGAGTGACGTCACGATTGTCTTTTAACTTTAATGAATAGCTATCTGTGGATCGCTTATAGACCCTCACTAATATTTTGGGTGTGGTCACATTATAGGTAAGGATATCGAGGAATCTTTAACACGGTTATTACCCTTTGTGGACGAATATATATTTTTTATTTACGTGTAGTTTTGTGGTTATTTTGAAAATAGAGCACAGTGTAGCTTTTTGTCAGCGAATAGGGTAGTATATGATCGTCATTCAAACAAATTAAAAGAGAAATTTTCTTTTATCTTTCAGATAAGAAGGACAGTCAGGAAATACTACTACCAACTTAAAAACTTTATAGAGAAAGTCTTTTATCAAGTTACACGAATACCAAGAAGAATGATTGCATCTTTCGAACGGAGACTTTAACAGTATCATTTCTGGGGCTAATCTGGGACTAAGTGTTGTAAACGTAAAGGCTGAACATGGCTAATTTGGCTGTCCTGTTGGGATTTAGAAGGTTGCTTCCTAGTTTTGACAGTAATTGAGCAAGACTATAAAGTAGCGTCAAAGTTCAAGCCGAGAACGTCTTTAACTACCTAAATATAACTTACAACCACGAAACTGGACTCGCTAACACATCCAACTCGCAGGACAGTATGTATTGAGTGTAGGAAATGTAATATTGCAATGTTAAATCAAGATTTATAAGATTGTAAGGCCGTTGATCAAGTATTCGAACTCATATGCAAGGGATATCAAGACGGTGCTATAAGTTACTTTTTTTCAGGGACTGGATATATGTAAAGTCATAATTAAGTCGTGTTTTTATGACCTGCAATGCATTGATTAGGAATCTTCAATATGCTATGTCAAAATGTTGGAATATGCGCAATGTCAAATGTTAGAATATGCATGTCAATAATTTAAGATGGTAAAGATGCAATGTCAATATTTTAGAATATACAATGTCATAAATTAAGTATGGTAAAGATGCAATGTCAATATTTTGGAATACGCATTGTCATTTATTAAAGATGGTAAGAATGCAATGTCATTATTTTGTAATATACAATGCCATTAATTAAAGATTTGATGATACAATGTCAGGATTGTAAGATTGCAATGCCATTAGTTTAGGAGAGTGGTTCGGTCGGCGCGTTAAAGTCTGATGACTTTGAAATTATCTTCACTCAAATGTCCAGCCCAGTAAATGGGTACGAATAATCCGGTAAAGATCAACGCCAAGAGGTCTGGCCAAGAACCTAGTAGAAAAGAACAACCTTACGGTGAACCCAAGTTCCTTCTATCTAGATATACCAAGGACACTACTATACAATACAGTTATACATGGATTATGAACAATAATTACAACCAATTTTCAATTTTTATTCAAGATATGAACAACATTTGAGCATCCACAGGAAAGTCATGAAATAATTTACTTTGTATTACTTAAATCTTGTACCAAGCACAAAGCATAAATACACGTACTTATATGTATTTTAACTAATAGGCCAAAGTAGCTATTTTCTTCTGAACAAGGACAATGAAGGAAATATGGCACACAGGTCCTAGCCTATAGTACACAGGTCCTCAGCCTATGGCACACAGGTCCTCAGCCTATAGCACATAGGTCCTCAGCCTATGGCACACAGGTCATCAGCCTATAGCACATTATTACCCCGACAAAAATAACGTTTAATTATATGATTGCAAATAGATTTACTTTAAATCAGGCTAGATAACACTCTTATAGAACTATATAATATTAATACACAATTTTGTTCAACAAATATATAACATGTGTTGGATATGTTATATGACGATAAAGCGTTTTTGTTGAAGGGATCATCTATCACTCCTCCAAATTAAAAACAAAAAAACTTCTCAGACTTTAGTGTGTTTCGGTCAAACTATTTTCACAAAACATTTACCTTCCCTTTAGTTACCTATTGCTATGACACAAAGTGTCTTAGAAGCAAATAACAGAAATTTTAGCAAAAGAACCAAAAAAATGGGTTTATTATTATATACTATTTGATTAATTTAAAGATGCTAGTAAGGCCAATAACCCAAATCCATTTCCCTATACCAATCAAATTTAATGAGCGTTATGTTATTCTAGTTTATGTTTATGACTTTGTACTGATGAAAGCTTTAGCAAATTTTAAACTTTGATATTGACCAAAAAACTGACAAACAAGACCTGAGTCAATCAACTAACAAAACCATATATTAGCATCAATTCAAGGTCAATTTCTTACCAGAAAAAATTTGAAAAGTGATATGCAATACACAATTTGAAAAAGTGATATTGCAATACACAATTTGGAAAGTGATATGCAATACACAATTTGAAAAGTGACACTGCAATACACAATTTGAAAAGCGATACTGTAATACACAATTTGAAAAGTGATATTGTAATACACAATTTGAAAAAGGGATACTGTAATAGTATACACAATTTGAAAAAGTGATACTGTAATACACAATTTGAAAAAGTGATACTGTAATACACAATCTGAAAAAGGGATACTGTAATACACAATTTGAAAAAGTGATACTGTAATACACAATTTGAAAAAGTGATACTGTAATACACAATTTGAAAAAGAGATACTGTAATACACAAGGGGAAGTTCACAAAAGGGTCTCAAAAACATTTCCACAATTCCAGGGATTAGTTCTTGGTTATTTAGAATTTTCTAAGACAGTGTGCATAATGAATCTAAAACCCACTTCGCCATGGTAAAGATAATGATCAAGTTATAAAGGGTATGAATATGATTATCTTATTTACATATGAACATTGGAGATAATAAATAACTTTGACACAATATCATATAATATATTCTCACTGTAACAATTGATATCATATCAACTTATGTTGACATTTCTAACCTGGTCTGATGCTAAAACCTTCACATTTTAATTCAAGCATTTATACACTGGTTTTCACAGCATTTGTTTTTTTGCAGAGAGTTCACAAAGCTAATAATAATATTTTCGTTATTGGGATAACACTTTCTTGGTATAGAACAGATTCTCTAGCTGAAAATTGGCTGAGACCCGAACGGGTTTCGAACCAGCGATCTCAGATTCAGACACCTAATCACCAGCAATACATGTCAACTGTCTAGACCACTCGGCCAACGGACCCTCCACCAAAATAGAAGGCAGCAGACCGCTAGATTTAACTGCGAACATGCATTACCCCTCTGATAATCAGTAACGACACAGCTCCCAAGGCTGATTACATGAGATGATTTAATGTCATTTAGAAAGTGGTGTTGCAAAAATATTTTTGTTATTGGGATAACACTTTCTTGGTATAGCACAGATTCTCGTGCTGAAAATTGGCTGAGCTAATAATGTCTTATTTTTGCTTCCACTTTTCAACTGAATCTATCTTATTGGTATTTCTCCATATAGCTAAAAATGTCTTATTTACCAGTTTTAAGTTGGTTTCACATTTGGTAAGTTCTATTTATGAAATTGTATCAAGTTGTTTATCAATTACTATAATATGTATAGTCACTGAAAAAAGTTACCATTGATCTAGGAACACCTACTTGGAAGAACCAAGAATCTGGGAACTTCTAATGGGAATTGAGATCTTCCTAATCACATTCCACTACAGTGTACTCTATACTTGATGAAGCGCTGAACATGTGATCAGAGTTGATCTCTTCATAATACATGACGCATCGGAAGTGCCGCTTATATTCATCAGGGACTTTGAACATGGAACCATGACCAGGAACGATATGATCAGCAACTTTCAGGACATTGATCCGGCTCTGTTCCTGAACTTCACCATTCTCACTGTTCCTCTGCCATAGATCTGGTTCTTCTAGATCTTCAGCACACTCAAAAAGATCTCCTGTAAAACAAAGAAGCAAAATTTTAGTTCCTCTACTGATTTGAAGGGATAATAGGTCTTAGAATGAATATAAAATTTGAAAATTTTAATATACCTGCTGCCATAAATAGCATAAAAAAAAAATAAATATCCAAAAATTAAGTAAGTATCCATAAAGATGCATTTGATTATTGAAAAACGCCGAAAATATTGATTAAGCGTTTTTCAATAACTACTTTAGTTTTGTGAGTTTTCCAGAATTTAAGGAATTCTCTTAATCTATGACACCAGGACCAAGTAATGAAATGATTGAAATTGTGTACTCAATAGTCCCTTTTACACTATACCCTACAAGTGAGGTGTGCCAGGTTTGCATTTTTCGAACATCATACGTTGAACAAGTGAGTTGGGCTCGCTTATTCACCAAAAGTAATGGAGCTCTCTAGATGGAGAGAACACAAAACAGAATCCAACATGGCGGGAAATGTGAACTTCCTAATTATTATGTTTTTGTTTAATATGATTAATACGCGTATCAGGCAAAGAAAACTTCATATAAGGCAACAATCTACTTTGTTTGATGCCAATTCTCCAATTCACGCATTTTTTTCGCGCTCGAAATGATAACAAACTTATGCGCAATCAAAGTATTCAAAGTGAGCCAGACACAGTTTGTGTTTACACTATACTCAAAGCGTGCCAGGTCCAGACCGAGACCACCTATTTGAGGTGGGCCAGGCCCGGCACGGATTTAACCGTGCCTGCCTCACTTAGACCCTTAGTTAAAAGGGGCTAATGATACATAATGTTTGAACTGCCAAACAAAAGGAGCATCAATTAATTTGTCTTCTCCTTTGTTGTGTAAGGACCATGAAATTCCAAGTTAGATTTCGGAGAAGGGAGGGTTTGAATCTCCCAGACGTAATGTTCCAGGGTCCAACAAAATCTTTATTGGGAATTATGCCAAAAATTTAACATTTGGATGAGAGAGCATGTTTCTTATTTGCATCTGAATGCTTCAGAACAAATGATGGACTATTGAAACTTACCAGCTATAAGAACTGTGCCAAAAGGTGTTTTTTTAACCAAGACTGAGACATCACTACCAGTATGTCCTGGAGTAGGTATCACTTCAATGTGTTCATCAATTTCATATGGTATACCCTACAAAACAGTAGAAATCATTCAGATGGTGCATCAATTACATTCTGGCATGGACTAATAACAGCAAAATGGTCAAAGGAAGATAACTCTACTTCTCATTCTACAATCTAAAACTTGGCCATGGGGATAGGAGATTTTTGCAAGTCAGTTTCTTCATAAAACTTTTCTAGAGGCCTTTAAAGATTTAAAAAAATAAATGAGCATTGAATCCACATATTAGGCCCTGATAAATTTTCTGAATACTACTTGTCCTAATAGATATTATAGATGTGATTGTGATTCACTTTAACTAATAAGATTTATGATAAATTTTAAGAATTTGAACCAATCTAAAAATATTTTTTAAACAGGAGTAATTACTTTTACGAATTCACCAGTTGCATGTTTGTTTTTTAAAAAACAAATGATATCATGAATTTATATTATCTCTGACCCAATTTTAGATTATCTTACCACTGTGAAACATAGGCAATAGTGTGAGCAGTAATGCACAGACAATCAATTAGACTTACCAATTTGAAATCATGCAGTAAATATTTCTCTCCATGACAGATGTCGTTGGATACTATTTGAACAGCATTAGGGAACAAGTTGAGGTTCCCTATATGATCAATGTGCCCATGAGTTCCCACTACATACTTGATGTCATCTGGTATCAAGCCATTTCCTTTTAAACCTGAAAATATTATAAAGTTGTTTTATTAAGACATCAGATAATAACAAAACATGTAGGAATTCCTCTAAATAGAAGAGATATGGCATCCATCATTTTATACACCTTGAATCAAGATATGTATCATATTGTGTACCTTGAATTATGATCATATTAGAGATCTTGTATCAAGATATGTATCACATCATAGACCTTGTATCAAGATACGTATCATATCATAGACCTTGTACCTTGAATTATGATCATATTAGAGATCTTATATCAAGATATGTATCATATCATAGACCTTGTATCAAGATATGTATTATATCATAGACCTTGTATCAAGATATGTATCATATCATAGACCTTGTATCATATCATAGTCTTGTATTAAGTATGTATCACATAGTATCATATCAAGCCTTTTAAGTTAATAAGCATTATAAGGATCTCATTTGTAATGCATTGTATTATACTCCTTGTATCATATCAACGCTTTTATTGTTGATATGTATCATTTATTGGTAATACATCATTACCTGAGAGTAAACTATCCCTATCACGAGGGCTACCAGTATCCACCAATACATTATTTTTACCTTTAACCAAGGTTACACTACCACCACAAGTTTGGCTTTGGCCATCTTCAAAAATATAAGTAAAAAATGTGAGCTTATTTCATTATAAACTATTAAATGATAGCTCAATAATTTGACTAGCAAAAGAATAACAGAAAAATTTGTGTTGTTTTTCCAGAAAAGAAACATTACATTGGCCTACTTTTTTCATCTGTCAAGGGATCTTTACATAATCAAGAGTCCAAAAAAAAAGATACTGACTTTTCATTTTTTTACTAAGTCCCAAAAACAGCATAGTCAATCAATCGAAAAAATTTCTGTGGAAGTGACATTTCTCTCTCTAGCTGTACATGCATATAAACAGTATAAAACAGCTTACAGACCCAACCCATCTTAAAAGGCTGGCCATATTGATTGTACAGATTTTTTGTAAATGAATTTTTGTACGGATGTTGTAAAAGGATATTTCAAAAGCATAAAACCAATCCTAAATATCTGCTTTTTTTAGTTTTTCTTTTATGTAGTTTGCAAACAGGTGGTATCGTTTCTTTTGGACACTTGTTTAGATTCCACAGATGTCATAATGTTAAGCCTTCGAAAGTCACTGTTAACTTAAATTCTTTTGGTAAACAGTTATAGCCTTAACAGTGATCAATAATTAGTCTAGATATTCAAGTTTTATTTTAGCTGTATGTTGACAAAATGGATTATTGTACTTAGTACTTATTCTGAACCTGTTTCAGTCCACAGAGCCTAGCTTGGACAATATTGGACAAAAAAATAACCATAACCTTTTCCTCTGTGACAATAGCCTTCTTGTAACACTATCACATCATACATCTTAAATTGTCTTCACTTTAAATTGATAACTTTTACCTTGGTCACAGTATGTCTACCTGAGAATAAAAAAAAATCATTAGAATTAAACACCCAGCGCAAAACACGAAATTTGAACTCATTCTTCATGTTAATATACCATGTACTCTGAGTAATCCAACACACTCGCTAATCCGACATTATTTTGCGGTCCAAATATATGTTAATTACTCAGAGTACACTGTATTATAACACTGAAGTAACCCTGTAACACTAAAACAGAACACTAACATGAGATTTAACAAACTTTGTCTCCGGTTTAACTGTCTCGAGTTTACATGTCTCCGAGTTGACTGGTATTCTTTGACCTCACCCACTCTCTTGGTATCTGTCCAGTCCTTTTTTAAAAAAAATCAGGCCCATGTATGTATTTCAATGATCTTATCGGTCTTTATATTCAGTAGGCCTAAGGCTATATTTAATTTTAGCACCCCGCTGGGCTCTGGAAGACACATAGGCCTACATAGCATCAAACAAAATAATCACTGATCAATAAATGAAGATTTATTTCGGTGCAGAGAACATAAATATAGGCTAACAGCAACAGCAAATTTATGATGATGGCGAGTGCAAAAAGGTTTTGTTTACAATAATTTTAACATTACGGTAGATCTATACAAACGATGTCGACTGCTTGATAAATCACATTTTACGCTAAAATATCTTCAAGAATGCTAGGCTATAAGCTAATAATATCAGATCACATTAATTGAAAAACAAGATTTGCTTACCTATTGACAGTTCAGTCCAATTCTCTCAAAATGAAAGTTTACCATTCGTCCAGAAATAAACTATTTGATCTAGAAGCACTCGAATAAGGAAGATTTTCCAGAATATTCGCGAAGGCGAATGGAGAATGATAAATGAATGTTCTAGAAAAATCTGCTACACATCAAAACTGGTTATAAATACTGCATTTATCAACTTGACAGATTTTTTTCAAAATTTTTATTGTAAATAGTGCAATGGGTTTTAGGAATCGAATAAGATAATATTTGTCAGACCTTTACACTTTTTTTTTGAAGTTGTTTAATAAATATGTTTTAAAGCGTAGCGAATAGTCACAACCGACATTTTGAAAAACGAGTTATCTCCCGTGAAAATTTAAATTAGACCACAAATAAAAAGAAAATTGTTTTAATGGTTGTCTCCCTTTCAATAGTTCTATTTTATTATTACTACCTCCATGTAGCTACCCATAGAGATAATAATAATACCTCAAAGCAGCTACTTGTGTGAAATTTCATTATTATTTTGAAATAAAATGTTAAATGTTTTATTTCTAACTGTGTGATGTGGACTCATCGTTTCAATTTAACTATCTTCGTCACCAATGGTCATACAAGCTCAATGGTAATTTGGGAGCCGCGGTGACTCATTAGGTTAGACGCTTGCCTGCTAACCTGAAGGTCGCGGGTTCAATCCCGGCAATGGTGAGATTAACCTTCGGATTATTCAGCTTGGTTTCCTCTTTGTCAGTGATGCAGGTCGGAGGGACTGACATGGAGAAGCACCTAGTCTTTCGAATAAGACAATAAACTGAGGCCCCATGTGCCACAGGCAGTGCACGTTAAAGATCCCTGACAAAAGTTCCCTCATAGAACACTGCATGGCGTTGCCCGTCTTCATACGGTGCAAAAAAGGAGGACGTAAAACTAATTGGTAATTTGATTTGTAGCTCTACAAATTCGGGAAACGCCGTTCTGTTCCATTCGGAAACTTGAGTTGCTCAATTAAATAAATTTCGAGATAACACCTTTCTATTTCGGGGTTTCTCCAAGATTTACAGGCCTAGGGTGGAACAAATATTTTATTGAGAAATTGGGATGAAGGGTCTGAATCTGTTGGATGGTTTTATTCTGTTCTGATCTGAAATTTAAAAAAATAAGTATAGTAATTGTTATATACAGATTGTTTTTAGTTTGCTATGAACAAGGTTGTCATTTAAGATCGGCATTACTCTTGGAGACTCTTATAATATAATGAACTACCTTGCTTGCTTTATTACTAGTTGTATTGAAGGGGACGACAAAAGGTGCTATTCCCGCATTATAGTGAACATTAAGTCCTATGGGTCTTGCTGTATATAATGTCTCAATCCAATGGGCTTCTCTAGATTGACGGAATTTTTGTAGTTTCAGGCAAGTCGATTTATATGCGCACAATTGGGGTAAGGGTGAAATTACCAAGTGAATGGTCGTCAATATTGAAATGATTAGAAACAGGCTTGTCTTTTTAAAATTTAATATCTGTGAGAATCAAAACGAGTGCGTAATTTGTTCTTTTTCTCCGACATATTGTTTTGGGACATTTTTTTCATGAAATTAAGTTTATTACATTTGAATTTTCAAATGTTAGGTGCTCTTGTATCGGGTATTTTTTGTTCGTAGAGTTACTTCAAAAATAATTAGTTTCTGACGTAAAGGGACATGTTTTGTATCGACTAGACATACATGGAGCACTCTATAAAACTTGAGGTACTTCATCATAAAATCTATTTTTAGCTGCTATTTGTGCTATAGTGGAATTTGTAATGTTTCGTAAAAATCATTTTGAGTATCCACGCTCTTTCAGATTTTGAGCAAACAATCGTACAGGTTGGTCGAAATCAGAAGATCTTGTGCAAATTCGGTGAAATCGTAGAAATTATACCAGAAAAGGTATGTTTTGGATGACATGAGCTGTTATGCAAAGGTTTATAAGTTTCGGTTTCTTTGAAATATACTTTAATGTCTGGTTTATTAGTCTCTGCTCTGGAATCTCACTTGAAGACGGTGGTATCGAGAAAATCTATGCTTTTGGACATTGGTCGTTAATTTGATGGACGGATGGTGGTTGTTGAGAATGCTTAAACCGTTCTATAGAATAAGTCCAAATTATGAAAATGTCATCTCAAAAGCGTCCGCAAAAATGTGAGTCAAATGGACAAAGGGGTAATACCTCACGACCCACTAGGCATGAAAAGGTTTGCGTACAACGGGGCGAATCATTTGCCCATGGGTGTACCTGAAGTTTGAAGATATGTTTTACAATTTAATGTGAAATCATTGCGGCTAGAAAACATCGGACTATGGACGTTAAGGATCCCCTGATAGTGTCGCTGTTCTGTCAACATTTCTCTCATTGCATACTGTATATGCCTTCACAA
This sequence comes from Nipponacmea schrenckii, assembly GCA_030562195.1. Taxonomy (NCBI): domain Eukaryota; kingdom Metazoa; phylum Mollusca; class Gastropoda; family Lottiidae; genus Nipponacmea; species Nipponacmea schrenckii. Next base: position 14,673,359 of record JAUJPP010000012.1, on the reverse strand, counting down.
ACCCACCCACCTACTGGAGGTTTCGGCTATGAAGTTAGTTTAAAAATATATATTTAAGGGTATATAATTATTTATCACAATGGGTTTTTTTTCATTTCACTAAGCCTCTTCCGGACATATTTTCTCAAAGCAAGGTACTGTTGGGTCATCATCTCTAAAGAATTGGTAACAGCAATCATCCATCTTAACCATCGAACAATTTTCGAACGAAAATGCTCCCCCATTATAACCTATGCTGAAATAAAGAATACAATTAAAATAATAAATAAATTAAAAACCCAAGTAGGCCCTAACAGTGATTCCAACCGCAAAACGACGATTGTACTTTGCAGCATTGACAAAAGCATTTTGTAACGACGATATTGGTATTTTTTAAAAAATGAAACACAATCGAGAATTTTGGCAACGTTATACCTCAATAAGATTTAAGACATTTTTGATAGCTCAACACTTAATATGCCCATCTCCCTTCCTCCTTTTTGCCTCTTGACATAAGTTGGAGTCTCTCCTAAGAATAGATTTTGTTCAATATGCTCTCCCACATTCTGATACCCTCGACACGTCAATTAAAATAAAAGATTTTGACCCTGGTGGTAAGCACTATCTAACAAATTTATTTGTTGAGATTTGTTGTGGGTGGTTCCCTTAGTGGAGCCCGTGGACGTGGCTCAACTAAGATAGTCAAGTCACTAGAAATACTTACCCTTGACAACTCATTATCCCTCCACAATCACATTTTACACAATTACTAATCCACGTATCTCCTATTTCATATCTCTTTCCATCAAGTTCACAATATTTCACACGCATACCATCATCTTAATAAGATAAAAAAAAATAAAAATAATAAACAATACAGAAATGGATCAATATTGGGTAAGAACCGTTTTGCCATGGGCGACAAATAAGCAAAGTGAAATAATTTACTTTTTTTTCATTATAAACACAATAATATGTTATGTGATAAGCACAGTTCTTTAACAAGCTTGCAAAACAGACATTTCAACACTATTTACACGTGCCGTCATCAGACGAAGTAATGTTTCTTATCAATTGAGGAAAAAACAAACCATTTATTTCTTCTTTTAAAGAATCCCAAAATACAAAACCATCTGCTTCGTAAAAGACCATGACCAGCATTAGAGCGGTTACTATTAATTTCAGCATTTTGAACTGAAATATAAATACTTGTTTAATCCACTCTAGCTTTGAGGATTATTTACAGCAATAGTACCACCTGCATAATATAGACCCAATATACATAGTTTCATTTAATTTGAAGTAATATTTGATTTTGACCCGATGAGACCTTTCGACCGAAGTTTTGGACACTTTGTCCATTTTGAGGGTACCATATAATAATTTACCATAAAATTGGTAACAAAGTGAGATGAACCCTAAATCATGGTGGTGGTGAATGGCTCAGTGGTTAGCGAGTTGGACTGTCGTCTGCTAGGCGACTAGGTGCCGTGGGTTCGAATCCCGATCGGTGCGAGGAAATAAAAATTAGGTCTGATTCCTAGGCCCGTGCTTTCCCGGAACTACGAGATAGTAGTTTCCCCCCCTCTACCTAAATCACAAAATGTTAAGCTTTTAAAAATACAGTTATTTGACTGGTTGAATTCCAGAAAGATTTAGAATATTGACCAATTAGATTCACCCTTAGCAATGAATTGTTGAATTTGCCCAAAGCATCTAATACGATACAAAAGAAAGGTAAACATATACTCACACTTGCGATATTAGACTAGTTCAGAAAGTGTGTTCCACCAGTTTATATCATGGCAATAGAATATTTTTACAAACACAATTAGCATATGGACATGTCATTTCATTGTGCAAAACCCATTAATATTAAAATACAAAATAAACATTTCAGAAATTTAGATAAAATGAATGCACATTAAAGTGACAGTAAGTAAATTTGCTATTATAGAAATGATAAGACAATCGGGTGGGAGAGAGGGTCCAGGGTGTTTTGTATGTTAGATCGATCGTCGATTCAAGGGATGATTTCATCGGATCAGACATGACAATTCAACGAATTAACTGGTGATTGACGTCGTGGTTCAGTGCAAAAACAAACGAATAATATATTTGTTAGATTGGCAGTCGACAACGAGAAGTTGTCTGTTTTCTGAGATATGTCATTAGTCATTGTGATCAGCTCGACAAAATCGCATAAAAAAATTGGTAACAAAGTCAGTTGAAAAGGCAGGACTAATCTTGTGCTAACTTAATCGACAGTACGACCCCAGACAGTTAACCATACACATATCGAGTTTGCCCGAAATCTAGTTCCGATATTCAATCCAAATGTGACGTTGGAGGAACTGGGTAGAGCCAGATTTGTCGGGCTAATATCGACTATAAAATTATAAAAAATTTAGACACATATCTTTACTTTAAGACACAATTGTCAAGTTAATTTTGAAATATGTTAAAAGTGACAAAATAGTATTAAACTTGTGAATAAAACTCATAGTTGAATGGTTCGTGGCTGGTTTGTGGGCAAAAGTAGGCCAGCTACTTGATGTATGGTGATAACATTTAGTCCTGCTTTTTCAAAGAGTCCACATATCTAATACTGACTCAATATGTGTGAGAGGAGGGGGGGGGGGTGAAACTACTTTCAATAGATGGCTGCTCTTGTTTAGTATCATAATCGCATGACTCTTACGGAGGGGAGGGGATGTTCACGAGTAAGTAGGTAGGTAGGTAGATGATAAGTTACCAAGGGTACAATTCATTGGTACTAATAGCGATTGACCTTACCATACACATTCCTGTCCTCTTCAGTGCTGAGATTTCGCGAAAGAGCGAATGAATTTGATTTGTTACGACAGAGGTCATCAGGTTAGGCCAAAAGGTTATTAAAAAGAATGTTCAAAAGGACAGTGGAATGAATTATTTGCAATAATGACCATATGTTGACAAAGTAATCTATATTAGTAAGTTGTACTGTGAAAATATGGAATAGATGTCAAAATATGCTTTTTTGTAAAAAAAATTCTAAAATCTGTTGCTTGAAGTGTCTTGTTATTCTAGTCTACACACGGGAATAAATGCACGTGCTTAGTGTGTCTTGAAATTGTTTGAGAGTTAAATTTGGCGGGAAACACCTGTGTGTAGTCGACTGGCAAAGTGATAAGACTTTTGGCAGCCGTGAGTGCCGAGTATTTTGATATATTATGCAGTACAGGGTATAATATAATTTGAAATACACCTATTTACCTATATATTTTATAGAGAAGAAAACATTTATTGACATGACTTTCATAAAATAGGAAGTACTCCTAATACTGACACAAATAAACAAAACAAAGAGTGACTTTTCAATGTGAAATTGTGATAAACAGTACGAGATACATTCTATATCGAGTCTTAGATAACTGAACTATTTCGCACAGGTAAGTGTGATTTTGTCATTTTGGTGTCGTTGTATTACCTGAGAGAGCTAGAGTTTTCTTGATTTTTTTCATTATATTATTTTCAATGGAATTGGAATATAAGCCAATGTTCAAATAGTACTCTTCGTCTAAAAATGTCCTTGCGAAACAAATTTCTCCTCAAAATTACTTTTGAAAAATATTTATGAGACAATTTATGGATCCAAACGTATATATTTAAGTTGCACAATTTAGGAAACTTAATATAAGTAACCTTGCAACCGTTTTCATTGGATATGGCATAGAGAAACTATGTACCTCTTACAAGCGAGTATACTACACCCTCTCCCCCAATGTACTTCTCACTACCCCATGTAGTTCTGGTTCTCATAACCCCATCTAGTTCACATTATCCCATGTAGTTCTCACTACACAATGTAGATTACATTACCCCATGTAGATTACACTACCCCATGTAGATTGCATTACTCCATGTAGTTCTCATTACCCCATGCAGTTCTCACTGCCCCATGTACCACATGTAGATCTTACTACCCTAGGCCTGTACATCTAGGAGAATCAATTCTTCATTCCCCGAAATCCAATTCCATATTATAGGTTAGGATGAGAACGTCAAGTTTGAAAAGATAAGAAACAGGCTTGTCGTTTCTTAATTTAAAATCCGATCTGTGAGCATTAAAACGAGTGCGTTATCTTTGTTTCTCTCGATTGACGGAATTTGGTAGTTTCATCTTCGGGCAATCGATTTCTATTGGCTCAGTTGGTGTAAGGGTGAAATCGTCAAGTGAATGGTCGTCAAGATTGAAATGATTAGAAACAGGCTTGTCTTTTGTTAATTTAATATCTGATCTATGAGCATTAAAACGAGTGCGTAATTTGTTCTTTGTTTCCTGATATATTGTTTGGGACATTTTTTACATGAAATTAAGTATATTACATTCGAGTTTTCACATGTTAGGTGCTCTTGGATCGGATATCTTTTATTCGTAGCGTTACTTAAAAAATGAGTTTCTGATATAAAGGGACATGTTTTGCATCTGCTTGACATACACGGGGCGCTCTTTAAATCTGGAGGTACTTCGGCATAAAGTTAATTTTAATATGCTATCTTTGTTAAAGTGGAATTTTTTATGTTTCGTAAAAATCGTTTAGATTTCAGTTTTGAGAAAGCAATCGTTCAGGCTTTATCTAAATAAGAATATCTTGTGCAAATTCGGTGGAATCGTAATTAATTATTCAAGAAAATGTATGTTTTGGATGTAATGAACACAATTAAGGCAAAAGTTGATGTAATAAGTTAATAAATATTTATCAACTAATTTTTCGAAAAAATTTTCAATAATGACATGCACCCGTGGTGGGACGTTATATGCCTCGGAACTTTCTTAAACAGGGAAATCACATGAGCAAATTTCCACCTATCTGGGAAAACACCTTTAGTTTAAATGAAGTTTATAAAGTGACAATGGGATACAAATGGTATCAATGGTAGATTTCAAGATGCTAATATTTACTGGACCAGCGTCATTGGCTTTGGTGTTTTAAGATTATTAATAACTGTTTTAATCTGAAACCTGTGAAAATAAATCGAGGTTAGACATGGCATGTAAAGGAATTGTGATAGTTGAAATGCTTGCTTAAAATGATGGAATCGAGGTATGCAAAGTAGTTGGGTGTGGGGAATAAAGAGGGGTGGTAATATGGGTGAAAAATGCAAAATTATATATTTGTTAACACATGATATCTAAATGATATTGTAAAAAAAAAGGTGTCCCACCAGTTTATATCATAGCAATAGGATATGTTTTACAAAACTAAAGTAGCATATGGACCTGTCATTTCATTGAGCAAAACCCATTAATATTAAAAAAAAAACCTTTTCAGATATTTAGATAAAACGAATGCACATTAAAGTGACAGTAAGTAAATTTGCTATTATAGAAATGATAAGACAATCGGGTGGGAGAGAGGGTCCAGGGTATATTGTATGTTAGATCGATCGTCGATTCAAGGGATGATTTCATCGTATCAGAAATGACAATTTAACCGTATGATATTAATTGGTGATTGACGTCGTGGTTCAGTGCAAAACAAGCGAACAATATGTTTGTTAGATTGGAAGTCGACAACGAGAAGTTGTCTGTTTTCTGAGATTTGTCAGAGTCGTTGTTCACAAATTAAAATACAAGTCGGGCTAATCTTGTCTTTACTTACTCGACAATACGACCTAAAAAGATTGAGCATGCACATATCGAGTTAGCCCAAAATCCAGTCCCGATAACCAAATATAACGTTGGAGCAACTAGGTAGATCCAGATATCTACTATAAAATTCTAGGAGCTGATTTTATCCATTTCGGTTTTTGAATTTAGACACAAACCTTTACTTTACGACACAATTGTCAAGTTGATTTTGAAATATGTTAAAAATGACAAAAATATTATCAAACTTGTGAATAAAACGCATATAGTTGTGTATATTTAAATGGTTCGTGGTTGGTTTGTAGGCAAAATGTAGTACAGATGCATGTCTCTCTTTCTTGTCCTACCTTTTCAACATAATACTTACTTCGAAGATATGTGTGAGGGAGGTTGAGAGTGTGTAAGAAAGGGCGATGGGGTGGGTTTTAGCTGGAAACTACTTTCCGGATTGAATTCAGTGGTTGGCTATTCTGGTTGTGTTACTTGGGTATCATAGTGCATATCTCTCACGGAAGGTCTGGGTGTGTCATATTAGAAACTTGTTGCTTTTTGACACAATGAACTTTAAGGCAAAACGTATAGAAATCATATTTTGAATAAGGTAGGTAAGTTATTGGATGACAAATTAGCAAGGTCACAATGCATTGGTACCAATAGCGATTGACCTTACCAATCAAATTTCTGCCGTTTCCAGTGCAAGGATTTCACGAAAGGTCGAGTGAATACGATTGGTTACGACAGAGGTCATCAGGTTAGGTCAAAAGGTTATTGAAACGAATGTTTAAGAAGAAATTGTACAGAATTAGTCGTATTGTGAAAGATATGGAATGAATGCCAAAATATAGTTTTTTTACTTCTAAAAACGGTTGTTTGAAGTGTCTTTTTATTCCAGTCTTCACACGAAATAAATGCACGTGCATAGTGTGGCGTGAAGTGGTTTGGGAGGTAAATTTGAAAACTAAAATTATATGTTGCTAAGTCGCAGTCCCTTTAAGGTAACATCTGCTGTGTTAGTTATTTATATTGCAATGTCAAATGATCATATTATATTTTCATCTACTATTTAAGTAATTGTCACTTATTTATAGTTTGGAAAAAAGTCCATGCACATGCGTGTTGATTGGATGGTTTTCATTATAAGGCGACATCGTGAATATTGATAATCTCGAGTTTTTGATGAACACGGAATGGGTTGTTAAAAGTCGGTTTAGGCTTTCACTCTTTCGGTTTGCCAATATTGTCGACGGGTCCAACCATAATCATATTTTATTGACCGATTCTGTTTTTACAGAAAAGTTCATCAAAAGTGGGGGTAGAAGGACTGTCCGCTGTAATAACGTTTCCGTTATAGCATACTAGTATATATATGAGTTATGTGTTCCTATATGTTTTCAATTTTCAAATATATTCGTATATAATTTGGTGCCAGTAACTTTTTTTCTTTAAAAGGGAGTAAGATAACATGTGTATTGGTAAAGCATTAGACATCAGCAATTTCTCGCTTTAAGTTAGGTCCAGCTTCTTGCTTACTGAAGGAGCGTCTAAGACCAAGTGTTCGTCGGTAAGATTTCGACCTTTTTTTTTTTTCTTTTTTTTTTAACTTATACAGAAGCTTGGTCTCAAAAATGATTATGACGAACTCAGCCTTAACCATATCGTCTATTCATTACGTCTGCTCTTTTACTAAACTACAGTTGATTAACCTCGTAGTTTGGATAAGATATAAATATAATATGATACAATAATAAATCTACATCATAGCACATGATTTTCAAACTCGCTAATCAACGCACTTCTATTGTATGGGTTGTTTTGTAAATAAGAATGGACACACAATTCCATATTGAATCTACCCGACATCAACCTATATAAGTAGGCCTACTGAACAACAAGTGGAATATTTAACAGATTTTATTTTAATATTTAATTACTGGGACATGTTTTCTCTGTACATGATTCATTTGGGTTATCAGTTTTAAAGAATTGGAAACAGCATGTGTCAGTTTCCTTTTTCATTTCACATCCTGAGACATGGAAAGCTCCTGCCTTATATCCAACCCTAAAGGAAAAAATAAATTAATTGGTATGTACCTGAATGCAGTGTGCAATGATTGAAATTTGATCAGGACAGGGAATTAAGTTTAGTCAATTTTCGATTTTAAACTGTCGAGGGATCTTTAATTTGCTCAGTCTTGAGCTCATGGGACATTTCGTTATTGTCCCATCTGAACGGATATCAGATTGTGATATCCAATCTTCGCAAGGTCAAGCTATTACGAAATGGCCTTTACAAAAAGTCACCTTTATTGTTATATGGAAGTTTATAAATGTGATACTTTGGTATGATGGCAAATACAGCCAATTGATAGTTCTCAACAAAAAAGATGAAAACAATTTGCTATAATTCTGTCTTGGGCCCTGATTGACTGTATTAGCAAGAAAGTTGTTTTCAAACAATTCATTTTAACATGAAACGGGTTCTGAATTCACTTTTTGGATGGCTGTAAATTTCCTGACTGGAATGTGACTTAGTAAGAAAGCTTGTTGGATTACAATTGTTTTAATTAATGTAATTTTTATAAGATTGGTACTCACCCACAGCATGATAAACCATATTTAGAACATGAACAATCTGTGCACTGATCCCTTACGGATTCACCGACTTCTAGTCGACCATTTGGTCCGTCACAGAATTCGTCTATATTACCATCATCTATAAAAGAAGGGACGACCACATCTAAGGAATTTGATAACAACGTGGGGATCCTTTCAGAATGCTGGTTCTTTGCCAAATGAAATAACCCGTCATGAGTATATTTTGTTATCGACCAAATTGTTATACTGATTTTTCTCTTACCCCAAAGAACGACTAGACCTTTTTTCCCCTCTGACTATAAATAACTACGAAGGGTTCTTACATAGAAAAAACGTACATAATATAGTCCACGGCCACTATATAAGTAAATTTTTAAAAAGGTCTAATATTTCAACTCACCGTCTACCTTAGTATTTAGGGACCCGAAGGAACACGAAGATACAACTGGTTCTATTAAAACAGTGGTTATTACTACTAAACTCAAAACAATCAAACACTTCATTTTGTTGGTATTCTATAAAAGAAAATTTTTCATGCGCAAATAGGTTTTTAATATATAATACAAGTACTAACGTTTCCAAGGGCAAACGAAACCCAAAATCCAAAACAATAACAAGTACAATGTGTATATATATAGTTGCCTATCATGATCATGTCTTTTCATTATGTGCCTGATGACGGCGGGGGAAACACGTCGAAACGTTGCATAAAATTTAACCAGTGATTGTTGGTCCATAGAGCTGTGCCCATACATCGTATTCACAATTGCTAAATGCTATTTAAAGACTCCAAAACAATATATTGGCAAATCATTATCATGTAATAGCTAAATAATGATTGCAACTGACAATACAGAGACTCTATATAATTATAACTGGAAACAAAGAGTCTCTATATAATTATAACTGGAAATAAAGAGTATCTATATAATTATAACTGAATACAAAGAATCTCTATATAATTATAACTGGAAATAAAGAGTCTCTTATATAATTATAATTGAAAACAAAGAGACTCGATATAATTATAATTGGAAATAAAGAGCCTCTATGTGATTATAAATGAAACAAAGAGACTCGATATAATTATAAGTGGAAATAAAGAGTCTCTATATAATTATAACTGAAAACAAAGAATCTCTATATAATTATAACTGAAAATAAAGAGTCTCTTATATAATTATAAGTGAAAACAAAGAATCTCTATATAATTATAACTGGAAATAAAGAGACTCTATGTGATTATAAATGAAAACAAAGAGACTCGATATAATTATAACTGGAAATAAATAGTCTCTATATAATTATAACTGAAAACAAGGAATCTCTATATAATTATAACTGGAAATAAAGAGTCTCTTATATAATTATAATTGAAAACAAAGAGACTATATAATTATAACTGGAAATAAATAGTCTCTATATGATTATAACTGAAAACAAGGGATCTCTATATAATTATAACTGGAAATAAAGAGTCTCTTATATAATTATAATTGAAAACAAAGAGACTATATAATTATAACTGGAAATAAAGAGTCTCTTATATAATTATAACTGAAAATTAAGAGACTTGATATAATTATTATAATTAAAACTGAAAATAAATAGTCTCTTATATAATTATAATTGAGATTATGCCAATATTTAATTAGTACGAGCTTATGAAATTTTTTAATCTAAGGGTCAAAAAGTATCTGTAGAATTTTCAAGGAAAATTAATTGGAGGTCACGCACTTGAAATGGCGCACTAGAGACTATTGTATTTCGCAAAATTACTGACATATTCAACGGAATTTTCTATTACCACTTTCAGGATTCTTAGTCGATTGCAATGTCTCTTTCATACTACTAAATGAATCCTCATAATTTTCTCTGTTCAATATATAGGTGTTCAATATATTATAGTTCATGTAGAGAAAATACAACCCGACTTAATAGAAGAAATTAAATTACAATTATGTTCTAAAAAATGTCTTCAAAACTACAAACCACCATTTTCTCACTAAAAATTTCAAAACATTCAAACACCTAGGTTGACGCAGCTAGAATTGAATAAAGAATAATATTAAGAAAAATACACGCTCCGACCTACCTCAAACTCCTTCTAAAACTCAAAGAGAAATAATATAATAGCGCAATCTGTATGAATTAATTGTATATATATTGTATATATTGACCTTATGACCTGAGATATAATGTCAAATGATATATTACATTATAATCACTGGTAATTTTCTGATATTGTTGGTAATTAAGGTTGGTTCTCGCATTTCGAATCAGAATTATTGACAGTGTTTCCAACAGCTGGGTAAACAATACTGGTCGGATATAGTAATAATTCAATATATAATTAATCTCTGACACCTACACCTTTCCTGTCTTACATGGCACCAATTCATCTCTTCAACACGTTCGAAATCATATACTTCTTCCGTGTTTCAATTCGAGCAGGTAACCTTTTATTGGAACTATAGTGTGATGTTTATATTATCACATGATTTTAAGACTGACCATTCAGCGCGCTTTCCTTTAAATGGTTTGTTTCTTAAATGTGAACACACGGACGAAATTGAACCTATTTCTTTTTTATACCGGTGAAATGTTGATCGGTTTTGTTAAATTCACCGGTAAAATGTTGAACGGTTTAGGGACACATTTCAATCCATTTATTTATCAGATGATTTCGTTTAAAAGACTCTTGTGTTCTTTAGAATTAGAGGCTGCAATATCATTGAGCGGTCATTACATTATTGTGAAAAGTGTTGTCCGGACAGTGATCATCATCCTTTTCAAACCTCAAACATGTAATTATATACAGCAATGTATCTCCGTTTTACCAGGAACTTGTAAAAGAGCCTTGAACTCAGTATATATATCATATGTAATTTATGCAACTTTTTTTTCTGTGAGAAGCCATAAAGACTGATAATATGTTGGTTTTGATTATTTAATTGCGAGCAATTTTCACATAATGAGTCTTTCAAACAATTTAATCGATATACCAACAAATGGATTACTATAACCTATAACAATTTTAACTAAGTTGACTTTCAAAGAAAAAAAAAATACGAGTCGCAAAGTGACATTGTGTTTGAGTACACCTGGTCTTTGCAATGGTAGATGACATTTGACGTTCGCTGATGTTGTTGGTAGTCGTAGTAGTTGTTTATTCAATGTATCGATTCGGTGTTGGTTTGGTTGTTGATACCCTAGGGAGCCCCCCCCCCCCTAACCCACTTAATTCCACATGCCCCCATCCATCGCACGCTGTATGTTATAAGATTTGTAATTAACTTTGTGGACTACTTTAACAACTATTTTCATATTTGTTTGTTTGGCATTTTTTTATTCAATATTTACAATCTGAACATCTGACCCAAAGTATTTAGTATTATTTCATTGTTGTGTATGTTATGTTTATAGATTTGTTACAGTCATTGTTTTATTGATGTTTTTTAATTCGTTAAAAAGGTTAATTCTTCTGAACTTTGAACTTCTAGTTAAACCAATTTTTTCCAGCTGAGTCACTCACGACGGCTCTACTTTATTTCTTCCCTGGGAGAACTTTTCTAATATCAGCTCTCTAAGAATTCAATCCAAGAAAATGCCCAAGTCAACTTCAGTTTCCTCGTTTACTGTGGACTTTATTTTGTATGTATAGACCCCATCGATAAATAAATAATATTTTGGATTTACTTGTATTGTTATAAGGCAGAAAAAATAGATAGAATAGGTTTCAATTTATTCAAGATAAGTGGCAATATTAGTATTTTATCTTTCATTTGCCATTAAATTGACTCGCTACGGACATCTTATGTCGGTGCAATTTACCGCTGGATCGTCATTGCGAACAAATTGGTAGCAACAGTTGTCCAATCGAACCTGAGAACAATTGAATATCATCATGGCCCCTGCGTTATAACCAATTCTGAAATATAACAGTAACAATGGGAATAAAACTGATTAAAAAAAAAATCAAACAAAATTTTAACCGGAAAACCGGAATCAGTTGAGACCTGTGTTTACACTGCACCGTTGCCCCCACATCGTGTCAAAATCATATTCGCCATGCTTCCTTGAGGTCGTGGCATTATAATTAGGTGAATCAATGCCAATATCAATGTATAATTAATAGAGGTCCGTTATTTGAAGCGTGCATTATGATCAAAAAGAAAGTCAAAATGAGCATACCCCTGGCAATACATGTAATCATTACCACAATCGCATTGGACACAGTTCTCAGTTAATGTTTCTCCTATTTCAAATCTCTTTTCATTATATTCACAATATTTCATAACTGAAAAATGAAATTTACAATCGAAAAATAAACATTCAGTTGCAAATACAAATCACAGTTGAAAAACGAAGAACATAAAGTAGCAATAATGGATTATTTTCACTGATTTGTCTTCAGATGTACTAGAAATGTACTAAAATCACATAATCCCTTCAAATATACTGCACTCTCTATTTCTACTATGGCTTTTCGAAATGAGAAGTCGATATTTTAAGTTATAAATGCGAAACTAATCTACAATCGGTCAAACGGATAGTGTACTTTTCACTTTAAAAGGTGGGTCGAAAGAAAGCTATACTGACCAAGGGTTATATTTTCTTCTTTTAAAGGCCCCATAAACACGAAGCCATTAGCTGTGTAAACTACCATTACCACAAACAGAGCAGTCGTTATGAGCTTCAACATTTTCAACTAAAACATATTTATTATTAACCGTTTGGCATGAATACATTATGCACGGGCCGATATTGAGCTTTTGTATTTCTGATATTATTCGTATATGTAATTTATTCCAGCATAGAAACAATTCCTATGAATTTGTTCCAATTTAACGTTACCACAACGCCAATTTCTGACGACAGCAAAGACCAAATTTTGTGGTTATTATCAACATGAAATGTATCGGAGATGTATGTTCGTTCTTGTAGAAAATTTACAGTTGTTTCAACCATTTTGTTTTAGCTTTTTCTGACATGTCTAGTCCTTCAGGAAATTAAACTTGAGCCCCGTGTGCTACAGGCTGTGTACGTTAAAGATTCCTCGAACGTTGGAAGCCGAGAAGAGTAGGCATTTAATACGACTGATTTTTTAGTAAAACCAAAGTAATGTACTTACCGTTGTATCGATATATCGCAAGATATTGCTAGAAGTATTTTATAATACATGACTGATGACTTTAAATAGCATTGGATGTATTGTAGTTTTCAAAAGACCATGTACCATATGGATTTGACAGAGGCTTTAAGTTCCTTTGTTTAAATCCTGTTCATGTCATATTGTTTTTGAGATGTCATTTTCAAAAGAAAATCAAGATATACATGCATGTTAATGACGAAAAGGCGTCAGAAGAATCTATTGAATAATCATTTAACAATATTTTCACTATTAAAGAAATTATATGTGACTCCAATCCACTACGTAATACGGCGGCTGATTAGGGACATTCAAGACTAATTTTGGAGCGTTTTTATAATTTCCACCTCAAAGATTTATAATATAATTTATTTTTTTCAATATTCACCCCGATGTTTTTTAATATTCACCCAGCTATTTTTTAATTTATTTTATTTTCTATAATTTTCACCTCGCTATTTTTTAATTTATTTTATTTTTTATGATTTTCACCTCACTATTTTTTAATTTATTTTATTTTTTATAATTTTCACCCCGTTATTTTCTAATTTATTTTATTTTTTATAATTTTCACCTCGCGACTTTTGAATATTCACCCCGCAATATTTTTTTGTATTTGAAACAAGTTCAATTCGAAGATTGTAAATGGTTTGTAGACTGTAAATCTTTTTGGACTTCAATCAAACTTAAGAATGTTTACTAACTACTTCTAAGGAAAACACCCTTAAAGGGAAACTATCCTCTGTTTAATCGATGTTTCATCTAATAGGTTGTGTTTTCCTCAACTCAACCCACCCAGCAAAAAAGAATTTTGATGTCTGTAACCAGAGTTACGCCCTTTAATTCACAGAGGATATGACGTAATTCTGGTCTAGTCGCAAATACCCAGACGTAAATGACAACTGTCTGCGCGAATCAGACTGGTTATTTACGTCTGTATATTCGCGTCTAGACCAGAATTGACGTCATATCCTGTGTGAATTAAAGGCCATAACTCGGGTTACAGACATCAAAATTTTTTATTGTTGGGTGGGTTGAGATGAGAAAAACACAATCTATTAGATGAATCATCGATTAAATAGAGGACAGTTTCCCTTTAAAATTCTGTAATATCTGTTACTTACCTTTAACTTATGAAGAACCCTATTAATATTCAGAAAAATCTTGATATTTTTCATAGTTAGGATTCTTAGTATCCCAAACACATTTGATTTTAAGTTTGTTAACACAGTTAACACTCTATTCTATAAAAACTGGTGTGGGTGCATTTTCTTCATGATAATGTGTGAGGAAATTTGTTTAAGTATTTTGTTTGTTGTTTTGTTTCTAGTTTTGGATTTTTAAAAATGTAGTCATTTTGTAAAGTTTGCTTGGATTAGCATATATGTTTTTTTACGTATGTTCTGCTGATGCTATCAGTATTTTTATGTTTAGTTTTTTTAAACGTCCACACAAAAATGTTTATTGTTTTGTTTCTAGTTATGGATTTTTAAAGTTTTTTTCCAAAATAATGTTTGTACGCCCAAATGAATTAATTATGTGGATGTATATTCTAGTCATGTCTGTCTGTCTATCAACAGTTCAAATATCGAAAATTTTAAAAGAACAGTATCAGTGTTATGATCCTTGATTTAGAGAAATAAAATTCATTTTTGGCTTTTAACATTATTAAAGATTGTTTTCAATGGATTTTTGTAATCTTGTAAATACTAATATCTCCAACAAGTTCGAATTTAAAGGCATTTTGAACAAGGCTTCAAAAGTTATCTCTCCTTTACTTTGATTATTTAGTTCTATATTTGAGATTGTAAATCCAATTTAGATTAGATTTGCTTATATCTTTATTTATGATATATTATAAAGTTTTGAATTTCTAAAAATGTAGTCATTTTCAAAAGGGTAGGTGGTGAAATGGATACATATAGATCCCAAAATGGCCAACTTCTAATTATGACCAGATTAGGATTATGGTCATTTCTAATCCTAAAACCTAGCCCTAACCCGAAGACGGCCTTATTGTACTTTAGCTGTATGCAATAATCCATTCAGCCTATTATTAGAAGTTGGCCATTTTGTGATATATCTGTATCCATTTTACCACTTACCTTTTGTAAAGTTTGCTTGGAACCCCAGATAAGGTTTCCAATTCAGTGGGATTCTGGGGTAGGGTGTAGATGACATCTGGTCTACCATGTGGCTGTGATGGATTTCTGGACTTCCTGATAACATGACCATTCCACATCTCGGCAATGCTAATTAATTCCTTTCTGAGTAGATACATGTAGCAAAACAATATACATTGGATATGGAGTTCTTGAGATGTATCAATTATGCCTGCCTCAGACATACTTTTAAAGTGTGAAATCCATGTAGACATTCCCATTTGTCCAAACTTACTCCACCAATTTTCGATCCTTTGATTGGCTGTTGATTTTCCATATAAGAAATGTTTTTCTTCAGAACAATTAAGACGAAACAATGAGTTTTGCAACATTTCAATGTTCACATTTTCTGTACCCCTGTCAGCTCGTATTCTAAATGGAATTCCATTTACTGACTTGATGCAATCCACAAAATAAGAACAAACAACAAATGGGTTATTGTTAGTTGATGAAACCTCTAACCACATAATTCTACGAGAGTACCCATCAATACAACCGTGAATGCAAAATCCAAATTGTTTCAGCTTATCCCATCCAGCGATATGCCATAGTTGATTCGGTCCTTTAACAAAATAGTCTCTTCGTTTCAGTCGCTTTTGCTTCCGCTCCTCTACTCCCAATGGATCTAAATATTTCAAGATTATTCTGATTTCCTCTCTCGAAGCCGAAATTTTATATTTGTCCTGTATCCGTCTTTGCATCATTCTGTATCCTAAATTTTGACCACTTCCTGACAGTTCAGTTTGAACGGCTTCCAAAGTTGATTCGACATTCCTGGAATTATTTCTACGTAAACCAAACTCTTTTAGCTTCCGTTTCAGCTGCCTATACCCAAAATTAACACCATGATAAACATTAAGAAATGCCAATATTTCAAAGTATGAATAACCACGATGAAAATAGTAGGACACAATTTGTTGCTGACTCTGTTGAGGAACACCATCCTCCATTGTTCAGACCAGAAAAGCATAAATAAAAACGCATATAAAAATTCATTCCAGCGGCCATTAAAGACATGGGTGATGATGTTATAAAACTATCATTACATACAAAAACAATGAGGTGAATATTATAAAATAACCAGGTGAATAATACAAAAATGCTGGGTGAAAATCCAAAAAAATAAAATAAATGAACAAAATAGCGAGGTGAAAATTATAAAATAGCGAGGTGAAAATTATAAAAAATAAAATAAATGAACAAAATAGCGAGGTGAAAATTATAAAATAGCGAGGTGAAAATTATAAAAAATAAAATAAATGAAAAAAATAGCGAGGTGAAAATTATAAAATATCGAGGTGAAAATTATAAAAAATAAAATAAATGAAAAAAATAGCGAGGTGAAAATTATAAAAAATAAAATAAATTAAAAAAGAGCGGGGTGAAAATTATAAAAAATAAAATAAATTAAAAAATAGCGAGGTGAATATTCAAAAACATCGGGGTGAAAATTCAAGAAAATGAATTATATTAAAAATCTAAGAGGAAATTAGTCTTGCATGTCCCTAATCAGCCGCCGTAACGTATGGTTCTCATAAACACGAACGTAGGTCACAGCCATTTCAAATATGACTTTGTAAGTCGAATATCTAAAAAGTGCTTGATATTACAACAAAGCCCCTCGAATGGGCTGAATGTTTGTGTATAATAAAACACCAATTCGTTTATTCAGATATTCATTCTCCATTAAAATCTAGCACGTTTTCTAACTCTGTCCCCAAAATGGTTTATCTAATAAAGGCATAGGACCCGTTTTGTCGTTTATGAACTACGGGGAATTCTGGTAAAGCGGTTGGGAGGAGGCTTTACTTTCGGTTTTGCTACCCCTTAATTCGTATTTCCGGGAAAACAGATATCATGACATGCCTCAAGTGCGCTAAAGCGAAGCACTTTTGCGTTGATCTTAAGACTTTTGATATTATGAGTTAAGAGCAATACATATGAATTAATTATATATCAAAAGATTTATTTCATAATAATCGCAAACAATTTACCAATGTTGTAGATTGATAAGGTTGGTTCTCGCATTTCAAAACGAAATGATTGGCAGTGTTTCCAACATCTGGGTACAAAAATAATGGTTGAATGTCGTAACAATTCAATAAATATTTGACACCCAGATTTTTCCTGTCGTGGGTGACTGTTCGGTGACTGTTCTCCAAAAAAAAACTAAAAAAAAAACTTGATAATAAAGGCATGTATAATGAATTGCCTTTACAGTATCCATGATATGATATTGAATGTTTAATCATTGCAATCGATACAATCAAGTAGGCTAGAACTACGGAGAGCATTATCAATACAGTTGAAATAACACGTCATGAAGATTTACCATGTGACTCTACAAGCAATTCACGTCATCTAAACTTTTCAGAGGACCAAATATTACATTGGGAAATACCCCTGACCCCCACCCCCCCCCCCCCTTAACTGCGGGCCTTCTACGATACGATTCTTTTGCATCAACTGGGTACAGAAATGTTTAGATTCCTACTATACTACTACTACTAGGTTTGCATGGTGTCCGCTTCGTGTAAAATAAAATAAGGTGAAGAGTAGGACGTAAAACACCATTCATTTCATTTCATTTCGGGTAAAATAAAAATAATAAAATTCTCAACACAGACGTTGAGTAAGGAGAGTTTTCTCTAATATTTGCTTCCGTCTTGGTGCTGTGTCCTTCTTCTGTAGTCCTTCCTTGGTGCTTTTTTTCTGTAGTTCTTGACATGTAGTACTTCTTCTTAGTTGTTTCTGTATCGATAGGAGCGACATGCGCTTGGTCTTCATCTGTGTCTCTTGCCATTCTTTTTGACAACTATCGGGGACACAAAGAGCCTTGAACTCAATATGAAAAAAGTGATGAGTGCAACGAGGCCATAAATACTGATATGGTTTTTTGGTAAGTATTTTGGTTTTGATTACTTAATTGTAAGCAATTTTCACATAATGAGTCTTCAAAACACTTAAAACTATATACCAACAAATGGATTAAATAATCTTTGCACTCAATATCCATAACAAACAATGTTGACCATATAGTCTGTGATTCTTAGATTCTCTTATTGTCAGATAGTGCATAACATCTTTATCTTAACATCATCAGGAAACACTGACTTCTGATTGAAAATTAGAATGGGTCAAATTGATGCTATGCATAACACCCATACACAATTTACAAAATCTCTTTACAGTCTCTTTAAGGTACATGTACATAAACCACATGACCGATTTGGAAGTAGTAATTAATACCATATAATTTTAATTTGCAAAGTTTCAATTACTATTTATGCTACCTCAAAATGATGTGTACTGGCCTTGTTTATATTGTAGAATCGTCATTGATACGCATAAATATTTTTTCGACTAAATAACAGTAGCTGAATATATTTCACAGAATGGAAAATCCGACTCGCCAGACCATCATAAAGTTAGCCGTATTTAAACCTCACACTAGTGTGAACTCGTGTGTACAGAAGTCAAACGTCTATTGAAAATTTTTCTCGTTGAGAGTGACTCTTGGAAATGTCACTGGTGTCATCTGGCGGACATATCAAACCAAGCGTTTCCTGTAATCGAATTCCTCAAATAAAAATTCGTTGAAATTCTAATGATATAAATTTCATACATATTTGGACACAACTTTCAATACTCCATTTCTTTAATATTTGGTCTTTGTAGCTGAAGTCAGCAAATATAAACGCATGACAGGAATCAATGCGACATCTGGGCAGTGTCACGATGTTTGTATTGGAGGGTTAGTGCGATACGTTTATACGTGCAATTAAGCTTGGAAAATGGTATGCACTATATTTGTATAGGCGACAGATTTCGCAATCCACTGCTGTATTTACAAAAAGACGCCATGCGGCCATTTTGATACCTCTACTCGCACATGTTTTATGGCCATGTAGTTTATATCAGCATTCTTACGTTCAATCATGAAGAACTTCTTTCTTGATAACAGTAACAAATCGCTGCATAGAGAAACCTAAAGGTCTCGTTAGGTCTCGCTCTACTTTTGGTTTCGCCTTATTATAATTTTAAATTGCTATCTAGCTAGCTGTATAAAGAATTCTTTGTGGGACGCTTTGTTTGGTATTAATAGGTGCGTTTTATTCCTGAAATCTACGCCAGTACATCATTTCTACGCATTTAGGATAACACAAACTAACCAAACTGCCATACAATTTTCTAGCACGTGACAAATGACCAAACGCTTATTGACTCTAACTGGTCTCAATTAGCTCAGTTCCAGTGTTGACGTAGATGCACCACAACAGAAATATTTTAATTTCTATCTAATAATTTCCTGTTATTGACATGTGCTATATAATTATATTTGTAATAACCTTAGCAATCCCCGTTAGTCTGAATATCCTAGTTGCTAATTTGAACTTAGACTGACAAAATTATTAAGTTCTGTAATTTAATTTTCAGTCAAACGTACGTCGTTCCTGTAATTTCACCAAAAAAAAAAGGATTTGACAAGGTCACTAATCGTTAACTAAACTTACATTTACGGCCACCATTAGTGTCGTTATCAAGCAAGTTTTATTGGAATTCCAGGAACCACAGAGAAAGAACCACCTGTGTTAGTAAATCCGATAAATAACTGCTCCTTTTTCTTTTCATAACGCCAAATTGTATTATTTCGTGATGCATTTAAAGAATTTGGCGAACTTGCATTGTATGTCCGAGTGTAAAGACTCTCGGACTATGCAATCAATTAGGGCTCAGTGACCTTGTTTTTGACACTGTGTATCTGTTAATTAGGATTGTCGTCATTCCAAATTAACTAATATCAATGTTAAGGATAACTTTGACCATTCTCTTATGTACCACCTTGTGTAGTCTGGTCAAAATGAAGATTACGGTTTTGGTTTCTTTATTTTGTATTGCGTGTATATACAAAGCCCAAGCTCTTGGAGAATGCAGTGCCGGATTCACCAAAGGTAGGTCATTTTGTCTGTATTTCTACAAATACATTGAAATGTCAAAGTCTTCCAGAGGGGGTATAGGGCAAAGCTGCTCATGTATGAATCTGTTGATTCTAATGTTCTTATGGCCTTATTAGCAGGATTTCGTGTAATATTTATTATGACGTGGATTGGATTGAAAAAAGAAACTGGTTTAGCCATCTAGGTCACTGCTAAAAGCAAACCAATATCAATATGTTCAAAACTCGGACGCATGTGCTAATTGAAGATTCAAACGCTTTCAAGATTCAAAATTTTTTCAACATTTGTTAAGTAAGAAAAAACGACTTAACTTTTATAATTTGAAAGTCAGAGGTTAGCGTGACTTTTCGTAAAGGTCGAGCGTTGCATATATAAAGTTCGACTTAAGTCAAAGCTTAGGTTAAGTACGAGCGCTGCATACGTTCCTTTTTGCTTTTAGCTTACAATCTACAATCATTATCGCCATTATTTGCCTGACATTACTACTGACAGTTTTTACTCCTTAGCACTGTAGGGTGTACAATCTTGGTCCTTGAATGGCATTTAATACTTTGTACCTATATATGGAGGGGTATCGTTGCCAAAACTGTGTGCAAAGTCAAGATTGTAAAGTCAAAAATTCATATTTCCACATGTCACGTTTTACAAAATTCATTCTCTACAAAATCAGAATGTCGCAATTGAATTGCAAAGTCAACAATTACTCATTTCGGTTTTCAAGATTGTCAATTATAACAATGAAAACGCCAACTTGAAATCGTTTTCTAACAATATTAACTTCTGCATTTTGCATCAATAACATTACCAACTGTGTATTCTTGACTTTGCATTCTCGACATCTGTAAACTCGACGTCTGTATTCTTGAACGTTTACCATATAAGGTTCCGTGACCTACTTCATTAGCATATTACGGAAATCCACGGAAGTTATAAAAGGCGACGTTAAACCTTCATTAGCATATTACGGAAATCCACGGAAGTTATTAAAGGCGACGTTAAACCTTCATTAACATATTACGGAAATCCACGGAAATTTTGACAGACGACGTTAAACCTTCATTAGAATATTACGGAAATCCACGGAAATTTTGACAGACGACGTTAAACCTTCATTAGCATATTACGGAAATTCACGGAAGTTATTAAAGGTGACGTTAAACCTTTATTAGCATATTATGGAAATCCACGGAAATTTTGACAGACGACGTTAAACCTTCATTAGCATATTACGAAAATCCACGGAAGTTATAAAAGACGGCGTTAAACCTTCATTAGCATATAACGGAAATCCACGGAAGTTATAAAAGACGGCGTTAAACATTCATTAGCATATCACGGAAATCCACGGAAGTTATAAACCTTCATTAGCATATTGACTGATTCTCAACTAAAATGGTAAAGTTGTGATGGAAAAAATGAGAAAAATAACATTAGTTTTAAGGAAAATTTCTTATTTTTTCTTAAACTGTATTATGTTAGGAAAATAAATGATTTTTTTTACCAGCCTTGTTGAATCGGGTCAATCTTTACAGAGGGGGGAGTCACATTTTTCTGTAATTGTAATTTACGAGACATACCCATCTAACATAAATCACTGAATTTTAAGTTTTCTATCAAATGTACGCCATTAATGTTGCGTCAGAATCAAACCCAAGGAATTGATCCTTAAATAATAATAATAATAATAATAAACTCTTTATTTTACATCGGTCAGAATTAGGTCCAATACAAAAGGACATGGTCCTGTCTCACATTCAGCCCATGGGGCAATACATTGGAAAAAAAAAGAAAAAAAAGAAAAAAAGAAAAAAGAAAAAATTGACTGAGCAAGCTCAGATTTAATAATGGATTTGAAGCAACGCACAGATAAAAAGGATTACTGTATAAAAATCACATTTCGTGAATTTTAAGTAATTTGCTTTTCATCTCAGTCTAAATCGAACAGGACAATAAACAAATGCAAGTGACAATAATTTAATTTAATTTTAACCAATGTCTTTCAATTTACTGTTCAGAACTTCTAGTTTTTACATATATTTAATCCACAATATGAAATACGTCCGGTTAAATACATTTCGTTAATGAGTGCACAGAAACACAATGATTATAAAATCAGAAACTGTGTCATATTTATTAAGAAACTGCCTTAAGTGCAGTAAACAACCGGTTTTGTAGGGGGCAGTCAAGGATTCAGTAAGATTACGAGATTTTTTCCGTAATAGTAATATGCTAATGAAGGTTTAACGTCGCCTTTTATAACTTCCGTGGATTTCCGTAATATGCTAATGAAGTAGGTCACGGAACCTTATATGGTAAACGTTCAAGAATACAGACGTCGAGTTTACAGATGTCGAGAATGCAAAGTCAAGAATACACAGTTGGTAATGTTATTGATGCAAAATGCAGAAGTTAATATTGTTATAAAACGATTTCAAGTTGGCGTTTTCATTGTTATAATTGACAATCTTGAAAACCGAAATGAGTAATTGTTGACTTTGCAATTCAAATTGCGACATTCTGATTTTGTAGAGAATGAATTTTGTAAAACGTGACATGTGGAAATATGAATTTTTGACTTTGCAATCTTGACTTTGCACACAGTTTTGGCAACGATACCCCTCCATACCTATAACCCAGAAGAAGACTTTATGGATTACTATTGTTTATTAATACTGCTACGTTTCAATCAGTATCATCTTATCGTTCTCAAGCAAGTTTAATCTGCTTAGTAATCCATAAAGTGTTCTTCTGAGTAATATGCTGTACCTTCTTGGATTAAACAATATTTATTTCATTTAACAAGTTATAAATATTACATATAAAAACGATATGAAATGACGATACAGAAACAAGTTGGAAGCCTGTATCAATCTGTTTCGCCTGTATTCACAGTTACAAATGTGCAATTAGTACATCGGTAGCTAGACTGAAATATGTACAATAATATATTTTATGATAATATAATATAGGAAGAACAATCCTTTCAGAATAGAACGGAAGCGGAAATGCATCGAACAAGCCCACTGGTGTGCCTTCTTTTCACTTTAGAATTTGCCTTTCTTCGCAATATAGAGTCTTCTTTTCGTGAATTTCGCCCTTTACATTGTAGAGTCTTTTGCGGAGTTCGTCACCATGGCCACAATATGGTTGATCTTGAAAATTATTTTCTTTTACTTTAGCAGGTAACGGCTGTGAACTGACCCGACCTGATGGGAGCGTGTATCTGAAAGTAAATGAATCAAGAATATTCAATAAAACATGCGAGGAATGTGTCTGTTTGAATACATATTGGATATGCTGCAGGTAGGATTGCTATCTTTATTTTGTGGTGGATTTGGTACTTTAGTAGGTTTGGCCGGATTATTAGGTTTAAGGGCCTGGACATTGTTTTGACTTCAAAACAGTTTTTGTTTCTTCAAGCTGTTCAAAGAGAACAATGTATTCTGAAATCATGATAAATTATAGTGTTATGTAGTGTCACTGTGAATTAATGACACCACATTAATAAAAACAAAACATTAATAAAATATATTTTCGCAATATTTGTGGAAGTATTTTTGCGATGGATGAAGGTTGTATTGGACCTATATATTTTCTCATGGATAAATATACAATAAATATGACACACTTATAACGATTTGTCACTTTTATCTCGATAACTTAAAAATGTAAAAGTATTCACTATTGGTTGACGAACTTTTAGCCATGTGTATGCAAGGGACATTGACGACTCGCCTTTTTCAAGACTCCCGTCACACTGAAAAATTATCCGTATTTTGTACAATCTGTATTTCTGAACCCTTTTCTACATTATGATATATTCAAGTCCCAAACTAAGCTCCGAAAATGGTGAATCTTGGCTTTAAGTGTTCAAATCACCTGATTGGTCAATCACTTAACTTGAATTAAGTTTTATGACCGGATTACGCATGTTTTTCAAGAAAATGTTTTAAAATCTTTCTCAATACTTGAAGAATTGCAATTTTGGTTCAATATAAGTTTTATTATATTTTATATCACATTTCAGGTTGGGGTATAGGGATACGTATGAGAAGCAACCTGGCTGTTTCAAGAAGATGTACGACAATTGCTGTTACCAATATGTTCATATATCAGATGAAACTATCCCTTGTGCTAAAAAAGAGTGTCTTAAGGAATAATATTGCTAAGGGTTTAAGAACTATGGTTTGGAGTTCCTGCTTTTTTTTATATATATTTTGATGCCCATTTACTCTTCGAAATTTTTTTTCTGAAATATAGTGGAATATCGTATAACAACATTATTATAACAATTATATATAGCCATGATCAGTGTTGCTCAAACGATCTTAATGCAGTTGTATGTGTGTGGTAATTGAACTTAATTCTCCCAAAATAAATCTTATTTATTCGCACGTTTTTTGTTTCATTTTATCGTTAATTTGAACCCACCGTATGATTTGAATTAAATTGTCAAAAATAAACTCACTTCTTGAAATTACTTTTTATTTTATTATCAGTTGTATACTATTTTTATCTATATTAATTTGAATATCTTTTTGCATTATCTGGGTTTCCTTATAAACGTAAATACAATTCTAAAATTAAGTCAAAGAATGAAATTCACGGACTTCACGATTCACCATGCACAATAAAGGTTAGATATTCAAAGTATTTCAAGGCCATACTAAAATCGGTCAAAAGCAATATTTTGATGAAAATGGTCAAATACTCTTCTATTATTTTGTATAAAATCAAATCACTGTTTTAGAATAATAAATAATAAGCTACATTTTTAATCCTGTTGTTTTAATTAGGCCTATTATGATTACCTCAGAATGTTGACATTGGTAAACTTTTTAGTGCAATCACAAATAGGACAGGGTGTTGAACTTCAGATCCCGATAAGGGTAATAATGAAGAATTGCAATATGCAACGAGGGCGATTTTAGATTGACAGCCCATTTTCGATTCCAACAGATTTAAACGTCGTGCATGGAACGACTTGGGTGTTAAAAATTGCAGCAACATGCGAACTACAAGAATGTGTTTTTGAGGTCATGTGCGGTTTTTAATGCCATTTCTTTTGGGAGGTCGAAAAGTAAGAATTCGAAGTCCGAGTTTTCGACCTCTCGGACTTCTGAATTCTTAGATTTCGACAATCCTAGGATTCCAAGAAGTCCGAGTTTTCGACCTCCCCGAAGAAATGGCATTAAAAAACCGCACATGACCTCAAAAACACTTTCTCGTAGTTATTTTCTGGTATATTCGGTTTTCAATAGAGTTCACCCTTGGGTGATAACAAACTATTTCAACAACTTTCATCAAAATCCATAAGGAATTGTGCCTTGTAGAGTGTTTACAAGCCAAAAATCGAAATATTTTCAAAGAACCAAGACATTATTAAATAGTTAGCGAATTTTATAATTTCAACGTTTCTGTCAAAATCTGTAAATAATTCTGCCTTTTAGAATGTTTACGATCTAAAATTTTGACGCGTTTGAAAAACAAGGCCAATAGATGATATTAACTATTTTTTGATTTATTTGATTTTAAATAGGGTTCATCTTTGGGTGATAACAAATACTTTTATCAATATTCTAAAAGAATTGTGACTTGTAGAGTGTTTACGAGCCAAATATCGAACGCATTTTAAAAGAATAAGGGCAACAATTCATATTAATGATATAGGGTTCACCCTTTGGCGATAATAAACAATTTAAGCAAGTTTCGTCAAAATTCGTAACTATTTGTGCCGTGTAGAGTGTATGCCAGCAAAAAATCGGACGCATCTTAAATTCATTTTAAATATATTTTGATATTATTATTTTTCATAGGGCTCATCTTTGGGTGATATCAAACAATGTCAGCAAGTTTCGTCAAAATAGGTCAAGAATTGTGTCTTCAAGAATATTTATGAACCAAAAAATTGAACGCGTTTTCAAAAACAAGGCCAAAACAATGCTGTGTTTTTTTCCTCAAAGTAGGCTTGTATGCGGAAGTGCATAGCGCATATGTCTACAGGAGAACTTGAGGAATTCATTATCGCTGGGGTGTATGGTGTTTCCCGCATGGAAATGGTAAACACGAGATATATAGCGGTCGAGGGTCCAACTGGGAAATTCAACATGGCTGCCATTGAGAAAATATTTGTGTCTTGCTTATGATAATGGTGTTTACCGTATTTCGGCTCCAGTATAAATTAATATTTTTCTGAAATTATTGGCATAGACCCTTCATTATTTATTTACCTTATATAGAGGTTGAAGTATGATTAAAATAAATACTATAGAGTTTCAGAGATAATAAAACGAAAGTAGGGTTAAATGTCACTAAGTTAGCATTCTGATTTTTTGTTTAATGTATTTCTTATCATTGCAGTAAATTTATAATTACTTTAAATCACACAAATCTGGGGGAGGTCGAAACCATTTGATACGATTCTTTGCGTGTCAATTTGGCTACCCTTTCGGAGAGTTCACGTAGCAAATCGTGTTTCTTTAGTTATTTCTCACCTGTAAAATCGCCGATTTTCGATTGTCTAACGATAATAGACCTACATGTTATAATACTGAAGGTGGAAATATCGATAACATCAAAACCAAGGAAACAATATTAGCTATGTGGACTCTCCGGAGGGCAGCCGAGTTGACAAACCCAGTCGCAGAGTGGCATCAGGTGTTCCTGAAGGGTGAGCATGCCCTGCTAGCGACACTCGCTACGTGACATATCTTATCAAACTTTACAAAGAAGCAATCTATCAAGAAGTTTAGCATTTAAGGCACTTCATCAGCTGTGAATCTTGTATCGAAAAAAAAAATACAACTGTGGGAATATCTAATGATACTCAATAAGAACAATCCAAAAACATAGACTTTAGTTTTCAAAACTGCGATTTTTTAATTCCTAGGAATCACTTCCAAGTTTTCGGTTTTCAAATAGAGCAAGATCGAAAACTCTGTAATTTTAATTCCTAAGAATCGATTCCGAGTTTTCGTTTTTCATTTAGAGCAATATCGAAAACTCGGACTTCTCGAAATCCTAGGATTATCGAATCTTAAGAATTCAAAAGTCCGAGTTTTCGAAAAAATTTTTTCGAGTAATTCGATAATCCTAGGATTCTGAGAAGTCCCGAGTTTTCGACCTCCCCAATTTCTTTACATGTAGGCCTACACATTTATCTGGTTGCTATCAGTTTCCCAGTACGGCTCAGATGTTTAACATAAGACCTTTAAAAGTATTCACTAGGAGATAAAATGCTACCCACATAATACCAAATTATACAAATGCGGCATTCGTTGCAGAAAGGTCATTTATAATAGAATACAATTAAAAAATACTGTCGTATATGTATCATTTATTTTCCGTTTCCCTATAATATTAGGCCTATAGGGCTTCTTCATAGATGACTAAATAGTTCTTATTTAAAACGTGTTTATCAAATCAGTGTTCCTTTGAACCATAGACCCCAATATTTTGACTATATGGTCGAATTGACAAGTCTGGTACGTGACAAATAATCAAAACTGAATTTGTTTGAAAGATGTCAAGTCAATGCCACGCGTATATTGTATATTAGCCTAACATATTATTATTTGCATATTTGCATTATTTGCAGTCTTATGTCTGTGATGGCGTATACTAAATATTTCAAATCCAGACAGGGTTAAGAGCCAGAAATTGGCAAGAAGGTGCATATAAAATCCCCCACCAACCTTCCACAATCCACCCGACCTTTTCTTAATTTCTAATTCATTGCCGTTCTTATCACAAATTAGACTCAAGTTAAATTCCCAAAAGACTTGTCTGAATCTGTTTTGTCGCTCGGGACGCGGTCGCGTGGTTTCGATTGCTTTGAAGAAGGTAGATAACTCGCAATCCAAGATGGTTGACAAAACCTGTCAAGGATGGAAATATTTATTACATTTCGAGATATTTCGAAATATACTGAATTAAAGTGAAGTTTATTTAGCCGATTTTCTAAAGTAAGTGTTTATAAAGTAATTCATATATTTTTGTAGCAGACGAAAGGAAGCCAATTGTTGAAATTAGTGTTTATAAGTGGCTCGATGGTACACGACCTTTAACTTATTTAGGCCTACCTTGCGTCAGTAATTTATCTATTCACTAGCAAACTTCAGTGTCAGTATCCTTCCGTTTATGAATAACTTCTGCCTTCCGTTTAAATTTCTTCATTTCGTCTTTAAAACGTGACTTCAATTTGAAATATTGAAGGTTAAAATTAAAACTGATCCAATTGTCCACTTTAGACCATATTTTAGGTTGGATGAACTTTCAAAGCTAAAAACATTGCATTGTTAAAAGGTAGGCTGATGTCTTTTATTCCTAATAATTATGATTTGGTCTCACTCCATATTTTAAATTGAAATGCGAATATGGAGAAAAGGTCATCGACACTCCTGACTTAACATCAGGAATGTGGTAGAAAATGTATTTCAATTTAAGGTTAGGCCCAGGCATACGGTTTGCATTTTCTTTGACTTGAGTGCAGCTATTTTTAGGCGATTTAAGTTATTTGTAAGTGTTAGTTATAGAATGTTAAATGTTAAAAACTAAAATTTGTATACCTGGGTACAGTACCTTTGTTATTTAGTCTACGGCTTTGGTGGAAGAAGAAAGTGTAAGAGTAGCCTAATGTTCCTTTTGTTATGATTAAAGACCTATATCAGTCACATTGGGTGAGGTCATTTGTGTTAATGTTCAGTGTTAGTGTTACGCGGTTAATTTGGTGTTATAAAACAGTGTACTCTGAGTAATCTGACATATATGAGGGCCGAAAAATAATGTCGGATTAGCGAGTGTGTTGGATTACTCAGAGTACACTGTAGGCTATATTAACAGAATGAGCCCACATTTTCGTGTTATGTGATGGTGTTATTACTAACACAGAACCCTAACACGAGATTTGACATCACCCATTGTCACCATGTAAAAATTTTCAGACAAAACCTGCATTATTATTTATATTAAGCTTAGCTTAGTTACTGTACTGGAATATTCCGTCTTAGGATGAACTTAAGCTTTTAAACTTGGCCAATAAAAGCATTATATTCATCTGTAGATAAACCTGTTGCCATACCAGTAAATAAATTAACAGAATCCTTAAATAACCATAACAGAATCCTTAAAGGGATAATAGGCGTTAGAACGAACATAAAAATTTAAGATTACTCAAATTTGGACAATAACAGTATGTATCCATCAGTGGACTTACCTGGTGTCATACCTATACATCAAAATCCCTCTAAAATCTGATAAATCCCCCAAATAAAGTAGTTAATCATAAAACGCTTGAGCCATCCATCAAGCGATTTTCAAATCTTGTAAATTTAAAGGGAAGTAACTCTAACATGTGGGTTTTCACGCGTCCTTGACCCCTACTGTTGAATTGCACAATGATGTTTTAGCGTTGATTTACCAGACGCTTTTATTCTCAAACTGAATGGAATCTTGGCTGGCTCACTATTTTTTAAAATTCCGAATATATTTTTATTGTGGCTTTTTAGAATTTGGTAAAGTGTGGGATTTCCATCCCTTTTATTTAAACTAATAAGGTCAATATTAAACACAAATATAAGCCGTAGGACGAGTATATTCTAACGCCTATTATCCCTTTAAATAAAATAACAGAATCCTTACATATTCGATATTCCATAATATTAGTAATTATTCATAAAAAAGCATTACAAAAGCTAAATATGAGATTTCCAGATTTTGCAAGGGTTCTGTTACTTTATGACACCAGGTTAGTTCACTGATGAATATATTATACACATTTTTACCATTCTTGAGAACTAAAATTTTAGTTTCATTTTAAGATGTACTCGGTAGCATTACTTTAAATAACTAAACAAGACAGGACCATGTTCTTAGGATAATGGACAAAGCCTGAATCAGTCTCATAAAGTAGGCAATCCTATCTTTTTATTGCTCAAACATTTTCTATCATTAGATTATTTCTGTCAACAGATGTTTAAAAAATGGCGAGCCAAAAGAAAGAAAAAGATTTCAGTGGAGTCGTCTGCAGGTGAACCAGCAGAACAAAAGAAAACTTTATCCGATACCGAAAGATCCACAGATTCCAGAACTCTCTCAGAAGCAGGAAGCTTGTTTGATTTGAGGAGTTTGGATCCTGGAACTGAAGAAGACATGAGACTTCATTTGTCAATGTGTGGTTGTGGATTCCTGGGCATCTATCATCTTGGTGTGGCCACTTGTCTTGTCAAACATGGACAAGGCTTTTTACAAAACAT
The DNA here is from genome assembly GCA_030562195.1 of Nipponacmea schrenckii. NCBI lineage: Eukaryota > Metazoa > Mollusca > Gastropoda > Lottiidae > Nipponacmea > Nipponacmea schrenckii. Next base: position 14,642,628 of record JAUJPP010000012.1, on the reverse strand, counting down.
CTACAAATATGGTGGTGCTTCAGCAGGGTCTCTTGTGGCAGCTACTTTACTGATAGATCAACAAAAAATAGATGTAGGTATTATCTTTTCTTCTTCCAATTGTCTTAAATGCTTTCTTTATACTGGTACTTTAAAAGACTTCACTGTATAAGGCGAATACCAATATTTAAAATTTTAAATTCAGATCTATTGCATGACAGCCTTATCAAAGGAATACTGCGTCTTAGAATGAACATTAAAATTCGAAAATTTTAAACTTGGCTTATAAGAGCATATTTTCTTCAGTAGATATACCTGCTGCCTTAAATAACATTACAAATTCCTTATATAATCCGATAAATCCAAAAAACTTAGAAATTATCCATAATAATAATGTAACTGATTATTAGCTTTTTAATAATTACTAAGCTTAGTGAGTTTTCCAGATTTTACAGGAATTCTGTTACTTTAAGATACCATGGCATGGATGGTCAGTAGTATCAGTGAACAGTAATATTTCCAGTCTGGAATGAATTATTTCTGTTTTATTAAACCCCTTTTGGTTCTACTAAATTGCAGATCATTCTAAAGAAATACCTGATTAAAATAGTATACATTACAATGTAAAATTGATGGATTGATCAATTAGTATTGAAAAAAGTTTCCTGCATGTGTATTTGCACTGTTCAAGGTCAAAGCTTTCTTAAAGAGATAATAGGTCTTAGAATGAACATAAAATCTGAAAATTTTAAACTTTGCCAAAAAGGCCAAAAAAAAAATACCGTTATCCAAAAAACTAAGCCATTATCCATAAATATGCATTTGATTTATGAAAAATGCTTAATAACTTGTGATTTATCCAGATTTTAAGAGATTCTGTTACTTTATGACACCAGGTCAGTACACTGATAAATATATTCTCATATTGATTTTTTTTAGAACTAAAATTTTATGTTAATTTTAAGACGCAGTTTCCCTTAAAAATAAGCATGGTTTACTTTCATTGTTAGTAATAAATGTGTCATCTAAATTCATCTGTTTTCAATTTTTATATGCTCACTTAAAAATTGTTGTCACACCGGTCTGGTGGTCCGTCAACATTTGTTGTAGACACTATAGAAACTACAATTTTTTATGGATTTTAATGAAACTTGGCGTGAGCATTGGAATTGATAAGACGGTGGTCAAGTTTGAATTTGACAATTTTCAATGAACGGTTTTTGAGGAGTCCGTTTGAAATTGAGGATTTTTTTAGTTATTTCCCTTGACTTAGTAAAATTGTGTCAAAATTTGATTGTGGGTGCAATAGAAGCTACAATTTTCAATGGATTTTGATTAAACTTGGTGTGAGTATTGGAATTGATAAGACGGTGGTCAAGTTTGAATATGACGATCTTTCGATAAACAGAGTTATTGCCCTTGACTTAGTAAAATCGCGTCAAAATTTTATTGTGAGTGCAATAGAAGCTGCAATATTTAATGGATTTCGATGAAAATTATTGTGAGGCTTGGAATTGATAAAACGCTGGTCAAGTTCGAATATGACTATAAAAGTTATCTTTTTATGCATTTCTGATTCTCAATTTTTGCTTTCAGGACTGTACCTCTTTTACCTTCAACCTAGCCAAAAGTATTCGGTCCAAACCATTTGGTGCTTTAACCCCACGTTACAGTTTGTTAAAACCTGTACAGAACTTTCTCGAGTCCTCCTTACCCAATGATGCTCATGAAATAGCTAGTGGTAGACTGTTTTTATCGCTGACCAATACACAGACTAAGAAAAACGAGATCATGTCAGAGTTTGAATCTAGAGAAGAACTGATTCAAGCATTAATAGCTAGTAGCTATATTCCTGTTTATGCTGGCACCAAACCACCCAGTATTAGGGGCAAGGTAAATATTTTAATCTGTATATGGACACACAGTGGGTGAGGTCAAATCTCGTGTTATTGTTTTGTGTTAGTGTTAACACCATCACATAACATGAAATTTGAACTCATGTTAATATACAGTGTACTCTGAGTAATCTGACACTCTCGCTAATCTGAGATTATTTGCGGTCCCGATGTATTTTGGATTATTCACAGTACACCAAATTAAGCATGTACCAGTAACACGGAACACTAACACATGATTAGACCTCACCCAGTGTCTGTGTTGCTGTATTGATAAGGGGGTTGTTCCTCAACATCAAAGAATAGGTTGGGGTTGTCAATTGCCATTGATTGGTGGAGATGTTATAAACATTGCCCATAATGCACAACTATTGACTAAGTAAAAAGACGCAACTCTGATCAAAGCATTAAGACCTTGTCTCTTGTTTGTGGAAGCAATTATTGAACACTATTGAAAATCAGCGAAATCGGAAAAAAATTAGTATGAGTTCGTGCCCTTGTTCTTGAATGGCTCGTAAACACTCTACAACGTACAATTCTTGACCGATTTTGATGAAACTTGGTGTGAGAGTATGTTATAACTCAAGTATAAACCCTATCGAAAATCAGCGAAATCGAAAAACATTTAGTATGAGTTATTGCCCTTGTTCTTGAAAACGCGTTCAATTTTAGCTTGTTAACACTCTTGAGAGAACAATTTTTAATGGATTTTAATGAAACTTGGCCTGAGTATTTGTTATCACCCAAGGATGAAGCCTATTGAAAACCAGTCAAATTGAAAAAAAAATAATATCAGTTATTACCCTTGTTTTTGAAAACGCGTTCAATTTTTAGCTTGTAAACACTCTACAAAGGACAGTTATTGACTGATTTTGACGAAACTTGCTGAAATTGTTTAATATCACCCAAGAATGAACCCTTTTGAAAATAGCACATATCGAAATATATTTCATAGGAATTATTGCCCTTGTTCTATTAAATGTGTTGGATTTTTGCCTTGTAAACACTCTACAAGTCACAATTCTTGAGCGATTTTGACATAACTTGGCATGAGTATTTGTAATCACCTAAGGATGAACCCTATTGAAATTCAGTTAAATCGAAAAATATTTAGTATCAGTTATTGCCCATGTGTTTGAAAACGCGTTCAATTTTAGCTCGTAAGCACTCTAGAAAGAACAATTCTTAATGGATTTTGATAAAACTTGGCTTGAGTATTTGTTTTTACCCAAGGATGAACCTTATTGAAAATCAAATAAATCGAAATATATTTAGTGTCAGTTATTGCCCTTGTGTTTGAAAACGGGTTTAACTTTTTGGCTAATAAACACTCTAGAAGGTACAATTCATGACCAATGTTGACAAAACTCACTGAAATTGTTGGATATCGCAAGGGATGAGCCTAATTGAAAATTAAAAATATCAAAATATATCTAAAATGAATTATTGCCCTTGTTCTTTTTAACGCGTTCAATTTTTGTCTCGTAATCACTCTACATGGCACAATTCTTGTTGGATTTCGATGAAACTTGGTGTGAGAGTGTGTTATAACTCAAGGATAAACCCTATTGAAAATCAGTGAAATCAAAAAAATTTTTAGTATGAGTTACTGCCCTTGTTCTTGAAAACGCATCCAATTTTAGCTTGTAAACACTCTAGAAAGAACTATTCTTAATGGATTTTGATTAACTTTGGCTTGAGTATTTGTTTTTACTCAAGGATGAACCCTATTATAAATCAAATAAATAGAAATATATTTAGTGTCAGTTATAGCCCTTGTTCTTGAAAACGCGTTCAATTTTAGCTTGTAAACACTCTAGAAAGAACAATTTTTAATGGATTTTGATGTAACTTGGCTGGAGTATTTGTTGTCTCCCAAGGATGAACCCTATTGAAAATCGAAAAATATTTAGTAGAAGTTATTGACCTTGTTTTTGAAAACGTGTTCAATTTAACTCGTAAACAATCTAGAAAGAACAATTTTGAATGGATTTTGATGAAACTTGGCTTTAGTATTTGTTTTCTTACAAGGATAAACCCTATTGAAAATCAGATAAATCGAAAAATATTTAGTTTCAGTTATTGCGCCTGTTTTCAAAAACGTTTCAACTTTTGGCTTGTGAACACTCTAAACATTCCTTTTTGACAAAACTCGCTGAAATTGTTTAATATCAACCAAGAATGAGCCTTATTAAGAATTAAAAATATCAAAATATTATTAAGGGTGAACCCTATTGCAAATCATAAAAATACCGAAAAATATTTAATGAGTTGTTATTAGGTACAATTCTTGACAGTTTTTAATGAAACTAGAGACCCTAGAAAAAAATAGGTTTGAAGGTTGAATATTTCATTCCACTTATTGTAACCTTACTGAAAAGTTTTTATTTGAAATAAATGCTGCCAGTGGGCGTATATTACCTTGCCTGGCAAGCTATCTTCTTTTTTTTTCCAGAAATATATGGATGGTGGCATCACCAACAACCTTCTTCACTTTTCTGATGGTCGTACCATCACAGTCTCACCATTTTGTGGAAGTCAAGACATAGCTCCTCAAGATGTGAAAGGCAAATCATGGTTTATAACGCAGGGTAATCAAGACTATCAAGTCAACTGGAACAATATAATGCGTGGAACACATGCATTCTTTCCTCCTTCTAGAAGAGTTCTTCAGCAATACTTTGAGAAAGGTGAAAGGGATGCTGGTAGATTTCTACGTAAAGAAGGATGGTATGAAACACAAGTTCCCAAACCTGTGAAAAAGGAAACGGTCACGTTATATGAATCTGCTGTTTAAGTCAGATTAATATCTTAACCTGTATGATCGCCATCATCCAAAACTAAAAATGGCTCATGATAAGAATTTATAAAGCCATTTCGCTTTATAAGCCATCACACCAAATGTTCTTTTAAAGCCATATTGTCTATCAAAACAGAACGACTCTTGCTTCATGATAAGCCTTCATACAAAAGCAAATAGCTTGTGTTCTTAATTTCATGAAAAGCCATTATACCAAACCTAATGGCTCTTGTTCTTAATTTCATGATAAGCCATTATACAAAGCCTAATGGCTCATGTTCCTAATTTCATGGTAAGCCACTATACAAAACCTAATGGCTAATTTTCCTAATTTCATGGTAATCCACCATACAAAACCTAATGGCTTGTGTTCTTAATTCCATGGTAAGCCACTATACAAAACCTAATGAATCATGTTCTTAATTTCATTATAAGCCACTATACAAAACCTAATGGCTTATGTTCCTAATTTCATGATAAGCCACTATACAAACCTAATAGCTTGTGTTCCTAATTTCATGGTAAGCCACTATACAAAACCTAATAGCTTGTGTTCCTAATTTCATGGTAAGCCACTATACAAAGCCTAGTGGCTCATGTACCTAATTTCATGGTAAGCCACTATACAAAACCTAATGGCTCATCTTCCTAATTTCATGTTAAGCCACTATACAAAATCTAATGGCTTGTGTTCTTAATTTCATGATAAGCCATCATACAAAACCTAATGACTCTTGTTCTTAATTTCTTATATCAAAACAAATTATTAACCATGGACTTAATTTCATGATAGACTTCATATGAAATGCATTGTTAACCATTGACTTAATGTCATGATAGACTTCATATCAAAACAAATTATGTACTATTGACTTAATTTCATGATAGCCTTCATATCAAAACAAATTATTAACCATGGACTTAATTTTATGACAGAATTCATATGAAATAAATTGTTATCTATGGACTTAATTTCGTTATAGACTTATAATTATTAATCATGGACTTACTTTTGTTATGACCTTCATATCAAATAAATTAACAATGGACTTCATTTTGTAGTAGACTTCATATCAAACAATTAACAATGGACTTCATTTGGTGGTAGACTTCATATCAAACCAATTAAAAATAGATTCATTTCGCAGTAGACTTCATATCAAACAAATTAACAATGGACTTCATTTCGTGGTAGACTTCATATACAAATTAACAATGGACTTAATTTCATTATAGACTTCATATCCAAAAAAAATTGTTAACATTGGACTTAATTTCATGATAGCCTTCATATCAAACAAATTATTAACATTGGACTTAATTTCATGATAGACTTCATATCAAAACAAACTGTTAACTATTGGCTTAATACCATGATAGACTTCATATCAAAACAAATTGTTAACTATTGACTGAATTTCATGATAGCCTTCATATCAAACAAATTATTAACATTGGACTTAATTTCATGATATACTTCATATCAAAACAAACTGTTAACTATTGACTTAATTTCATGATAGACTTCATATCAAAACAAATTATAAACATTGGACTTAATTTCATGATAGACTTCATATCAAAACAAACTATAAACATTGGACGTAATTTCATTATAGACTTCATATCAAAACAAATTATAAACATTGGACTTAATTTCGTGATAGCCTTTATATCAAACCAAATAGAGACTTGTGATGAAGCCATTTTATCTTCTAGAACAAAATAGTGTCTTCATTTTATTATAAATCGGCTCAATGTTAGAATCATAAAGCAATTTAGTTTTATATCATATTGTATTTATGACATTCTTTATCTTTTTGGATAATTTAATTATAATTTATAATATTTTATAATAACCATAAAAAATATTGTCACAGTTTATAGGGATACTGTGTCTTAGATTGAACATAATATTTTAGTTCTCAAAAATGGTCAATATGAGTATATATTCATCAGTGAACTTACCTGGTGTCATAAAGTAACAGAATCCCTTAAAATTTGAAAAAAAAATAATCTATTTCACAAATAATCTCTTTCAAAACTCATCAATAATCAAATGCATCTTGATGGATAATTACTTAATTTTTGGGATATTTATTTATGTTTTTATGTTATTTATGACAGCAGGTATATTTACTGATGAATAGAGCTCTTATTGGCTAAGTTTTAAATTTTCAAATTTTATCTTCATTCTAAGACCTACTATCCCTTTAAAATAGTGCTTAATACATCAATGGTAGAGCCATATAGAACTATTTAAAAGGAACTTTTAAGAAATATTTTTGTTATGTTGTTACATTTTTCAGCCAGTATTCCTAACTGAAGTTGGACCAGCAACACATGAGTCACAACATGTGGTTTCAAACTGGCCTCTTTTAAATCCCGTTTTTATTTTTCTAAATTTTATAATTAACTTATGTACCATTGATATGCATTTTTATAAATGTTCTGTCCTTTTTCTAGTGTTGATAATTCACTAATTGAAGGAGAATTTTATTTACTAACAAGTCTCCTAAGAGTTTTAACATAACCGAAGACAAATGTTACAACACAGAATGAAGATCTTCCATGAAAATTTTCATTGACAAACAAACAACCCATTAATTGTATAGATGTTTTAGAAATGTGTAGTAGCCATTTGTCTCATTACAATTTTCAATCAGCCTGTTTTAGTGCTGGTGCACCTTTATTCATTTCAATTTTATTTTCTTTACATTTTTTCCAATTTCAAAACAGTTGTGGTTCTTGCATTTGATTGGAAATTGAAATGGCGCAAATTGATATTATCAGTCTCCCAAATATACCTAAAGTGTTTAGAAAACCTTTTTACATTCGCTTATACCCTGTTTGTATGTCACAAACAAGATTGTCAAATTTTAATTTAGTTTTCAACTGAGATGAAAATATTTTGTCAGGAAAGCACTAACCTAGGTCACTAAATTGGAAACAAAAGCAAAGGGTAAATCCAAACACCAACCTATAGTAAAAAATATGATTAATGATCATATCACAATAGATCTAACTATATTTGTGAAAGATATACAATTTCAGTCTGAATTGTTTTATTGGTGATATTGAGTCCAAAACAGCTTAATTAACTATTAGATACTCTATATATAATCAGCCCTTTTTTAGCTTGTTGAAAATATTGAGGTATTATATTTGATAAATATTATGATTTAATGATTTTAATATTTAAAGATTTCACCTACTGCTTGTTAAAATACATCATTACCTGGTAAAATAGTTTGATAATTTCATAAATTATTTATAGTCATTCCTAGATATTTTATTCTTTTAGATATATTTTAGATATGTATACAGTTTGTAGTGTATTCACTGTCTTCATTTGTCCATTAGGTACATAGAACTATTTCATTTCATTTTGTGATGTATTCAAGAAATACTGGTCTAACTTTAATACGATTCTTCTATTCTCCTGATCATGATTAAGGAATTTTGCTATTATATATTTGAATTCAGGAGGTTCACTGCATAATAACATTTTTGGACTTTCCGTATCAATTTACATATTTTTTAGATACATTTATATAACTATACAAGTAACTATGATTGTCATTAATTCTTGGAAACATCATGAGAACCAGTTTTTTAATCCATATTCAGTTCATATTAGCATCCTTTATATAGAGTTCTTTAGTTACAATTCTCAATTAACTTTTAAATTAAAATTTAACAAAGTATTGAAAATAACTTGCCAGACAAAGTAACATACACCTACTGTCCACTGCCAGCTTTGATTTTAAAGAAGAACGTTAGACAGTGCAGTAACAGTATGAAAAATTAATTTTTCCTTTTTCGCAATTGTGGACGGACAATTTAGGCTCCACTTTTTATGTTGGTGTATGAAAATTGCGTCCAGTACTTATATGTTCAGTGTACATAGACTGCTGGTATTTTTTTTTTTATCTATTCATTGAATTGATGGGGCATATTATTCTTTCATCTTTCATCAATCTAACTACCCTACTTCCAGAATAAACTTAGATCTTACAATGTAATTTACTAATGGGAGAATGTTTCATTTCCTATATCTGTTTCTTCTAAGGATATGCTGAACTAAACTATTTTAGCTCTGATTTCCTAAAATATGAAACTAATGTATATGTGCTCAAAAAGAACAATGTATTTAGGTTTGGGCAGTTTCCAATAGTTTATTGTCTTTCTTAGAAATTGCTTTGGAAATCCATTTAACCAATTTGAAATTAACTTGTTTTCTGTATTCTTTTCTATATCAGTTACTTCAAATAGCTGTCCTGATGAAGATTTTATATCAGAAACATAAGTTAACAGCATTAAATGAGCTCTTCAATAGATTTCCTCTAAGATGGTTACTTACCACTTGTTCTTCTTTCTGATCTCTTGTAAAAGTGGCTTTAAATTAACTTTAAGTTTCTCTTGACTTCTCTTGTATTTCTTGGGTTGATCTCAGGTGATGGAAAGCCTTAGGAAATTTTGTTGATCTCTTTCTAGATTTCTTTACTTCCTTTAATATCATAGTATGTATATCAATGCATTTTTCCATTTTTCTTTATTTTGTTTTTCATTGCTAATACATGCCTACTTTATCTATGAATGTTTTATCTATGAAATTATTCTCAACTTAGGAATACATAAAAGTCTTCCAAATAAAAAAATTGACTTCATATTGAGAATTTCTTTGGTGCTAGAGGAATAGCTTACCTAAAAACACAATTTCAGACATCTTTATTAATGTTCTTCCTTACATTCTTGTTTAATATTTTAACTGTTATTAAATAATCAATGTTGAAGGTTAAAATTTGTTAAATTCTTAAATTGTAAAAATTTGTTCATTGTTAGGATTGAAACTGTAACATGAACATATTAAAATTTTACCACTAACTTATCTAGTAAACATTGTTAATGCAAAGTTTAAATTTGTTGACTTGTAAAATTGTGTAAATTTATTGATCATGATTTCAACTAATTTTGGTGATATTAACATGGCAAAACTATAGCTTGTTTAACTTAATAGTAACCACTGATCAAGATATAAATTTGTTAACTTGAGTACATTTGTTGATCATTATTATTAAAACTGTTATTATTGTTGTTAATGACAACTGGTTTCCTTATCATAGCACAATATAAAACATTTAGTGGAAACTAATAGTAACTAATGTTGAATTTATAACCTAGTTTAATTGGTAATAGTAACCAATGTCGAATTTATAACCTAGTTTAATTGGTAATAGTAACTAATGTTGAATCTATAACCTAGTTTAATTGGCAATAGTAACTAATGTACAAAATAAATGTTTGTTGATATTTGTTGATCATGATGGTCAAGTATGGGGTCAAATATGTCAAAGTATTAAATAACCACTGAGGAAGTTATAAAATTTGTTAATTATTAAAATAATATAAAAATCAATCATAGCAGGTAAAACTATTTTTTTGTTATCATTTTGGTAATGTTATATTAAAAAAAATTAATTCTTTTTGAATAAAAACCTGTATATGTATGAATGTTGATATTATTTTAAAAATTTGTAGATTTTAAGACCTCAAAATCCTAAGATAACAGACAAGTGTTCCATTATATATTTTGTGTCAATTTGTTGATGGTTATACAATATGATGTATTTTGTTGTAAAATTGTTGATGTTTTCTATATGTTTATTTTGTATAAAGTATACAATGTTAGAAATATAAGATATATATATAATAAGCATCTTATTGTATTTTTTTCACGTGAGCATAAAAATGGACGTAAAACCTATTTTCAACCTTAAAGTTCATTCAACGATCTACAGAACTCAAATATATATATTTATGAATTAAGATATTATGGAATTTTCACCAGTTATTTCCCTTGAAATGAAATGCACGAGTTAAGGTTGAGATGACGTGCACGTGGTCAAGAATATGTTTCGAGTAAGGTATGTGTCTGTAAACCATAGAAATATTACACTGCTTTGCGAAGAATGTCAGTTCAGATTGAAACTGGTACCTCGGATCTTTAACGATCACAAAACGCAATTATCATATAATGCCCTAGGTTTTCAACCTGGGGGACGCGTCCCACCCCCGGGGACGTTTGACAATTTTGAGTGGGACGCGGTCTCGTCTCAAGTCACTTAGAAAATTTTCTTTCAGGGGATGTCAGAGGAATAAAGACACTTTCCTGGAAACCCGAAATCAACTAAATATTCCTACTCAGCCTTCTCACTAGAGAACACGATATTTGCCACTTTGCTTTACTTTAAAGCAAGATTTCGCATCAGCAGGCAGACCTTCATAATATTAGAAAATCATATAACTCCAGTTCTCGCTGAAACCCGGACACGGAATTCAGACATATCTTTTCAGAAACAATAATGATATTAATATACTACTGCAGGACGTTAAACCCCATTCATTTCATTTTCATTTCTGATCTTATACTAATTAGATTGAGACAAACATTGTTTATTTCTTGATATATTTCATAATAATAATAATACAATAAATAATTTAAAAAAAAAGTCATTTCCGATAATAAAAAAGAAATAACAAATATACTATTGTAGTTCTGGACCAGGAATTTCCACAGCTACATTGATAGTCGGGATGCTGAGCAGACAACCGAATATCAATGTAGCTGTGGAATAGACAACTGGCCATAATGCTGATAGCAAAAAAACAAAAAACAAACAATAATAATACTTAAAATAAAAAAAGAAAGAAAAGAATGATTGAATTTCAACTCCAGACCAGGATTTTCCACAGCTACATTGATAGTCGGGATGCTGAGCAGACAACCGAATATCAATGTAGCTGTAGAACAGACAACTGGCCATATTGATAATTTAAATGATAATTGAATTGATAAACACTGATTTCTTTATTTACACACCAGGAACCTCAGTCTCTTCCTTATTGAGGTAACAATTCTACCAAATTTGGATTTTGTTTTAGTCTGAATTTTTTTATAGTCTGAAAATAAACAATAATTACATTAAATGTTTTCTAATATCCAAAATACGTCAATATTCGTTGACAAAATTTCTTACATTAACCTTGACAGGTACTATCTTGTAATGTTTGAAATTGATTACTGTTTGAGTTTTGTAACTTTCAGAACAAAATAAATAAATATTGCGCACCCTGTTGATGTTGTTCCTGGTAAAAGATTGATGGTTCTGTTGGGGCCAGGAACTGTCTGAATAATTCAGCTCCTGACGTTGAACCATCAATCTCTTTATTGCTGGATGATAGGTTTATTTGGTGGCAATGGTCCCCTATCATCGCAACAAATAAAGCAGGCTTATCCGGTCTTTGGTATCTAAGCTGTAATTTTCGTAATTCTGGAATTAAAGAATACATGGTTCATTTTCTACCGTCTTGTTATTTTTAGTCTTCTTTTAAACATAAATTTATTTGCGTTTTTCACTTTATATAATTGAAATTGCCGTATGACTCTACTTAGTGGTATAATAATAGAAGAAGGTATCTTTTAAGATATATTATATAATAAAATAACTGCGTTAATTGAGATTATTTTCATATTTTTCATACAAAATGAAGTAATTAAAACTATTTAATATCATACCAGATTTAAAATCAGCCTGTATATATTGGTGAAATGGTGAGTTCGCTTTTAGAACCGGTACACCACCATCAGCCCCATTACTGATAAAGTTATCATCGATCTCCAACTGCCACTTCTCCATTTCTAAAACAAGAATAATAATTAACAACCATTTTAGAGCAATATTATGATTAGATACTAAATCTGGACAAAAAGGTTCAGCAACTTACGTCACTTCCAAAGTCTTCTATCAATATTTTTTACAGTGATACTTCTCACGTCATAATATGGTTGCGAACCTTATTTATTTGTGTTCTATTTCTTTTTTGCTATTTTAAAAATTTTTTATAAAATTTTGATTTTATAAAATTAATGACTCATTATTTCTTGTGGCTCACTAGAAAAGTCCTAATAATTAAGTGAAATGAACGCAACATTTATATTCACGATGTAGAAATAGTTATATGTATTATGTAATCTCTTGTTGTCTTTGGGTCGGAGTTAATAAAGTTCTGTTCTGGTTGACGAGATAGATGATTATTCAATTGGCGGGATTGGCGATAGTTTGGTTGACGAGATTGGTGATAGTTCAATTGGCGGGATTAATGTTTGATTATTCTCTTGACGAGATTGGCGATAGGTTGGTTGACGAGATAGATGATAGTTTGGTTGACGAGATAGATGATAGTTCAAGTGGTGGGATTAATGATTATTCTGTTGACGAGATAGATGATAGTTCAATTGACGAGATTAGTGTTTGATTATTCTCTTGACGAGGTTGGTTGACGAGATAGATAATAGTTTGGTTGACGAGATAGATGATAGTTCAATTGGCGGGATTAATGTTTGATTAGCCTGTTGACCAATTTGATGATATTTCAATTGGTGGGATTAATGTTTGATTAGCCTGTTGACCAATTTGATGATAGTTCAATTGGTGGGATTAATGATTATTCTGCTGACGAGATAGATGATAGTTCAATTGACAGGATTAATGTTTGATTATTCTGTTGATCAGATTGGCGATAGGATTGTTGATGAGATAGATGATAGTTTGGTTGATGTGATAGATGATAGTTTGGTTGACGAGATAGATGATTGGCAGGATTATAATAATAATAATAATAAACTCTTTATTTTACATGGGTCAGAATTAGGCCCAATACACAAGGACATGGTCCGGTCTCACATTCAGCCCATGGTTTTAGGACAATAATCAATAAACATATATAACAACAACAACTTTTTAGGACAAAAATCAGTAAACTTTAAAGTCAATAATAAATTAAAGATTTAAGAAAAGGATAAGGCATTTTCAAACGGAACATGAAATGAGTGACGACTTGATGCGGTCGTACAACCTCATATAGGACTCAGTCCACTAAAAACATTTTTGCTAATTAAAATAGAATTTGAATTTGAAACACAAAACTAACATACCTATTATGACCGTTCCACTCTAATTAAAAGTGACAATAAAAATTAGCCACATTTTGTTTTATATTATATTAACGCGGACGTTATAGTAAAACAATGACGTGACGCCTTGGCCTTTAGAAGGGAAAATGTTAAATGTTGAAAATATATAAAAATTGTGTTTATTTTTGGAGGAAAAATTAAAATATCACACCTAAATATTGATGAATTAACTATTTATTATAGGTTATAAGATATCATTGAGTACCATTTAACATTTTAAAGTTATTACAAGTTAAAAGTAGGATACTAATTTTTAAAATTGTTAGTTTATTCTCCAGTTTTGTATTTTAAAACAAACTAAACGTGATTAAAATTTGTTGGATGTTATTTGAGTGGTTATTAGAATGAGTAACACATACCTGTTTTTAGATTAAAGAAAATCGGAGTGTGATAATGCTGAAAGTTGAGATACTGAAAGTATACTTTGACAGAATCAACTTTCAGGGTGGACACTTGTGCTAAGTATTTGGTCTATGGTCTTTTTTTATTTTTTTGTTTGTTTGTTTTTTTTTTTTTGGTTATCGTGTGTTGTTTTTTGGTTTTCGGTTGGTTTGGTTTTGTTTTTTTGCGGGTTGGGCTTGGTGTGTTGTCTTTGGTTTTTTTGGGTTTTTTTTTTTGGTGTTATCATGCTGTCTATGGTCTTTTACTTGATAATACTTAATTATTATGGCACTGGTATTTCTACCATCGCCAACATATCAAATACATAATACAATTAGTATATACATAATATATACAGAACTGTATAATAAAATACAATCATATGAATTGTAAACAGTTTCCCTATACATGTTGTTGCATAAATATATAAGACATAAAATATTGATGGAAATAACATTTATAAAAAATAAGTATGTAAAATATTGATGACAAATATAGAGCATGATTAAAAAACATAATTTATAGTAGTAGGGGAACAAATAGGTGGATAAATTAATAGTTAGTTTTTTATCAGTACATTTGAGTAAGTCATAAAATTTTTGTGAGCTCGGAAATAGAAAATAATATTGAGGTAGATAAGTTTGTCTTAAATAATAAAAAAAATAATAAACACATATTTAGAGTGCTACCTTCCACTACAGTAGTGTTCAAGTGCACTTTACAAATACATAAATAAAAGAGTACAAAAAGTAAAATATAAAAAAATCAATTAAATATTAAAACTAAATAACATCTACAAAAGCTGCCTTAAAAAGATATGTTTTTAATTCTTTTTTAAAAGAGTTATAAGATGTAAGAGATTGAATATTAAAATCTAAAGAGTTCCAAAGTTTAGGTGCCTGATAATAAAAACTTCTCTCGCCATAGTGTACTAAATTTACTTTCCTTTCTACTAATTTATGTGTGTCATTGGAAGATCTTAAAGCACGAGCAGGTACATATAATTCTAAAAGGCAGGACAAATAAGTAGGAGCCATATTATTAATACACTTAAAAGTTAGAAGAAGTATCTTGTATTTAATTCTAAATGTAATTGGTAGCCAGTGTAATTTGAATGGAACAGGTGTTATATGATTCCGAAATTTTGGTGTGTGTTATTAATCTTGCAGCTGAGTTTTGTACTTTTTGGAGCTTTTCAATAAGACGACTTGGGAGACCAATCAGAAGTGAATTACAATTATCCAGACGTGAGGTGACTAAACTATTAACCAATGTTTTAACACTATCTTCAGACAGAAACGAGCGAATTTTAGAAATATTGGACAAATGAAAGTAACAGGTTTTACAGATATTTTGGTTTTTAAAGTTGAAGAATTCATCAAATATGACACCAACATTTCTGGCCGAGTTAGAGGGTGACACTGAAACATTACCAATATATATGTTAGTATCAGGTAGTTGAGAAATATCACAGTTTTTGGACCGGACCAACAGATATTCAGTTTTTTCATCATTTAGTTTTAAGAAATTTGCAGCCATCCACTGCCTTATATCGTTAATGCAAGCTTCCAACTTACGCTTACACAATTCGAAGCCATGGACTGGTTTAAAAGATAGATATAATTGATTGTCGTCGGCATAGAGGTGATATTGAATATCATGTTTCCGAATTATCTTTGCAAGTGGAGAAGTATAAATACAGAAAAGAATTGGTCCAAGCACTGAGCCTTGGGGCACACCATAGACTAGTTCCTGTTCGTCTGATCTTAATTGGTGCACTAACACTAATTGCTTCCGGTTAGATAGGTATGATTCCAATAATTTAAGAGCAGAACCAGAAACTCTGAAATCAGTTGCTAATCGATTAAGCAATATTTCTATGTCAACGGTGTCAAAGCTGCGGACAGGCCCAGCAGGACAAGAAGCACTGGTCTGCGGTTGTCAAGGGATCACAGAATATCATTTTGAACACATATAAGCGCGGTTTCAGTGCTATGATGTTGGCGATAAGCACTCTAAAGTGGTTCAAGAAGGTTGTTCGCATGGAAATGGTTTTTAAGCTGCTGAGAAATGCACTTTTCTATCAGTTTAGAAACAAAGCTCAGATTAGAGACCGGTCTGTAATTTTTTAGGATTTCAGGATCTAAAGATGGCTTTTTTTTATTAAGGGTGTAACAACAGCAGTTTTATAGATTGTGGGAAATTTGCCTGAGCATAAAGTTGTGTTTACTATCGCCGAGATTGCAGGGACTAATTGGGTAAGACATTGCTTCAGGAGCCACGTTGGAATTGGGTCCAGAATACAGGATTTCGGTTTTGATGCAGAGACAAGATTCTTGATGAAATCTTCAGTAACCGTCTGAAAAGTATTCAAACACTCTACTGGGCCCTGATCATGACATTCTGAAGGATAAGATAAAGATGGAGTTACAGAATCTAAACATCTCTCCAGGTTCTCACGTATGGTCCGAATTTTGTTACTGAAGAACTGAGAGAATTTCTCCTCAAGATTTGAGGTGTCGTCTGTAGGCAATCTAGCAACATTGTAATTGTGATCAAGAAGGGCATTTTTTATTTTGTAGAGATCTCTTTGTTTGTTGTCACTAAGTTCAATTTTATTGGAGTAAAAGTCTTTTTTTGCTTTTTCGATTGTTCGAACCACTTGATATGTTAGATTCGGTAATACTCTGTTTAAATTCTTCAATATTCAGAGACTTGAACTTCCGGTAAAATATTGTTTTACGGAGTGGTGGAGATTTTTTAACATCAAGCTTAAAAGTTATTGGAAAATGGTCAGATATTTGCTGGTCACTAATAAGAAGTTGGTTAGGGTAAAGCTGCCCTTTTCTCGTAATGACTAAATGTTGAAATGTAGGACATATTAATAAAAAGTGGAATTCATCTTCAACAATATTACTATTGCGTAATTTACAGTATCTGAGATTTCTAGGTGTTGTAGAGTATCGACCAGTTTCAATTTCCAACTTGAGACTTCCACTTCTAAATAAACTTAAAATCTTTGTACACTTTTCGTTCGTTATAAACACTAAATAAGGTTCACAACTAAAGGTTAGTTTAAAATGATTATAAAATATAAGTTTATTAGAGTTTGAGATATTTGCATACCAATCCTGGATAAAATTATCAATAAAACGTTGTTTTATAGTAGAAAAAATAGTATTTATTTATTGAAAACTGATTTTCCCATATATATTGTATACCCAATTCAGAAAGAGGATATTTAATAGAATAAGCCCAATTTTTTTTACCATGAATACAGTCAGATAACATATTACAATACATATCAAAAACTAAGTTATTATAATTATTAAGTATTCTAAATCATCTTACAATATACATGTGATAACGACTTAATTCCTCTAATAGAACACTAATATTCGTACTCAATTTTAATCCTAAAATATGATGTAAAAACTGGTTATACAAAGTTTCAATATCTTTACAAACGTTAAACCCCAAATTTCGCACCCATAAGTTAAAACTGAACATACAAGAGAGTCAAATGATTTTAATTTACATTCAACATTCATATTCAAATCATTAAAAATTTTATACAAACCAAACAATGCTTTTCTGCCCTGATCTGATATACGTTCTTGAACACCAAGATAAACCATAAGAATTTACGATTTCTAATAATACATCATTAATTGAAAAAGAAAGATCTGGGGTCTGTCTACCTTTTCGAAAGATAATTTGCATACGCCATTAATGTATGATTATTCCATTAACCAGATTGGCTGACGAGATTAGTTTAAATAGCTGTACTTTAATGAAGTTTTTATATCGAAAACATAAGTTTTAGCAACATTACCGGACTTCTTTATAGAATTCCTCTCAAGACACAATAGAAGCTACATTTTTTTATGGATTTTAATGAAACTTGGTATGAGAATTGGAATTGATAAGACTACGGTTCAAATTTGACAATTTTTCGATGAACGGTTTTTGAGTTATTGCCCCTGCCTCAATATTTGTTGTAGACACAATGGAAGCTACAATTATCAATGTATTTTGATGAAATGTGGTGTGAGCATTGGAAGTAATAAGACAGCGGTCAAGTTCGAACTATTTTTCGACGAACTGTTTTTGCCCTTATTGTTGATGCAATAGAAGCTACAATTTTCAATGGATTTTAATGAAACTTGGTATGAGTAATTATCCAACTACCATTGATATGCATTTTTATAAATGTTCTGTCCTTTTTCTAATGTTGATAATTCACTAATTGAAGGAGAATATTATTTACTAACAAGTCTCCTAAGAGTTTTAACATAACCGAAGACAAATGTTACAACACAGAATGAAGATCTTCCATGAAAATTTTCATTGACAAACAAACAACCCATTAATTGTATAGATGTTTTAGAAATGTGTAGTAGCCATTTGTCTCATTAACATTTTCAATCAGGTGCTTTATAGTCTGTTTTGGTGCTGGTGCACCTTCATACATTTCAATTTTTTGCATTCACTTTCTTTCCAATTTTAAAACAGATGTGGTTCTTGCAATTGATTGGAAATTGAAATGGTGCAAATTGATATTATCAGTCTCCCAAATATACGTAAAGTGTTTAGAAAACCTTTTGACATCCGCTTATACCCTGTTTACATGTTACAAACAAGATAAGTTTTCAACTGAGATGAAAATATTTTGTCAAGAAAGCACTAACCTAGGTGCCAACCTTACGCCAACCTATAGAAATAAACATGATTAATAACCATATTGCAATAGATCTAACTATATTTGTGAAAGATATCCAATTTCAGTCTGATTTGTAGTTTTGGTTAGGAAACTAAGGTGCTTGAATTGATAAAACTACCACAGAGTAGGGACTGGGGTCTCCTGGTGATATTGAGTCCAAAATTGATTCAAACGGCTTAATATTCCAGGTAGTATATTTGATAAATCTTATGATTTAATAATTTTGATATTTAAAGATTTCACCTACTGCCTGTTAAAATACATCATTAACTGGTAAAATAGTTTAATAATTTCACAAATTATTTATAGTCATTCCTAGATATTTTATTCTTTTAGAAATATTTTAGATGTGTATACAGTTTGTGATGTATTCACTGACTTCATTTAACCATTAGGCAAATACAACTATTTCATTTTATTTTGTGATGTATTCAATTAATACTGATCTAACTTTATTAAGATTCTTCATTTTTCCTGATCATGATTAAGGAGTTTTGCTATTATATATTTGAATTCAGGAGGATTCACTGCATAACAACATTTGGACTTTCCGTATCAATTTACATATTTTTTAAATACATTTATATAAATATATAAGTAACCATGATTGTCATTAATTCATGAAAAAATCATGAGAACAAGTTTTTAATCCATATTCAGTTCATAGTAGCATCCTTTCAGCTCCTATATATAGAGACTTTGAGTTACAATTCTCAATTATCTTTTAAATTAAAATAGTAAAAAGTATTAATAAAGTTTGCCAGACAAAGTAATATACGCCTACTGTCCACTGCCAGCTTTGATATTAAAGAAGAACGTTAGACAGTGCAGTAACAGTATGAATAATTCATTTTTCTTTTTTCGCAATTGTGGACAGACAATTTAGGCTCCACTTTTTATGTTGGTGTATGAAAATTGCGTCCAGTACTTATAATTTTTTTTATCTATTCATTGAATTGATAGGGCATATTATTCTTTCATCTTTCATTAATCCAACTACCCTACTTCCAGAATAAACTTAGATCTTACAATGTAATTTACTAATGGGAGAATGTTTCATTTCCTATATCTGTTTCTTCTAAGGATATGCTGAAATAAACTATTTTAGCTCTGATTTCCTAAAATATGGAACTAATGTATCCGTGCTCAAAGAGAACAATGTGTATAGGTTTGGGCAGTTTCCTATAGATTTTTTTCTTTCTTAGAAATTGCTTTGGAAATCCATCCAACCAATTTGAAATTAACTTTCCGTTTTCTGTATTGTGCCTCTTTCATTATTCTATATCAGTTACTTCAAATAGCTGTCCTGATGAAGATTTTATATCAGAAACATAAGTTAACAGCATTAAATGAGCTCTTCTATAGATTTCCTCTAAGATGGTTACTTACCACTTGTTCTTCTTTCTGATCTCTTGTAAAAGTGGCTTTCAATTAACTTTAAGATTCTTCCACTTGATTTGTATTTCTTGGGTTGATCTCAGGTGATGGAAAACCTTAAGAAATTTTGTTGATCTCTTTCTAGATTTCTTTACTTCCTTTAATATCATAGTATGTATATCAATGTATTTTTCCATTTTTCTTTATTTTGTTTTTCATTGCTAATACATGCCTACTTTATCTATGAATGTTTTATCTATGAAATTATTCTCAACTTAGGATTTCATAAAAGTCTTCCAAATAAAAAATTGACTTCATATTGAGAATTTCTTTGGTGCTAGAGGAATAGCTTACCTGAAAACACAATTTCAGACATCTTTATTAATGTTCTTCCTTACATTCTTGTTTAATATTTTAACTGTTATTAAATAATCAATGTTGAAGGTTAAAACTGGTTAAATTCTTAAATTGTAGAAATTTGTTCATTGTTAGGATTGAAACTGTAATATGAACATATTAAAATTTTACCACTAACTTATCTAGTAAACATTGTTAATGCAAAGTTTAAATTTGTTGACTTGTAAAATTGTAGAAATTTATTGATCATGATTTCAACTAATTTTAATGATATTAACATGGCAAAACTATAGCTTAATTAACTTAATAGTAACCAATGATCAAGATATAAATTTGTTAACTTGAGTTAATTTTAATTTGTTGATCATTATTATTAAAACTGTTATTATTGTTGTTAATAACAACTGGTTTCCTTATCATAGCACAATTTAAAACATTTAGTGGAAACTAATAGTAACTAATGTCGAATTTATAACCTAGTTTAATTGTTAATAGTAACTAATGTCGAATTTATAACCTAGTTTAATTGTTAATAGTAACTAATTTTGAATTTATAACCTAGTTTAATTGGTAATAGTAACTAATGTACAAAATAAACGTCGTTTGTTGATATTTGTTGATCATGATGGTGAAATATGGGGTCAAATATGTCAAAGTATTAAATAACCACTGAGGAAGTTATAAAATTTGTTAATTATTAAAATAATGTAAAAATCAATCATAGCAGGTAAAACTATTATTTTGTTAACATTTTGGTAATGTTATATTAAAAAAAAAAAAATTCTTTTTGAATAAAACCTGTATATGTATGAATGTTGATATTATTTTAAAAATTTGCAGATTTTAAGACCTCAAAATCCTAAGATAACAGATAAGTGTTCCATTATATATTTTGTGTCAATTTGTTAATGGTTATACAATATGATGTATTTTGTTGTAAAATTGTTGATGTTTTCTATATGTTTATTTTGTATAAAGTATACAATGTTAGAAATATAAGATATATATATAATAAGCATCTTATTGTATTTTGTTCACGTGAGCACAAAAATGGAACCTTAAAGTTCATTCAACGATCTACAGAGCTCAAATACAGTAATACAGACCACGCCCATTCTGCGACCGCTGTTGTAAGCGACCGCTGAAATTCCCCCCCGACGATATTTCAATAAAATGTATGCTTATTAAACGACCACTCCTTCAACGCGACCAGCACAAAAATGGACGTAAAACCTATTTTCAACCTTAAAGTTCATTCAACGATCTACAGAACTCATATATATATATTTATCAATTAAGATATTATGGAATTTTCACCAGTTATTTCCCTTGAAGTGAAATGCACGAGGTAAGGTTGAGATGACGTGCACGTGGTCAAGAATATGTTTCGTGTAAGGTATGTGTCTGTAAATATAATTTCCCTCGTTTCGCAGTATAGAGGGAAATTATTGTATAAACAGTTTCAACACTTATGTGTGTTCAGTATGCACGTGATATGTATCACGTGACTTGTGAATAAGCACGGGAAATATAAGATATTTGTCATTCTACCTATTCGCTTCGATCTGTAAAGATGAGCAGCGGGTCCGACAACGCGGAGATCGTTACCATGGAGGCTATTAACAATCAAATAGCTCAGACTGTGACTTCGTCTCAACAAGAGTTACTGAATAACTTAACACTTCTTATGGATTCAAAGTTAAATGCTTTCAAAAGCACACTTCAGCAGTCTCAAAAAGAAATTGCTGATAAGCAGTTAAATAAAATCGAGGAGAAGATGACAGACAATTTCGCCTTCAATAGGAAAGGAAATGGAAATCAATTTAAGCACGAGACAAAAGTTTTGACAAAATTGAAAGATGCTAGGTCTCAACTGGAAAGTCCAGAATTAAGTTTGGAAGCCGTCACTTCAGCCAAATCATCCATACAAGAAGGTATTGAATTAGTAACAGAGCGTCAAAAACTTATCAAAATGGCAGATTCATCAGAACTGGGATGGAAAGTGGTGCAGGAATACGTATCAAATCCTATAGCAGACGATTCTGAAGATGAGAAGAGAATACAGAGGGCATCAAACAGAGCAGAGAAGAAATTTAAGATTGATAAAGCTAAGAAGCAATATAGAAGAAAGCCTTATTCTAGAGATGCTAAAGAAAATTCGGAGACCAGGAAACCAGGGCGATGTTTTTCGTGTGGAAAGGCCGGACATTGGGCAGAGAGTTGTACTGAGAAAAAGAACTCTAAGATAAGTACATTTAATTTTGAAAATTTTGAAATGGATATTTCCATGAAAGGTCATACTTTTACTTTCGAAGATAAGATTTCGAATAATCTCACGAGTAGTTGTTCACAAATAGTTTGTACAGTAAATGATTCATCTTTTGAAAAGAGTTCACTGGTGAGCGTTGTTACACCAGTTGGCAAGTTGAGAGAAAGCTTCGAACATTGGTCAGAAATTTCTAATAACTCACATGTTTTGGATATAATCAAAAATGGTTACAAAATTCCGTTTAAGACAGAGCCCATTGGAATTTTTATTAGAAATAACAAGTCAGCAAGGGATAATTCAGATTTTGTAATTTCTGAAATACAAAAGCTTTTAGATAAAGGTTGTATTTCGCAAGTTCAAAACAGGCCCAGGGTAGTTAACCCGTTAACAGTCGCGGCAAATAAGACGAAACTTCGACTCGTTTTGGATTGTCGTCATATCAATCCACATTTATTCAAATTCAAATTTCAATACGAAGACACCAGTATTGCTAGAGATTTGTTCGAAAAAGGGGATTTTATTTATTCGTTTGATTTGTCCCAGGCCTATCATCATATAGAAATTTATGATGAACATAAAGAATTTTTGGGTTTTTCGTGGACTTCTGAAAATGTAGAAAGATATTACACTTTTAACGTTTTGCCTTTCGGTTTATCCACTGCAGGGTATATATTTACTAAGGTTTTGAGAGAAGTAGTGAAGTATTTTAGATCTAAAGGTATCCGCATGATTATGTTTCTGGACGATGGTTTAGGTGGTAACGATACGATAGATGCTTGCAAAAACAATAGCTTGTTTGTTAAGAATGAATTGGAGAAATTAGGGTTCCTAATTGTCATGGAAAAGAGCCACTGGGACCCTGCACAAAGGTTGCATGTTTGGGACACTTCTTTGGGTAAGATTTTTGTGAGCGACGATCGAGTCACACGAACACTAACGTCTTTGACAAGTATACTTGATTTAATTTCTGAAGGAAGATTATTTTTTAAGGCAAGATTTGTAGCCAGTATAGTCGGTAAATTGATTTCAATGCAAATAGTTTTGGGACCTATTGTCCGATTTCAGACACGGTGTTTGTACGACTGTGTGCTTGGAAGGGCGAGCTGGAACGCAAATGTGAGAATAACCTCTCGGGCAATTAATGAACTGGCATTTTGGCGCAGTTCTATTGTTGTGCTTAACAACAGTGGGGTCGACATTAATCGATCGATGGTCGACGAGCTTTATGAATTTGAAGTATTTTGTGATGCCTCAGATGTAGGCTTTGGTGCATATTTTTGCCCAGAATTGGAAGCACATTTTGAGTGCATAGAAGCTTACGGAAATTGGTCCGAATTCGAAAGCTTACAGAGTTCCACTTGGAAGGAACTGGAAGGAGTTCACAGAGCTTTGCAAAATTTTGCTGGCCGTCTAGAAGGTAGTAAAGTGAAAGTTAATTCCGATAATAAGAACGTCGGTAGTATTTTAAAAGTAGGCAGTAGCAAAATGAAATTGCATGATATCGCAAACGAAATTAAGAGTTTGTGTCATAAGAACAGCATAATTTTGGATGTTTCATGGATACCGAGAGAGCAAAATAAAAGAGCTGACAAATTAAGTAGGTTGGTCGATAACGATGATTGGAGCATAATTCATGCTATTTTTCTAGAATTAGATTACGTCTGGGGGCCATTTAATATTGACCGTTTCGCATCTAATTACAATACGCATTGTGAGAGATTTAATTCTAAGTACTGGTGTCCTGACACTGAGGCGGTGGACGCATTTTCACAAAATTGGGGTTCGGACAACAATTGGCTAGTCCCTCCACCATGTTTAATTGCTAAAACCATTAAAAAAGTTACAAAAGACAGATCCAAAGGAACGTTAATTATTCCTGAATGGAAGTCAGCCCCTTTTTGGCCATTAATACATGATTGTAAATTTGTTATTAAGAGAAAAGTTATGCATAGGCATAATGTCATTTTGAGAGGTGCCGGAAGAAATGGTATTTTCGGCGAAAGACCTCTAAAATTTAATATGATCGCTTTTAAGATAGAGTTTTAATATGGTTATCTATTTTGTAGGTTTGAATTTAAAAGCACGAATTGAAAATGTCGTACAACAGAGTGGAATAAAAATAAATGATGATGTGCAGAGATTAACCCAGAAGATGACCGAATATTTAGTGGAATCAAAAAGCATTAACACATCTAAGAAATATATGTATTCTTTCAACAGATGGAAGGCTTTCATTCATGGGTTAGATCAACCAGAGTTACCTGCTAGTCCTATCCATGTCGCACTATACTTAACAACTTTGATCGAAAACGGTTCCTCTCATAGTACGGTGGACTCGGCAGTTTATTCAATTAAGTGGGCTCATGAATTGCATGGTTTTACTGACCCAACACAGAATTCTTTTGTCAAGTCATTGCAAGAGAGTTGTAAACGAATAAACGCTAAACCAGTCACTAAAAAAGATCCAGTTACACTTGATGTAATACAAAACTTATGTGAGAAATACAAAACATCGTCTGATCTTCTTATTGTTAGGAATTTAACAATGATAGTTTTGGCTTTTGCAGGTTTTCTAAGATATGATGAGCTAAGCTCTTTAAAGGCAAAAGATATCGAAATTATATCAGATTATTTAAAGATAATAATAGATCACAGCAAAACAGATCAGTATAGGCAAGGAAACGAAATTCTTATAGCTAAAGGAATATCTTCCAGTTGTCCTTATAATATTTATAAGCGATATATTGGCTTAGCAGGTATAGATCATACATCTGATGAATTCATTTTCAGACCAGTGTTTAGAAATAAAGGTGTGGCAAAATTGGTTTATAAAAATAAGAAGCTCAGCTACACAGCAAGCAGACAAAATATACTGGATATGCTCAAATCCGTCAACCCTGGACTAAATTTAGGTCTGCATTCTTTGAGATCCGGAGGTGCCACTTTGGCTGCCAGAGTTGGGGTAAATGAGAGATGCATAAAGAGACATGGCAGATGGAAGTCAGATTTGAGCAAAGATGGTTATATTTTGGATACTGTAGAAAATAGGCTTAAAGTATCTCAGAGCTTAGGATTCTAAACGAATTCATCTAAATTATTTATTCCTTTAGGTTTAGGTCATCTCACACTAGGGCTCAATCCTTTCTTTTTATTTATTCTATGCAGCCTGCGCTGCTCTTACGATTGTGAGCTGTCGGCAAATTAAAGCCTTGTTTTAATTTAGTTAATAAGATAATGGATAAAGTGTATACTTATAATTTCCCTCGTTTCGCAGTATAGAGGGAAATTATTGTATAAACGGTTTCAACACTTATGTGTGTTCAGTATGCACGTGATATGTATCACGTGACTTGTGAATAAGCGCGGGAAATATAAGATATTTGTCATTCTACCTATTCGCTTCGATCTGTAAAGATCGCTTATAAACAATTGTTTATTATATATATAACATTAAATTTGAGTAATCTCAATGCAAAAATATTATTTACTATACTTGTCCGAGTATATCTCCGAGGTGACCATTGCATTGGCTCGGACACAGGTTTCCAGAGTAATTTTCAATTATTGTTTTTTATCTCTGGTTTTTCCTGTCCGGCAAGGCCACTTTTGAAGGAGTTACAGAATGCGTGATTATGATCATTTTATAAGGAATATAAAGATAGATAAGTTTGTACATAGAATGATTTGTATATTTCAAGTGTGTGCTATATTTTGTTTGCAATTATTCTTTAAATTCAAAATAGTAATTATTATTGTATAAAGTTTTTCGGTTTTCGATTAGTCTGTATATTGAGATATTAACTTGATTTATTTATTTACTGGATTTCATATTTGTATTTTATTGCATGTATTGTAATTTTCATTATTGTAAATATGTCGGAAATAAACTGCGCTGCTCTTACGATTGTGAGCTGTCGGCAAATTAAAGCCTTGTTTTTAATTTAGTTAATAAGATCAGATTGAAACTGGTACCTCAGATCTTTAACGATCACAAAACGCAACTAGAACTGCGTTGCAGTACTGAAGGGTTCCTCTTAAAGGTTTTATTTAATAAGTTAACATATGTCTAAATGTTTAAATCAAGTGATATTAGAACTCTTTAACAATTCATGTGTTGCCATTCAAATTAAGTTCAACTGGCCTCACTTCCAGCATCATTCTTGTGGTGGATAAGGGCGATGTCTCCGAGCTAACCACAACAGAGACAGTTCTAAAAACATATTTTAATGAGGAAATGGAAGTGGTATCATCGATTGAAGAGGCCATAGGTCTGGAAACTTTGGTATCATTGAAAATTGTAAATTTTGAATTACAAGGTATGTATAAATCTACACATTCAGTCATGTATACATGTTTTCTCTTAAATGCTATGCTATGTTCTCAAACGGTTGATTTTAATTTAGTGTTAATCCTCATTTTTTTCTTTTTCAGAAATGTGAGTAAGGTGTTCCGGTCGCCGGTTTCAGTTCCCTACACTTTCGATTTTTCGAGTAGGGCAGTGTAAATAGTTTATGATTTATTTTTAATAATTTATGATTTTTCTTTTTTCTTTTTTGCATACAGTATCAAATTCTACTGTTTCGTTATAAATTGAATTTTTGATTCGCTTTTGTCGTGTAGAATTGTACTGTTTCAGTGCCCTACAATTTCAATTTTTCGAGTAGGGTAGTGTAAATAGTTTATGATTTATTTTTAATAATTTATGATTTTTCTTTTTTGTATACAGTATCACATTCTACTGTTTCGTTATAAATTGAATTTTTGATTCGCTTTTTTCGTGTAGAATTGTACTGTTTCAGTGCCCTACAATTTCGATTTTTCGATCCGGGTAGTGTAAATAGTTTATGATTTATTTTTAATAATTTATGATTTTTCTTTTTTGTATACAGTATCATATTCTACTATTTCGTTATAAATTGAATTTTTGATTCGCTTTTGTCGTGTAGAATTGTTCTGTTTTTTTACTCATTTGTCATATGTTTTATATTATTTAAGTGTTGAATTTGAATTCCCCGTTTCAAAAATTGTCCCATAAGTGAAAACCATTCCTTTTACATCCTGAAAATGCTTCATGGTCACTGCTCACATGTGGAATCTAGCAACCACCCCTTTCCTTTACCTGGCCTTGAATCTACATGGTGATAGGTAGAAGTCAATATATGAAAAGGTCAAGGTCATCTGATATAACCCCAACAGCAATAGTAAATCTTATAACGGTACTCAACTTTAAACTCAATTTTCTCAAAAAAGAAAAAAAATTTCAAAATTCCCTTCGAGTAAAAGTTAGTAAAATAAATGTATTTTTTAATACAATAATGCTTTTTTTGGTTTTGAATTTAATCCACAGACTAGTAGCAATTTAAGTATCAAAAAATTGTAAAAAATGATGTTTTTTGTTACTTTCGGGTCACTTCCAGTCAACATATGGCAACAAATTTGGTACCAATAGATAGGTATTTACATTCTTCATCTATTGACACCACTTTTATGAAAATTGAATGATATTTGTCAAAGTTATGACCAGTTATGCAATTATGCAATTATCTTTTAGGGGAGATAACTTATCACTGTTTGTATGAGTATGTATTAGAAGTCAATATACATCTGCAAACGTTGTTTTAAGAAAAAAATGTTGAGAATGTAAAAAATTGAAATTTTGAAAATATGCAAATTCAAAAAATGACATTGAAAAATTGCATAAAAGTGAAAAGTCAAAGAAGCTTATTTTTGCGTTAACATTGCCCGGTGTATAATCTGAAATCATTTTTCAAATCCATTGATTAGTTGCTGAGAAAAAACGACATTTGTAAAAATGCGAACGCATTCAAAATCGCATACTTCGCGCATGCGCCGAAGTCTGGAATTACATTTAAAATCTAAGTTGTAACAACATTATCAGGAAATATGCAAGTTTCGTAAAGATCGCACCGGTTGATTTTGAGAACTTCACGGTCATCTGATATAACCCCAACAGCAATAGTAAATCTTATAACGGTACTCAATTTAAACTCAATTTTCTCAAAAACGAAAAAAAATTTCAAAATTCCCTTCGAGCAAAAGTTAGTAAAATAAATGTATTATTTAATACAATAATGCTTTGTTGGTTTTGAATTTAATCCACAGACTAGTAGCAATTTAAGTATCAACTAGAACTGCGTTCTATTAGGGGAGATAACTTATCACAATTCTGTTTGTATGAGTATGTATTAGAAGTCAATATACATCTGCAAACGTTGTTTTAAAAAAAAAAATGTTGAGAATGTAAAAAATTGAAATTTTGAAAATATGCAAATTCAAAAAATGACATTGAAAAATTGCATAAAAGTGAAAAGTCAAAGAAGCTTATTTTTGCGTTAACATTGCCCGGTGTATAATCTGAAATCATTTTTCAAATCCATTGATGAGTTGCTGAGAAAAAACGACATTTGTAAAAATGGAAACGCATTCAAAATCGCATACTTCGCGCATGCGCAGAAGTCTGGAATTACATTTAAAATCTAAGTTGTAACAACATTATCAGGAAATATGAAAGTTTCGTAAAGATCGCACAGGTAGATTTTCAGAATTTCAAATGTGTAAAAAAAAAAAAAATAATAATAACTAGAACTGCGTTGCAGTACTGAAGGGTTCCTCTTAAAGTTTTTTATTTAAAAAGTTAACATATGTCTAAATGTTAACAAAATCAAGTGATATTAGAACTCTTTAACAATTCATGTGTTGCCATTCAAATTAAGTTCAACTGGCCTCTCTTCCAGTAATATTGCGTGACAGTGTTCCACTCAAGTTTCGTAAAGATCGCACCGGTAGATTTTGAGAATTTCAAGGTCATCTGATATAACCCCAACAGCAATAGTAAATCTTATAACGTTACTCAACTTTAAACTCAATTTTCTCAAAAACGAAAAAAAATTTCAAAATTCCCTTCGAGCAAAAGTTAGTAAAATAAATGTATTATTTAATACAATAATGCTTTTTTGGTTTTGAATTTAATCCAAAGACTAGTAGCAATTTAAGTATCAAAAAATTGTAAAAAATGATGTTTTCTTACTTTCGGGTCACTTCCGGTCAACATATGGCAAGAAATTTGGTACCAATAGATAGGTATTTAAATTTGGCATATATTGACACCACTTGTATACAAATTGAATGATATTTGTCAAAGTTATGACCAGTTATGCAATTATCTATTAGGGGAGATAACTTATCACAATTATGTTTGTATGAGTATGTATAAGAAGTCAATATACATCTGCAAACGTTGTTTTAAGAAAAAAATGTTGAGAATGTAAAAAATTGAAATTTTGAAAATATGCAAATTCAAAAAATGACATTGAAAAATTGCATAAAAGTGAAAAGTCAAAGAAGCTTATTTTTGCGTTAACATTGCCCGGTGTATAATCTGAAATCATTTTTCAAATCCATTGATTAGTTGCTGAGAAAAAACGACATTTGTAAAAATGCGAACGCATTCAAAATCGCATACTTCGCGCATGCGCCGAAGTCTGGAATTACATTTAAAATCTAAGTTGTAACAACATTATCAGGAAATATGCAAGTTTCGTAAAGATCGCACCGGTTGATTTTGAGAACTTCACGGTCATCTGATATAACCCCAACAGCAATAGTAAATCTTATAACGGTACTCAATTTAAACTCAATTTTCTCAAAAACGAAAAAAAATTTCAAAATTCCCTTCGAGCAAAAGTTAGTAAAATAAATGTATTATTTAATACAATAATGCTTTGTTGGTTTTGAATTTAATCCACAGACTAGTAGCAATTTAAGTATCAACTAGAACTGCGTTCTATTAGGGGAGATAACTTATCACAATTCTGTTTGTATGAGTATGTATTAGAAGTCAATATACATCTGCAAACGTTGTTTTAAGAAAAAAATGTTGAGAATGTAAAAAATTGAAATTTTGAAAATATGCAAATTCAAAAAATGACATTGAAAAATTGCATAAAAGTGAAAAGTCAAAGAAGCTTATTTTTGCGTTAACATTGCCCGGTGTATAATCTGAAATCATTTTTCAAATCCATTGATGAGTTGCTGAGAAAAAACGACATTTGTAAAAATGGAAACGCATTCAAAATCGCATACTTCGCGCATGCGCAGAAGTCTGGAATTACATTTAAAATCTAAGTTGTAACAACATTATCAGGAAATATGAAAGTTTCGTAAAGATCGCACCGGTAGATTTTGAGAATTTCAAATGTGTAAAAAAAAAAAAATAATAATAACTAGAACTGCGTTGCAGTACTGAAGGGTTCCTCTTAAAGGTTTTATTTAAAAAGTTAACATATGTCTAAATGTTAACAAAATCAAGTGATATTAGAACTCTTTAACAATTCATGTGTTGCCATTCAAATTAAGTTCAACTGGCCTCACTTCCAGTAATATTGCGTGACAGTGTTCCACTCAAGTTTCGTAAAGATCGCACCGGTAGATTTTGAGAATTTCAAGGTCATCTGATATAACCCCAACAGCAATAGTAAATCTTATAACGTTACTCAACTTTAAACTCAATTTTCTCAAAAACGAAAAAAAATTTCAAAATTCCCTTCGAGCAAAAGTTAGTAAAATAAATGTATTATTTAATACAATAATGCTTTTTTGGTTTTGAATTTAATCCAAAGACTAGTAGCAATTTAAGTATCAAAAAATTGTAAAAAATGATGTTTTCTTACTTTCGGGTCACTTCCGGTCAACATATGGCAAGAAATTTGGTACCAATAGATAGGTATTTAAATTTGGCATATATTGACACCACTTGTATACAAATTGAATGATATTTGTCAAAGTTATGACCAGTTATGCAATTATCTATTAGGGGAGATAACTTATCACAATTATGTTTGTATGAGTATGTATAAGAAGTCAATATACATCTGCAAACGTTGTTTTAAGAAAAAAATGTTGAGAATGTAAAAAATTGAAATTTTGAAAATATGCAAATTCAAAAAATGACATTGAAAAATTGCATAAAAGTGAAAAGTCAAAGAAGCTTATTTTTGCGTTAACATTGCCCGGTGTATAATCTGAAATCATTTTTCAAATCCATTGATTAGTTGCTGAGAAAAAACGACATTTGTAAAAATGGAAACGCATTCAAAATCGCATACTTCGCGCATGCGCAGAAGTCTGGAATTACATTTAAAATCTAAGTTGTAACAACATTATCAGGAAATATGAAAGTTTCGTAAAGATCGCACCGGTAGATTTTGAGAATTTCAAATGTGTAAAAAAAAAAAAAAATAATAATAATAATAATCTTTACAGAAATAATAGTGTTCCTCTCGCGAAACGCTGCGCTGTGAGGAACCCTAATTATCATATAATGCCCTAGGTTTTCAACCTGGGAGACGCGTCCCACCCCCGGGGACGTTTGACAATTTTGAGTGGGACGCGGGCTCGTCCCAAGTCACTTAGAAAATTTTCTTTCGGGGGATGTCAGAGGAATAAGGACAATTTCCTGCAAGCCCGAAATCAACTAAATATTCCTACTCAGCCTTCTCACTAGAGAACACGATATTTGTTACGTTGCTTTACTTTAAAGCAAGATTTGGCATCAGCAGGCAGACCTTCATAATATTAGAAAATCATATAAATCTAATTCTCGCTGAAACCCGGACACGGAATTGATATATTTCATAATAATAATAATACAATTAATAATTTAAAAAAAAAATGCCATTTCCGATAAAAAAAAAAAAAAAAAAAAAAAAAAAAAAAAAATAACAAATATACTATTGCAACTCCAGGCCAGGAATTTCCACAGCTACATTGATAGTCGGGATGCTGAGCAGACAACTGAATCTGAACATCAATGTAGCTGTGGAATAGACAACTGGCCATAATGCTATTGGCAAAAAAAACAAAAAACAAACAATAATAATACTTAAAATTAAAAAAGAAAGAAAAAAATGATTGAATTGCAACTCCAGACCAGGATTTTCCACAGCTACATTGATAGTCGGGATGCTGAGCAGACAACCGAATATCAATGTAGCTGTAGAACAGACAACTGGCCATATTGATAATTTAATTGATAATGAATTGATAAACACTGATTTCTTTATTTACACACCAGGAACCTCAGTCTCTTCCTTATTGAGGTAACAATTCTACCAAATTTGGATTTTGTTTTAGTCTGAATTTTTTTATAGTCTGAAAATAAACAATAATTACATTAAATGTTTTCTAATATCCAAAATACGTCAATATTCGTTGACAAAATTTCTTACATTAACCTTGACAGGTACTATCTTGTAATGTTTGAAATTGATTACTGTTTGAGTTTTGTAACATTCAGAACAAAATAAATAAATATTGCGCACCCTGTTGATGTTGTTCCTGGTAAACGATTGATGGCTCTGTTGGGGCCAGGAACTGTCTGAATAATTCAGCTCCTGACGTTGAACCATCAATCTCTTTATTGTTGGATGATAGGTTTATTTGGTGGCAATGGTCCCCTATCATCGCAACAAATAAAGCAGGCTTATCCGGTCTTTGGTATCTAAGCTGTAATTTTCGCAATTCTGGAATTAAAGAATACATGGTTCATTTTCTACCGTCTTGTTATTTTTACAGTCTTCTTTTAAACATAAATTTATTTGCGTTTTTCACTTTATATAATTGAAATTGCCGTATGACTCTACTTAGTGGTATAATAATAGAAGAAGGTATCTTTTAAGATATAATATATAATAAAATAACTGCGTTAATTGGGATTATTTTCATATTTCTCATACAAAATGAAGTAATAAAAACTATTTAATATCATACCAGATTTAAAATCAGCCTGTATATATTGGTGAAATGGTGAGCCCGCTTTCAGAACCCGTACACCACCATCAGCCCCATTACTGACAAAGTTATCATCGATCTCTAACTGCCACTTCTCCATTTCTAAATCAAGAATAATAATTAACAACCATTTTAGAGCAATATTATGATTAAATACAATGATTAGTTCTTCTAATTTTATAAAATTAATGACTCATTATTTCTTGTGGCTCACTAGAAAAGTCCTAATAATTAAGTGAAATGAACGCAACATTTATATTCACGATGTAGAAATAGTTATATGTATTATGTAATCTCTTTGGGTCGGAGTAAATAAAGTTCTGTTCTGGTTGACGAGATAGATGATTATTCAATTGGTGGGATTGGCAATAGTTTGGTTGACGAGATTGATGATAGTTCAATTGGCGGGATTAATGTTTGATTATTCTCTTGACGAGATTGGCGATAGGTTGGTTGACGAGATAGATGATAGTTTGGTTGACGAGATAGATGATAGTTCAATTGGCGGGATTAATGTTTGATTAGCCTGTTGACCAATTTGATGATAGTTCAATTGGTGGGATTAATGATTATTCTGCTGACGAGATAGATGATAGTTCAATTGACAGGATTAATGTTTGATTATTCTGTTGATCAGATTGGCGATAGGATTGTTGATGAGATAGATGATAGTTTGGTTGATGTGATAGATTGTATTGTATTGTTTTATTGCCGTATACAAAGGTACATGAGCATTAACAAACAAACATTTGACATAATAAGCGGATAGCGGAGGGTTTATAAAGCTTAATATATAACATATAAATATAATAGTATATGAAATAAATAAATATAAATAAGTTATCTTAAATTATCTTTTAACATTTTATTTCTTTTATTAGTAGAAAAATATAAGAATTTACCAAGTCTTTTGAGGACAAAATGGCTATGTGAGTTTAACAACAAGACTAGTTTCCACATTGAGGGAGTTTTCCAATAATATTCATTTATACATTTACTTCTTATTTCATGATAGAGTGGGCAAATTAATATAAAGTGATATTCGTCCTCGATTTCATTTTTATTACAGAATGTACATAATCTTTCATTTCTGTCAGTTTTAACATATCGGCCTGTCTCGATCATCAGGCTGTGTGCAGATATACGATATTTACATATTAAATCATAATGATCGATATTTTTACATAGATAATATTGTAATTCGTAGTTATTATTAAAATACTGATACATGCTACATCTCAAAGATGATTGAATATTACACCTTGCTTTTTGTATATAAATATCTTTGATTCTCTGTGAAATTTCATAAATAAATATTAATTCATTGTCAACTTTTTGGTTATGCCAAACATAGCCGAACCCATTTTCTTCAAGAGTACATTTTACAAAATCAATCCAGGGATTGTAACTTTTACCCGAAATTAAACATTTATACATATCATCATAACATGCTCTTATTATTACATTTTTACTTTTAATAATTTTTAACCAATATTTAATAATAGATATTTGCCGTCTTAAAAACATTGGGTGTCTACCTAGTTCAAAATATACAAGACAATTTGACGTAGAAGTTCTCACTCCTAAAACCTTTTTACAGAATTTGCTATGAACCTTTTCAATATCTTCAGCAGGGTGAAATCCCCATACTTCCGAAGCATAATTTAATACAGGGCTTATATATGTGTCAAATACGTTAATACTTGTTACAGTGTTAAAATGGTTTTCCTGGATAACTTTGAGTATACCAAAGTAAGCCTTCTGACCTTGTGCAGCGATTGTCTTTTGTGTAGTATTAAAGCGTCCATTATAGTTACATACGACTCCAAGATAATTAAATGAGTTAACAATTTCTATATGCACATTATTATACCACCAGGTTTCATTTGCACGAAGCTTACCTGCGTTTCTAAATACTAATACCTTCGTTTTATCTACATTTACAATTAAGCTATTATTTGAACAATACACACTAACAGCGTTAATCATTTCCTGTAAATTTTCTGGTGTTTCACTTAGTAACACAGTATCATCTGCGTACATTATAAGTAGCAAATTTATATCATTTATCTTAATCGATTTACAATTGTAGTTAAGTAATTCTGTCTCAATGTCGTGTACATATAAAGAATATAATAAAGGAGAAAGTGACTCGCCTTGCATCAGACCCGATGTACATGAGAAATATTCTGAGATTTCACCTTTAAATTTGACACGAGATTTAAGTCTGGAGTACATAGACATGATCAAATTTAGGAATTTACAAGAAATACCCGTGTTTATCAGCTTATACCATAGTCGTCCATGACAGATACTATCAAATGCTTTTGAGTAATCCAAAAAGCAGGCATATAATCTCGATTTACTTTTGAGTAATTTCATAACTAAGTTTTGCAAAACAAATATGGCATCTGTGGTGCCAAGACCTGCTCTAAATCCAAAAAAAGAATCGGGTAGTGCATTATATTTATCGATAAATGTAGATAGTCTAGAGTTTAGTATAGCGGTGAATAGTTTACCCATGTGACTGACGAGAGTTATCCCTCGATAATTACCCTCAACATTGGCATCGTTTTTCTTAAATAATGGAATTATGTTACCGACGGCCCACTGATGTGGGAAATCCCCTGATAACAGGATGTGATTAAAAAGTTTACATAATATAGGAGTCAAGATACCTTTAAATTCAATGAAATATTCATTTAATAGTTTATCTGATCCATTACTTTTATCACGTTTTAGATTACCGATTGCTCTGAAAATTTCCGCTTCTGTTATCTGACAATCAAGTTCATCCACTATTATGTCGGGGGAGATGTTTCCAGCTTCACTGACCACATTTTGTTCATTCCCGACTAGGTTTTTGAAATAATTACCAAATTCATTTACTGTTAAGGATGTATATGGTTGACGAGCTTTCTTCTTAAATCGTTTATAAAATAGTTTCGGATTATGTAGTCGTGTGTATTCTAGGAGATTTCCTTCGTAAGACAAGTATTCTCGTTTTAAACGCCGTTCAAGTTTTTTGTAAATGCTTTTATGATATGTTAGGTTTTCTCGATTTATTTTAGTCCTGTTCTGGTTAAATACCCACAGGGAATGTTTATATTTATTAAAGGCATCGTGGCAGTTATCGTTAAACCAAGGTTGACTCCTTTTTATTTTGTCCTTTGGTTTGCCTACTCTGACACAGTTGTCACATGGCCTAAATATTACAGAGTTTTTAGTACAACTTCGTTCGAATATGTTATTAAGACTGTCATTAAATGTTTTCACAATGTCAGAGATAGGTGTGTTTTGTTCACATTGGGTTCGGAAATAGATTCAATATCATCAATACAGTTCAGCAGCTTACTAAACATCGTCTGCTTGTCTTCAACATTCCATTTAGTCGTCTGCACGACTTCGCGCGTACACTCACACATTGACCGACATATCATACTATCACATTTGATCGAGGTGAATAAGGGGGCGTGGTCTGAGTATGTTGTGAAATTTCCCACTTCAAAATTTTCAAAAAATGTATCCAAATGTCTATCTACTATGAGATAATCTATGACACTAGATCCAATACTACTTGTAAACGTATACTGACTATTTATATCCGATTGACCATTTTTGATACGCAAATTGCATGTCCTGCACAATGTTAACAGCTTATTCCCAAATGTATTTGCACATACATTATCATCTGTCTTTTTCTGGGTAACAATCGGTTCATCTTCTTCATACACAATAATATCACTCAAAATTTCAGAAATGTCCTGATTTAATTTATCATTGATAATTATCTCATTACCTTTGCCTACCCTACTATTAAAATCACCAATCAGTGCAACCACACCTTTATTTTTAAATTGAGCAATGTCATCCTCGAGCTTATCAAACAAATTACAGTCATAATGCTTATAAAATACTGATTTTTCTGGGGGTACATACACAAAACACATATATAAATCCTCATTTTTATCAAAGAGATTTTTGTCAAATTTCACCCATATTAAGCTGTCTTCATTAGTTTTAACAATATTAGCATATCTATTTAACCATGGTTTAATTAGTAATACACAGTCTCCCCCTTTACATTTTTGCCTTTTAATGACCTTTGTTATAAATCCCTGACATTTGATTTCACTATTCACCTTAATCCAGCATTCAGAGAAGAATATCACATCCTCATTTTTTATAATTTCTATAAAATTTCCATCTTGTAATTTTGTATATAAATTTCTTTGACAATTCCATGCACACATTCTCAGATTATTATTCAATGACCCCCCATGCCTGTCCTATTGTTTATATTCTATATCATTTATAAATAACTTATTGTATACTAGTTTCATTTTAGTACCTGGATTCTTCTGTCTTTCCTCCTTCATTACTTTCACAAGTCTTCTTCTTTCATTTCCTATCTCAACTGGGAACTGCTCATATACAAAGTGGTTTGTATCCTTAAGGCTCCTGGTGTTATATCTAACTAAATCTTTGTCTTTTCTCTGTAAAAATTCCACACAAATCTTTCTAGGTTTACTCTTTCTATCTCCAAATCTGTTCACTCTTTCGAATTGCATTTTTGTAACAATATCTGCTGGAATTTTCATCATATCTTCCATAAATCCCCTCACTTTTCTTTCAGTTTCTTTTGAGTTTTCATCATCATCTTCACAAATCTTAGTAAATACCAGATTATTCTGCATAGACCTGGCCTTCATATGTACTATGTCTTCCTTCAGTTGTCTATTTTCCCCTTCGATTCTTTTGAGAGAATTCTGCAAGACCCCAGTTTTATTGGTTAAAAGTGTTGTTTCTTGGATAATACTTGCCATCTCTTCTCTGAGACCACTCACATTTTCCTGAATCCTTTTAATTTCAGGCTGTATTTCAGATTTCATTTCTTCTAGTTTATAGTTGATCTCTTCAGTTCTGTATGTTAAATGTCTCATGTTGTTTAGTAATTCCTGGGCCCATGATGGAGGCTGTGACTGGACTTCATTAAAATTTGCTGAGGGACTTGCATGGTGTTGGTGCTGGTTACCATGTACCATATGGGCTGGTGTTGATGCCAAGAAATTTGTCTGAGGTGCTGGGAATATATATGTTGAGTTTAGATCAGTGTGTTGACCCTCCATTGTTGATTCTAAACCTCTTCTGGTAATGTCATGAAATGCCCTATGACGTCACTCTTTGTTTACAATCTGGAATGTCTTACCATAAAGTGTAATTCATACATTCAACGAGTGCTGTATTGGTGTCGATCTATGAACCATCTGAAGCTTGAGTAATAATACTAACTATTCTTCATTAAAGCTTTCATAAATGCAGGCGTAATTACAGTATTTAAGGAATTTCAGTTAGAAGATTCAACACGTCTACACACCCTCCGCCATCTTTTTTTTGATGATAGTATGGTTGACGAGATAGATGATTGGCAGGATTATAATAATAATAAACTCTTTATTTTACATGGGTCAGAATTAGGCCCAATACACAAGGACATGGTCCGGTCTAACATTCAGCCTATTGTTTTAGGACAATAATCAATAAACATATATAATAACAACAACTTTTTAGGACAAAAATCAGTAAACTTTAAAGTCAATAATAAATTAAAGATTTAAGAAAAGGATAAGGCATTTTCAAACGGAACATGAAATAAGTGACGACTTGATGCGGTCGTAAAACCTCATATAGGACTCAGTCCACTAAAAACATTTTTGCTAATTAAAATAGAATTTGAATTTGAAAAACAAAACTAACATACCTATTATGGCCGTTCCACTCGACTTCTTATTAAAAGTGACAATAAAAATTAGCCACATTTTGTTTTATATTGTAATCGCGGACGTTATAGTAAAACAATGACGTAACGTCTTGGCCTTTAGAAGGGAAAATTTTAAATGTTGAAAATATATAAAAATTGTGTTTATTTTTGGAGGAAAAATTAAAATATCACACCTAAATATTGATGAATTAACTATTTATTATAAGATATCATTGATTACCATTTAACATTTTAAAGTTATTACAAGTTAAAAGTAGAATACTAATTTTTAAAATTGTTAGTTTATTCTCCAGTTTTGTATTTTAAAACAAACTAAACGTGATTAAAATTTGTTGGATGTTATTTGAGTGGTTATTAGAATGAGTAACACATACCTGTTTTAGATTAAAGAAAATCGGAGTGTGATAATGCTGAAAGTTGAGATACTGAAAGTATACTTTGACAGAATCAACTTCCAGGGTGGACACTTGTGCGAAGTATTTGGTCTATGGTCTTTTGTTATTTTTTTGTTTGTTTTTTTTTATTTTTTTGGTTATGGCGTGTTGTCTTTGGTCTGTTGATGTTTGTTTGTTTGTGGTTGGTCTTGGTATATTGTTGTTTGTCGCTTGTCTTGGCGTGTTGTCTTTGATTTTTTTGGGGTTGTTTTTTGGTGTAATCATGCTGTCTATGGTCTTTTACTTGATAATACTTTATTATTATGGCACTGGTATTTCTACCATCGCCAACATATCAAATACATAATACAATTAGTATATACATAATATATACAGAACTGTATAATAAAATACAATCATATGAATTGTAAACAGTTTCCCTATACATGTTGTTGCATAAATATATAAGACATGAATATTGATGGAAATAACATTTATAAAAAATAAGTATGTAAAATATTGATGACAAATATAGAGCATGATTAAAAAACATAATTTATAGTAGTAGGGGTTGTCGTAATTTCCAGGCATTGAACAAATAAAATAGGTGGATAAATTAATAGTTAGTTTTTTATCAGTACATTTGAGTAAGTCATAAAATTTTTGTGAGTTCGGAAATAGAAAATAATATTGAGGTAGATAAGTTTGTCTTAAATGTTGAAATGTAGGACATATTAATAAAAAGTGGAATTCATCTTCAACAATATTACTATTGCGTAATTTACAGTATCTGAGATTTTTAGGTGTTGTATCGAGTATCGACCAGTTTCAATTTCCAACTTGAGACTTCCACTTCTAAATAAACTTAAAATCTTTGTACACTTTTCGTTCGTTATAAACAATAAATAAGGTTCACAACTAAAGGTTAGTTTAAAATGATTATAAAATATAAGTTTATTACAGTTTGAGATATTTGCATACCAATCCTGGATAAAATTATCAATAAAACGTTGTTTTATAGTAGAAAAATAGTATTTATTTATTGAAAACTGATTTTCCCATATATATTGTAGACCCAATTCAGAAAGACGATATTTAATAGAATAAGCTCATTTTTTTTTACCATGAATACAGTCAGATAATATATCGTCACCTCAGTTCTATAATGTTCTATCTCCACTTTTTGAAAAATATGAGTTATGGGTACCGTTGAAATCAGCTCGAAAAGTTCTATCTCCAAATGATATTGTAAATGTGTATGTCCATGTCCATACAGAAATACATGCTATATAAGTATAGTTTATATCCATTATATGTATTAAATTTATTTCCATAATGTTCTATGTCCTTAAACCAATCAGCATAAAGAATTTTAATCACGTGACATGAAATCAACTAACAGTTCTCTTTCTTTAATTTGCCTGGACAAATTTCCACATGGTGTGATTTTGAAAAGGATTTTTCTGAATTTAAATGGATGTAAAGTATGTTTTATGAATTTAAATGTTAAAAAACATTATAATATAGAAAATAATATTTATTTTGAAAGAATTATAATTAATTTCATGCCAATAAAAACTGGACAAAAATTTTCATGGATATAGAACAGTATAGCTCTAACCAGATATCAACTTTTGCAATACACGTTATATTCTGTATCAGAAACATAGATTTTTTTAATAAATTTTATTTTCAAATTTCAGACTTAATCAACTAGAAAACCTTCCTGACTTGCCCCTAATACACATATTTTCATATCTAAGACTTAATATTAGTGGTGAACAGAGTTTGCAAACGGTTTAATCACATCATTTCAACAAGTTCCGTTCTATGGCAAGAATTTATATTTGACTTTAGACTTGAACTCTTAGAAGAAGATTTAGAATATATATTTTCTAAAGGTTATCAATTCAAAACTTTTGATTGTGGCCGGGCTAAATACTTATGTGAACTGGCAGATGTAGATTATTATTTTACAAATGGACTTTGCCAATCTTCAGCACTAAGTTGGTTAAACCTTTCAGGATCCATTTTATCTACAACTTCCTTTCTTAAATATCTGCCTAATCTTGCATTTTTGGATCTGTCTGAAACACCTAATTTACACAATTGTGATTTTCATGTTATAAAGAATTGTCCAAAACTAGTTCAACTCTATTTATCGTTTTGTGATGTTGAAATAGATACAATAATTGAAGTTTGCATACATCTTAATTCTATTAAGACACTAGATATTTCTGGAATTCAAATTAACTTGGAACAATGTGTTCAACTCTTACATCATACTTATGATACACTTACATGCTGCATGTTAAATAACCCCAGATATTTAACTATAAGGGAATTTTTTGTGTTAATAGAACTAAATTACAAGAGCTGTCGATTTTTTATCCTCAGACTTGACAAGTATGGACACCAAATTTGGAGTTAAGACTGCTCTTGAAGTCTTGGATTTCCTTGAAAATGACAATGATAATTGTGAATATGATTCTTCCTCTGATAATGTAGAATCTGTAGAACCGTTCATTAACATACCTCTTTCTTACCAAAGTGAAAATGCCAATGGGATATTACCTTCTACAAGTTGTACTCGAAATACATCTATTGATGAATCTTTCGAAATAACATTGGACGAAATATTTGTAATACCCGACACTGAAGACAAAACAGAAAATGTTATAGTAGATCACAAAACTGATGTCCCAGATACAATAGAAAACCATATATATATTGAATGTCCCGAAACAAAAAACTCTGAATCTCGACCATCTCGGAAACGAAAGAAAAACCCATCAGAATGGGCGAAAAATGTACGAAAAAGAAGAAGACAATCGGGACAAGAATATACAGACTCAAACGGAAACTTACAGCCAAAAAAATCGTTGAAGTATGACTCAAATCATACATGCAGATTCAAATGTAGTAAACATTTCTCATTTGATGATTGTTTACAAATCTACACAGAGTTTTGGACTCTTAACGACTCTCAGAAAAAAATTTTCTACGGCCAGACTACAAATAAAGAACGTAAGGCAAGAACTAGATTACCTAAAACTGAATTTACTAGTAGAAAGCAGTTTTCATACAAATATCACTTACAAAAAGGTGATGAAAATATACGCGTGTGCAAACAGTTTTACTTAAATACTTTGAATATATGCCAAACGCGAATCCAAACATTTCA
Source organism: Nipponacmea schrenckii (assembly GCA_030562195.1). Lineage (NCBI taxonomy): Eukaryota > Metazoa > Mollusca > Gastropoda > Lottiidae > Nipponacmea > Nipponacmea schrenckii. The sequence continues at coordinate 14,599,661 of JAUJPP010000012.1, read as the reverse complement.
TGAAAAAGATGAAAGGGGCAATATCAGATACAGTGATAAGCGTGGTGCACATAGTTGTAAAAATGTTATCAATACAGAACCCCAAAAGGAAATAATTCGTAATCACATTAAATCATTCCCTACTATTCCCTCACATTATTGTAGGGCAAGTACAAAAAGACAATATTTAGAGCCTGGGCTGACTGTACAGAAAATGTACAATCTCTATGTTGATAACTGTACTAGAGATGAAATAAAGCCCTTAAAATTATATGTTTATCGCGATATTTTTAATTTGGAATTTAACATTGGATTTCATGTACCGAAAAAAGACAAGTGTGACACGTGTGAAAAATACAAAATATTAGACTCCCAACCAAATGTAAATGAAATTACTGCACAAACATTACGTGATCATTTGAACTCAAAGAAAGAAACAAAAATAGAAAGGGACAAGGACAGAAGTAGAAAAGATAATACTGTTGTTATTTGCTTTGATATGCAAAATGTCATGACGTGTCCGAGAGCTTCGGTGTCCAATTTCTTTTATAAAAGAAAACTTTCGGTTTTTAACTTAACTGCTCATTGCTCTCACAACAAAGTGGCGTATAATGCAATATGGACAGATAATATGATGGGTAGGGGAGCAAATGAAATTGCAAGTGCTTTGTGTGTGATATTGGAAAAAGTTTGCGAAGACATTCCAAACATTAATCATCTAATTTTGTGGTCCGACGCATGCGTGCCTCAAAACAAAAACTCAATAATGGTTACAGCACTAACAAAATTTGTTGAGAGACATTCAGGTGTAATGATTGAACATAAATTTGGAACACCCGGACACTCTTCAATACAAGAAGTGGACAATGTTCACAGCCATATTGAAAAGGCACTAGGGGTAGCCGAAATTTACAGCCCCATATCCCTTGTCAGAGTCTTGATTAAAGTTCGACCAAAATACATGAGGGTTATACAAATGAAAAAATCTCAATTCTTTGACTTCCAAAAGGTTTCACAAAGATATAAATTCAATATTCCCTTTTCAAAACTAAATTATATAAGAATTGAGTCTTCCCGACTTATGCAGTGTAGTTACAGAATCAATTTTTCTGAAGAATTGAAAACACATACCATTTGCAGAAAAAAGAGCACACGTTCGGATGGAATATGTGAAACTTTTCCGAATCCTACAGCCCTTGAAAAAAACATGTCGTACTCGAAAGAAAAAATTAATGATTTAAAAAGCATGATGCCATTTATGCCACTTTCTGACTCTGATTATTATCGACATACTCTTGGCATAGTAGATAATGAATAATGTGTATGTATTACAAATATACATTTTAACTCAAGGATATTCTCTGATATTTGATATTTTATTGGTTTATTTTTTCACAATAAATTTACCAGAATTTGGTCGATCGACTTATTGTCAAAACTTTGTATTGCTAAGTTTGTATTATAACATATAGGTAAATGTCTTCAAATTTTTGTTTTATCTAAGTTAATTAGAGTTTTTATTAATCCATGTATTTCTTAATTATTACAGTTGGGATATAAAACAGACGCTCACATGAGAATGTCTTCTATTACTAATTCCATATAGTTCTATATCCCAATTTGTTTATTGTCCTTCTTGTTAAAACAAAAATATTCAAATTGTGTCTACTTTTTGTCAGAATGAGTTTTATATAAGTCAAAATAAATGAATAATCTCCCAGAACCTGTTTATTTTGATATATTTCATCGCTTTAAAATGTATTTATATGGAAGTAAAAGATTAAAATTTGATTTTCTCGAAAAAAACATAAACGGAGATAGAACATTATAGACCTGAGGTGACGATATTACAATACATATCAAAAACTAAGTAATATAATTATTAAGTATTCTAAATCATCTTACAATATACATGTGATAACGACTTAATTCCTCTTATAGAACACTAATATTCGTACTCAATTTTAATCCTGAAATATGATGTAAAAACTGGTTATACAAACTTTCAATATCTTGACAAACGTTAAACCCCCAAATTTCACACCCATAAGTTGAAACTGAACATACAAGAGAGTCAAATGATTTTAATTTACATTCAACATTCATATTCAAATCATTAAAAATTTTATACAAACCAAACAATGCTTTTCTGCCCTGATCTGATATACAATCTTGAACACCAAGATAAACCATAAGAATTTACGATTTCTAATTAATTGAAAAAGAAACATCAGGGGTGTGTCTACCTTTTCGAAAGATAATTTGCATACGCCATTAATGTTTGATTATTCCATTGGCAAGATTGGCTGACGAGATTAGTTTAAATAGCTGTACTAATAATGAAGTTTTTATATCGAAAACATAAGTTTTAGCGGCATTACCGGACTTCTTTGTAGAATTCCTCTCGAGACACAATAGAAGCTACAATTTTTTTGATGGATTTTAATGAAACTTGGTTTGAGCATTGGAATTGATAAGACTACGGTCAAGTTCGAATTTGACAATTTTTCGATGAACGGTTTTTGAGATAAAGAATAATGATAGAGGCACAATACAGAAAACGGAAAGTTAATTCCAAATTGGTTGGATGGATTTCCAAAGCAATTTCTAAGAAAGACAAAAAACTTTTGGAAACTGCCAAAATTTAAATACATTGTTCTCTTTGAGTACGGATACATTAGTTCCATATTTTAGGAAATCAGAACTAAAATAGTATAGTTCAGCATATCCTTAGAAGAAAGAGATATAGGAAATGAAACATTCTCCCATTAGTAAATTACATTGTAAGATCTAAGTTTATTCTGGAAGTAGGGTAGTTAGATTGATGAAAGATGAAAGAATAATATGCCCTATCAATTCAATGAATAGATTAAAAAAAATACCAGCAGTCTATGTACACTGAACATATAAGTACTGGACGCAATTTTCATACACCAACATAAAAAGTGGAGCGTAAATTGTCCGTCCACAATTGCGAAAAAGGAAAAATGAATTATTCATACTGTTACTGCACTGTCTACCGTTCATCTTTGAACTCAAAGTTGCCAGTGGACAGTTATATATATACAGGTGTATATTACTTTGTCTGGCAACCTATTTTCAATACTTTTAACAATTTTAATTTAAAAGATAATTGAGAATTGTAACTAAAAGTCTCTATATATAGGAGCTGAAAGGATGCTAATATGAACTGAATATGGATTGAAAAACTTGTTCTCATGATGTTTCCATGAATTAATGACAATCATGGTTACTTGTATAGTTATATAAATGTATCTAAAAAATATGTAAATTGATACGGAAAGTCCAAAAATCTTTAAATATCAAAATTATTAAATCATAAGATTTATCAAATATACCTGAATATTTTCAACAAACAAAAAAAGGGCTGATTAAATATAGAGTAATCTAATAGTCAATCAATTTTGGACTCAATATCACCAGGAGACCCTAGCCCCTACACTGTGGTTGATAGTTTTTATCAATTCAAGCACCAAAACAGGCTATATAGCACCTGATTGAAAATGTTAATGAGACAAATGGCTACAACACATTTCTAAAACATCTATACAATTTATGGGTTGTTTGTTTGTCAATGAAAATTTTCATGGAAGATCTTTATTTTGTGTTGTAACATTTGTCTTCGGTTATGTTAAAACTCTAAGGAGACTTGTAAGTAAATAATATGTTCCTTAAATTAGTGAATTATTAGAAAAAGAACAGAACATTAATTATAAAAATGTATATCAACGGTAGTTAGGTAATTACTCATTAAAATCCATTGAAAATTGTAGCTTCTATTGCATCAACAATAAATTTTGACGTGATGTAACTAAGCCAAGCTCAAAAACTGTTCGTCGAAAAATTGTCAAATTCGAACTGGACCGCTGTCTTATTAATTCCAATGGTCACACCAAATTTCATTAAAATACATTGAGAATCATAGCTTCTATTGTGTCTACAACAAAAATTGAGGCAGGGGCAATAACTCAAAAACAGTTCATCGAAAAATTGTCAAATTCGAACTTGACCGTAGTCTTATCAATTCCAATGCTCAAACCAAGTTTCATTAAAATCCATAAAAAATTGTAGCTTCTATTGTGTCCCGAGAAAAAATTCTATAAAGAAGTCCGGTAATGCTGCCAAAACTTATGTTTTCGATATAAAAACTTCATTAAAGTACAGCTATTTAAACTAATCTCGTCAGCCAATCTATCGCCAATCTGGTCAATGGAATAATCAAACATTAATGGCGTATGCAAATTAATGTTAATAAATCTAAAATAGTTATCTTTCGAAAAGGTAGACAGACCCCTGATGTTTCTTTTTCAATTAATGATGTATTATTAGAAGTCGTAGATTCTTATTTTTGGTGTTTTATTGTATTATAATGGTCACTTTAATCAAACTCAAGAACGTATATCAGATCAGGGCAGAAAAGCATTGTTTGGGTTGTATAAAACATTCCAAAGTTTTTTAGTTTTTCTCAAATAACAGCTCTATTTCAAATCGAATTTCGCTCGAACCTTTCTTATTACCTTCTTTGAACTAAACTTTAAAGGATAGCAATTTAAAAAATTTAAAATTTTGAAATTTTGTCGCTGATTTTTTGATTTTTAAATTTAACACTTTTTCTAACTTTCAGAATTTTGATCTGATCGAAATAAAAATTAACATGTTGATAGACAATGTGCTTGTCAACAAAAATATGTTTTCAAAATAACGACATCACTTCCAGTTGTGACGTCATTCGACTCTAAACTTGAAATTTCAACTTCCGGAATTCATAAGATATTTGAAATGTTTTTTTGCAATTAGTAACTATTAACCCGTCATGATTTAATAATTAACTAAAATTGACCCGGAAGTGACAGGTCAGCCGCCATGATTAAACTACTTACTTTTGTAAAACGAAAAATGGGGCCTTAGAGGTTAATCGGACGATTGTAATTTTGATGTCTATGTAATCTTCAATTGATTGCTAACAATCCTCAGGAAGCCGAATTTTGAATTTCGATTTAGCTTTTCCTTTATTTCCGGTTATATTTTTTCACTAAGTGCCTAATTTTCAAAGGTTCATAAAACATTTAGTGGAAACTAATAGTAACTAATGTCGAATTTATAACCTAGTTTAATTGGTAACAGTAACTAATGTTGAATCTATAACCTAGTTTAATTGGTAATAGTAACTAATGTTGAATCTATAATCTAGTTTAATTGGTAATAGTAACTAATGTACAAAATAAATGTTTGTTGATATTCGTTGATCATGATGTTGAAATATGGGGTCAAATATGTCAAAGTATAAAATATCCACTGAGGAAGTTATAAAATTTGTTAATTATTAAAATAATCATAGAAGGTAAAACTAATCATAGCAGATAAACTATTATTTTTTTATCATTTGGTAATGTTATATTAAAAAAAATTAATTCTTTTTGAATAAAAACCTGTATATGTATGAATGTTGATATTATTTTAAAAATTTGTAGATTTTAAGGCCCCAAAATCCTAAGATAACAGACAAGTGTTCCATTATATATTTTGTGTCAATTTGTTGATGGTTATACAATATGATGTATTTTGTTGTAAAATTGTTGATGTTTTCTATATGTTTATTTTGTATAAAGTATACAATGTTAGAAATATAAGATATATATATATATATATATAATACGCATCTTATTGTATTTTTTTCACGTGAGCACAAAAATGGACGTAAAACCTATTTTCAACCTTAAAGTTCATTCAACGATCCACAGAACTGAAATATATATATTTATGAATTAAGATATTATGGAATTTTCACCAGTTATTTCCCTTGAAGTGAAATGCACGAGGTAAGGTTGAGATGCCGTACACGTGGTCAAGAAATTGTTTCGTGTAAGGTATGTGTCTGTAAACCATAGAAATATTACACTGCTTTGCGAAGAGTGTAAGTTCAGATTAAAACTGGTATCTCAGATCTTTAACGATCACAAAACGCAATTATCATATAATGCCCTAGGTAATTTTCTTTCGGGGGATGTCAGAGGAATAAAGACACTTTCCTGGAAGCCCGAAATCAACTAAATATTCCTACTCAGCCTTCTCACTAGAGAACACGATATTTGCCACTTTGCTTTACTTTAAAGCAAGATTTCGCATCAGCAGGCAGACCTTCATAATATTAGAAAATCATATAACTCCA
>JAUJPP010000012.1:13973281-13990257 GCA_030562195.1 Nipponacmea schrenckii | reverse complement strand
AGTGGTCGGGAGTTCTTATCTTGGTCTGCGTGTAAAAGTTTGGTGACCTTTATTATGCCTTCTTTTCTCATTGACTTAACTGTAAAATATTTTACATTTCTACTATCACTCCCTCCAATGAACCTGTTATGCTAACCGCATTTAACAATGATGCTTTCTAAGATTTGTGTCAGTTTCATATAAAACGTTGGATTTGTATTAATAAAAGTATCAAGAATGTAAATAAAAGAATTAAAACATGAGTCTCATTAGCATTATTGGTTTGTAATAACTTAATGCACATGTACTGTGTATTTTTAAACAAATTGTATGTTAAGTGTTGTATATTTATTTTATCTCATGTACTTGATCGCCGGAACATAGATCTGTCCATTTAATGCACATGTACTTGTGTATTTTTAGACGAATTGTATATTGGAGTATTGTGTATTTTCGCTTTTTTTTTCTCCAATTTATTGCCCCAATTTATTGCCCCATGTCCTTGTGTATTGGGCCTAATTATGACCCATGTAAAATAAAGAGTTTATTATTATTATTATTATGTAAACGCAATAGATCAAATGATATGATGATATTGCATTTTCACACCAATGATGCTAATGAGACCATGAAATATAAAATAGCTTTAAAAATCGCAATTTTGTTTTAATGATAATGTCCTTTAGTATCAAGGGTTATTTGGCATCTGACTCCTTCACCCTACAGAAATCATCATGATGTATCAATTTCAGGTGATGCTCTGTTTTTCCACTGTAACCTACTTCACACCAGTGCTCCCAACCACAGTGACATGAGACGCTGGGTGTTTATACCAGCCTATAATAAAGCCAGTAATAATCCTGTGTATGAACATCACCATCCTCAATATACTAAATTACATAAGGTACAGTAATACATTCTGATCATGGAGGCCATTCATAGTGTCAAGCACTGGTCTCTGTAACATTGATCATCCATTTTATTAAATTTATAAAAGGTCAACAAATTATAATGAAGGTGTTGCCCCTCTTCATAATCGCAATCTATTTTTCTCCCACCAGATTGTGATTATGAAGAGGAGCAACACTACGCTTTGTACAATGAGGGAAACATTTGTAATGGTATAAGTCTAAATTACATGATTTTTAAATGAATGATTCTACAGTTCTTGTCCCTCGTAATACTAAGCCATTGTATATAATTGACTCTTCATTCTGGATTTTCTTTTGTAGCATAAATTCCCATAAATTAATAAATATAGACTATTGTCCTATTGTCTAATATTTCGGTTAAATGCCTTCTTCAGAAACACTTCAGTATTCTATGATCATTTTTTTTCGTCCTATTATTTATTCAAAGTTTAGAATCTTCTGAATTCTTTATTTTCATATTTTTCAGGTGCCCAATTCAGCCATTAGAGAATGCCGAAACTATACAGACATGACTGGTAAAGAATTCATTGACACATCCAAAGATAAAACAGTTGCTGCTGTTAAAAGAGATTAGATGTGATGTTGATGCAAAATATCTTCCGAAGCTTATTTCTTTTTTTTTACTACCAAATCTTTCTTTTCTGGTGGTGGGTGGGTGATAAGGGGGTGAGGTTTTGTCAATAAATTACTTAACACCATTGATCATACTGCTTGTCATTACGGCAAATTCAACAACTGAAGTAAAATTATACTAATTATTGTGAGAAATACTAAATCTCCATGACAGATTTATTAACGCCCCTAGCCCACCAAATGATATTTAATTCCATGTTTAAAAAATAAATTCCCCTCGTCTCATTGAACGATTAGTGATCTAATGGAGAAACTATATTCATGAGATTAACTTACAGAATACAGTTAATTAATGCTTTTTAATTTGCACTCTTTTATCTACTCTCAAAAACACGAACCCTGGAATGATATTAATAATTTTGAGAGCTTCGATATAATATTTGTATTAATTTTATAGAGCACAATATTTTATTGTTTGAGCAAGTATTTGTATTATTTTTTGTACATTGTTTTTGTTAAGAAGTGGAATAGCAACTTCGAAATTGTACTATTAGCCATCTGATTAAAATATAAACATGTGCACACATTATGTGATTTCTACGGAGCCCCTAACACGTAGTGGAAATACTTTTTTTTAAAGGTTATTTCGTTTAAACGATTTATTTTGATTCGTTTAAGCGAAATAATTAATTCGTTTAAACTAAATAATTTTATTTCGATTAAACGAAATAATAAAAAAAAGTATTTACACTGCGTGTAATGGGCTCCGTAGATTTCAGGTTTGAAAATTATAAAAAGTTTGTTTCTTTTCAATTTTTTATTTTCATCAAAAATAAAAATTACAATTCGTCATTTTCTTCAAGTAGAAATTAAAATGCCTAGTTCGGGGTATTTGTGAAGGAATCCCCCATTCCCCGTAAATCAAATTAGGACCCGTTAAAGCCGAACCATCTTTGTATTATTGTTGGGATATGGTCAAATTGTTTTTTTTTATAGTGCTAATAAATATAATATATATGTTTTTTTTTTATTTGGGGCTATTTTGACTAATTCAAAGAGCCATTGTGAACATTTTTCTGGGACCAGTAGGACAAAATTTTGGGGCCATTTTGGTCAGGGGCCATTTTGACTATAACCCTTATGGAATGACCTTTTAAACCTATTTTCGATTTGTGTTAAATGTTTCGGAATCAATGATAAATTTACAAATAAAAAAAAGATATACAAACAATTCAATGTTTCCTTACTAGCCGCACATTTGCATTTAAATATCTGATATTTCAGCCAGGACATCTGTATCAATATATGATCAATCGTTTAATCCAATTTTCGGAAAAAGCCAAGGACCTCTATATACAAAGTAAAGCTTTCCAATTCCATTTACAGGAAATATTTTTTATCCCGATTACATCATTCGAGTTTTTGAAGAGTTTTGTAAACGCTCAAAGACTCTGCCTCGAATTAGGGACGACCTCTATTACTATTCAAGAAAAATACCAGAACAAAAAAGCTTTCAGAACACAATGGCATTAATCATTATGACGTTGTTAATCAGAGTTGCGTAGCTTTAATTTGAATTTCGTATTTCAGTTACGGTATATCAAATTTACACAGAGACATAAATACGAAATTTTTATAAATAAAATATTTTCAGATATTTTACTTGAATTTTGATCATGAATATTTTGCATAATGCCACCTGGAACACCTATCAGACTTTCAATGATTCTCAAGATTCATTTCAATTCTCCATTTTATTCACGTATCAGGATTTTGTTTCCGAAACATATGTTGGCAGCATGGAATGAATTTAATTCTTTTGAATCGATAACTTTTTTGTTTCATTATTTGCTTAATTAGTTATTCATTATACGGATATTTGTATTACGTGTCGGCAGCATAAAACGAGTACTATTCACTTTGTGGCTTAATTTGCTAACAAGTCTCATTCATGTCCGACCACTGTAGTGACTGAAAAGGATTTTATCAATTGTTTTCATTTGAATCCTGGACACCTAACAGTCGTCGAACAATGACATTGGAAATTTATCAAGCTGTCCTGATTAGGATTATATATCCGAAACACGTATGACAAAGAGTTAGATCTGATTAAGTATGCCTTTTTCTGGAGATAAGACGAATGCTATAATAATTTATGAATTTTTGGACAATTGTCCTCTTGCCTTATGTATCTGAAAGGGCAAGTAATATATCCGGGCAATAGATGCTGCAGGCAACAAATAATAATAAAAAAAATTGCCTATCTTCATAAAATACATTTATTCAATGTCGCAAATATTACAATGTTTCGGATTATTATCTCTACTTCGGAGCACAATAATAATCAAATTATCTCCCTTTGACCACATGTACAATTTATTAATGAGTATTGCACGTGCTGAATAATAAAATGGATGCTGAAGTAAATATTATGTTTGAATGAATGTATTTTGAATGTTATGAAGATAGTTTAGTAAAAGGTAAGACAATTGATATTTACCTGAATCATATTGTGACTGATTGACCTGAACAGATTTTGACGAATTTGTGAAATATTTATGTGATGTTCTTATTATTCTTTCATTTAGTCTCTTCATTTTCATTCATTCATTTATGTTTACTAAGTCCTTTCTCCATTTCGGATTATATTATCGTATTTTTCTCTCGGGGCCTATTTATGACCAGTTAATCATAGGACTACATGTATATCTTTTTCTGACCTGTCAAAATAGTCTATGAGAATATTCCTAGCAAATTCCAGGCGTCTTGCTTTGTAACTTTATATGATAAAAATTTATTTAGACTTGAGCACTTCTTGCTCACCGTTACTGATTTACATGTTTTAATAATATATAGCCAGCTCGAAGCTGTAATAAGATTGGCATAGTGGGAATGACTGGTTATGTTTTCTCATTGCATATTTCATGATATTGTGTCACCCACAGTCATTTTCCGGAGAAAATTGCTGTACGTTATTGTTGAAAACTGTGTCTACGACTTATTCTGAAGGTTTGGATCAAACTGATTGTTAAACAATTAATACGTTCCATTGTTTTTGAATTCCTTGTAAAACGAGTTCATTGTCATCATGTAGATGCATAAATGTAAGTAGCATAATTATTTTAAATATATTTTCTAGTATTATTTGCTATGATAATGAAAAATTTCATTCTGCCTCTTAAAAAGAAATTTTGACTTGATCGTTTTTCAATAACGGTTGTACCAGATATAATAATGTTCAATGTCAAATCATAAAAATTTTCATTCATTTATTCATTCATGCAGTAGATGATTTATTAGTCATTACTTTAATCAGTAATTCCTTTGATCAGTTATCAATCGTGATAATTACTCTACTTCAGTTTTGTCTCATCCGAAGGTTTCATCGATGTAGGTTTGATTTCATGGAAATTGGTATATCTAATTTGGTCATGTACATTAATATTTTACCCGAATTTTTATTTGATTTTATAAAAAAAAATTAGAAATGTTGTTAAGTCAGAGAAGTCAAGTGTACAGGGGCGTAGCGTGACCATTTTGACTGGGGGGTGTAACGTCTAAGTTTTACCGACGAACACGTGTAACGTCTAAGTTTTACCGACGAACACGTGTTCTTCCGGGGGCAAAAATAACTTACTCGCACTATTAAGTATATACATTATACACGAACGAAATCCATCGTTATAGCAAATCCTAAACCTTTGAAAACCATATCAATCAGGGGTGTATCTAGAATATGCCTGAGGGGGACTGAAAGGTTTTTTCAGAGGCACGTCCTGCTGGCCAAAGGCCTTCGTATTTGGCCCTTGCAGTGGCGGGGGGTTCGGGGGGTCCTTCCCCGGAAAATTTTACATACTAGGAAACCCGGAGAATACATCTGACGCGATTTTGGAAGTCTTTTCCACCGGTCCAAATTATCAATTTTCATCGAAAACCATATGTTTTCTATGTCCTTTTTCGACATATTCTGCGTTTTACCGACATGGCGGGGGGTTCGAGGGTTCTCCCCCTGAACATGTTACAAACTAGGAAACCCGGAGAATACATCTGACGCGATTTTGGAAGTCGTTTCCACCGGTCAAAATTATCCATTTTCGTCGGAAAACCATATAGCCTTTTTCGACCTATTCTGCGTTTTACCGACAAGTTCAGTAAAAATCACTTTTTATGTAGACGAACAGTTTTCCGATAACATCATAACTGACACAAGGATTCCACTCTTTCGGTCAGCCAATCGATTTTACCGAAGGCTCTATTTCCCATTCATGACCGTCTATTATCGACCGATTCCGCGTTTTAACCAATCGGTTTTACCGAAGACTCCAGTCATAACCAACTTATAACGACTGATTCCGGTAGTTTCAGTAAAAAAAATACTTTTAATGTTGACAGTTTACTGATAACTTCATAACCAACACAAGGTTTTTACTTTTTAGGTTAGTTGGTTTTACCGACGGTCCCACCTTGCCGTCTTTTATCGACCGATTCCGCGTTTTACCGACGAGTTCAGTAAAAGAGTCTCACTGCACTTTTAAACTGATTTTGTAGGTGATGTAAATTCTAATTCCTTACGAATTATTCAATATGAAAAAAGGTTTAATGAATTAAATTCAGACTTTGATCTAAAAGTATTTAAGCTTTCCTATTTATGACATATTCAATAATATTTTCCATTTCCCAAAAAGCGCAGTCCAAAACCATTCACTTAATAATTAATTATATATGTTCACAAAGCCAAGATTATTAAGAATAGTGACCACTCGTTAATCCTTTCGTCGAAGATTAACTTGACAATTTTTTAGAGATGTTTTATTTTTGATGCTCACATTATTCATCGATGAAATCTATATCTAGCATGGGAGACCGTGTATATCACACACGTTTTTTATTTATTTTTACATATTAATTATATTTTACATACAGTATTATAAAATCAAAGCTGCAACAGCGTTTGCTTCTAAGTGGGTGTATACATTTCGGGAAACAACTTGCCATTTGGAACTAAGCACCTCGATATTTGACAATTTGTATCTTATATATTTCGGAGCAAATCGTCATAGAGCTTGGTTCAGAAGAATAGTTATAAATAATGGTTCAGAGGAATAGTTATATAAAATGGTTAAAAGGAATAGTTATAGATAATGGTTTATAGAAGGAAAGTTATGGAGAATGGTTTAGTAGAATAGTTAATAATGGTTAAGAAGTTAATAGTTATAGATAATGGTTCAGAAGAGTAGTTATAGATGAATGATTAAAAAGAATAGTTATAGATAATGGTTAAGAAGAAAAGGCATAGATAATATTTTAAGAAGGCTAATTATAGATAATGGTTAAAACAAATAGTTACAGGTATGTTGTTAGATGGACAACGAGCCAAAGGGAAAGTCAGTAGGTAAACCAATTTTGATCCTTGTTTACAGGATAAGAGGGAACGAAAGATGTCTGAAATCTTACTAACAAAATCTGACAAAACACATTCTTGTGTTATGGATTTATACTTATCATTTCAGCAATAAATGAATCCCAAATGTATGTCGAGTAAGCAACCACTTTATAGAATATGCCATTATAACAGACACATTCGGCGATTTTTTTTATTTTTATGTGACCATGATATTTTATGACTGCGACAACTGGATTAATTATGAAATAATAATGTACCTTACCCGAGAATACTTCATGAATATTCCAGAAAGTGAAAAGTAACGCGATTTATTATATTTACCTTGTTGTTTTGTTTATGGCGATTTTTGATTTTTACACGTCCACATATATTGTCGTCTACCCTGTTTGTCCGTCGGTCCGTCCGTCAACATTTGTTGTAGACACAATAGAAGCTAAAAGTTTCAATTTGAAGAAACTTGGTGTGAGCAATTGAATTGATAAGATGGGGTTGCAATAGGAGCTACAATTTCAATGAATTTTGATGAAACTTGGTGTGAGCATTATATATAGATGTTATCAATCAACGGAAAGAATGATTTAACAATGCTGATGTGTGGGCGCATATATTATTTTGTAAAAATTTATAATAGGGCCTAATTGATAGATGGTTCTTATTGGAATATTGTCATACTGCATGTAAGTCTTTTTGATTCTAATTTGTTCAGCTTGTTAATCGCTTGCTGAAAGGTACAGAGTTCAATACATTCGCATTTTTCAATCACATTTGATTAAAGGCGAGACATTTTACTGAGGCTCTATGAGATACAATATGTAAATGTTAAATATTTATCAGATGGCAATTGAAATAGGATAGGCATGGGCTAATGACTGATAATTGGGGTTGATGCTTGAAGCAGATGGAATGATGTTATCACAAATTTCAAGTATATGCGGTGCGGCCTTGTATGGTTTATGGCGCATAGGTCGAATAAGAAAACTTCTAGATCAGTCAACTGCTGAGAAATTGGTACACGCTTTTGTAACATCCAGGTTAGATTTCTGCAATAGTTTACGGACTTCCTGATAAATTATTAAATAAGTTGCAATCGATTCCGCTCCATGATCACATTACACCCGTTCTTTATGATCTGCACTGGCTTCCCGGTTCCCAAAGATGTCGATTTAAAATAGCATTCATTCATTCAAACTTAACTTAAAACGTTTTTATTTCGGGAACATTTCTATTAATTTCAAAACTGTTGCATTTTTTATAATTTTGAACTTTTGTATTTTCAAATTGTTGAACATTTATCGTTTTGAACATTTTAATTAATTTTCAAAAAACTAAACTTTTTATGACTTAGAGCATATTTTATTTCTTTTTCAGCATATATGTTTTTATATAAATCAAAGTCTTTGTCAATGTGAAGCGCGTTGAGATTTTTTATGTAATGCGCTATATAAGAATAAATTATTATTATTATTATTATTATAATGTTTTGTCTTCTTGTATAGGCCTACTGTATGATATGGTGCTAGATACAATATGTAAATGTTAAATATTTATCAGATGGCAATTGAAATAGGATAGGCATAGGCTAATGACTGATAATGTTTTGTCCTCTTGTATAGGCCTACTGTATGATGGTGCCCGCATTCATTTGCCTGACTTGAAGAAAAAAGAAAAACATAAAATTCCATACATTTCAGTTTTGAAGTGTGAAAATGGTAAGCCGAATCAAATATTGAAATATTGAAATAAATTAGCATTGCCTTATGTCAAATGAAAAACTTACAATCGTTTATTCATTGCTTGATTTTTTTCATTCATTCATTTCACCCGTCGTTATAATGGCCCGTATGCATACTATCAAATTAAGGAAAATAGAATTATTTTAAACCTTAAATAGATTTAGTTCAATTTATTTAAAGATAATTCTATTTTTTTGTATTCACCAACAAACAATTAACTTAATATATTATATCTACCGTAATTTAAATTCCAATTTCCATTCGAACCAGACGCTATACACAATCTATATATTATGACAAAAGAGTCTAAAGTCACTAAGCCAGATTTCTTTTTTGAGTGGCAAATTAGAAATTTGCCACTCTTTGTTATCATTAGACTTTTTGTGGGACTTTGCTTTCAGCAAAGTCCCAGTTTGTTTTCGAAATGTCCACACCTTCCTGCGCTTAAACTACAGTAGTTGCAGCAACCATTCAACTTTCCTAGACCTTCTGTAGTGGCAACGTTGTTAATGAATATAAATTGGAAGATTTTTGCAAAACCGGAAGTGCTGCATTGCAACATGCATAAAAAGTCGGCCAGTGGCTCTAGAAGTCGCAATTTTTGATCGATTTTCTTCGGGTTTGCATTTTTGAAAACAATTTTCAACAAGATAGCAGTTAAAAAATTTCGCAATTCGAAATTTCATAGCAAAATTTTTTTTCTGTATTTTGCATATTTTTGCAACTTTGCTATTTTAAGACCGATTGATCTGAAAATTTGGGTGCCTTCAAGTGTCACGAATATGAAAACATTGGCAGAGTCAAAAGTTTTGCTTCATTTCCGGTTTCAGCGCAAAAAGGGTTTAAACTTCCGGTTGACCTACTTGTGCTGTAACTGATGTATCGCAACAAAATTTATGGCAATCTTAATCGAATTAGAAGACAAAAAAACGAAGAAGAAAAAATTTGGACCGGAAGTAAAACTTTGGCCGCCATCTTGAAATTTCACTTTTTTGTAAAACTCAAAATGGGGCCTCTACGGTCAGAGCGATTTGTGTGATGTTTATATTTCTGGAAAGCTTAGTCGATTGCGATCAAAATGTTGGTAACCGATTTATGAATTTTGCTTTTGCATTTTTGCAACATCCGGTTGAATTTTTTCGAAGTTTGGGGGCTTATTTCTGACCTTGACCTTTGATGACCATGACCTTTAGTAGGTCAAAGGTCTTTGACCTTGGCTATCAGTTGATACTTTGACCTTTGACCTCCGACGTCTACTTCTGGTTTTATAACTGCCCAAAAACAGCAAAATTCGCAACTTTGGACTGCTCTAGAGCGTGACCTAATTAATTTAGAGAGTTATTTTTTTCAGATTCTTAAAGTGCCTTTTGTCCTCTTTCCAATGATGTATAACAAAAGTATGCAAAATGAAAATTGAAGTTTTTGATTTTTGAAAATTTAAGTATATTTTGCCGTATTTACGTTTGCTTGAAATGTATGTATGTATATTTCGTGACCTATTAGATGTACAAACTTCATATTTGTACCATGAATATTCATTTTGAATGTGATTAGATTCACGCTAAAAAAAATAAGATGGGCGTGGCACATCCGGTTAAATTTTGAATTTACCCTTTTCATGGGTCAGCGAATTACGTCTGTAGGAAATAGCGTTTTTTTTAAAAAAAGTACTTTGCACACAAATACCTCATTGCTTATGCCAGTTTATCCCGAAAAATCAAATGTTTCTGCCTGTTTGTTGCAATTTTGCGACATTTGAAAAAATAATTAGTTTTGTTTTGGGACTTATTTCTAGTGACCTTGACCTTTGGTGGCCTTGACCTTTACAAGGTCATAGGTCACTGACTTTTGGCTATCAGTTGACAAATTGACATTTGACCTCCGACGTCTACTTCCGGTTATATATCTGCCCGAAAACAGCAAAATTCACAACTTTGGACTGCTCTAGAGCGTGACCTAATTAATTTAGAAGGTTATTTTTTCCAGATTCTTAAGGCGCTTTTTGTCTACTTTCCAACGGTGTATAACAAAAGTTTTTAAAATTAAAATTTCATTTTTGCACTTTTAAAATTAAAGTACATTTTTTTTTAAATGTATTTGTGTATATCTCGTGATCTATTAGCTGTACAAGCTTCAAATTTGTACCGTGAATAAACATTTCAATTTTGATTAGATTTACGCCAAAATAAATGAGATGGGTTAGGCACATCCGGGTAAACTTTCAATTTACCATTTATATCGGTCAGCGCTCTACGTCTGTAGGAAATAACGTTTTTCAAAAAAGTACTTTGCACACAGATACCTCGTTGCTTTGGCCAGTTTTCTCCTAGAAAATCAGATGTTTCGGTCTGTTTGTTGCAAGTTTGCGACGTTAGCAAAGTCCCACTCTGTTCCACTTGTGACTCTAGTTTTTTTTTATCGGGAAGCTCCCTAGCCCAACTCGAAAATGGTATAGAAATTTGGTTTGAAAAATAAGATAATATATGTACTGGAATAGAAAATGAATATATAAAAGTGAAATTTTTACGCATCAGTAGTTAGTAATTGCATAATAATAATATGCATAATTGCATAACTTTTTTGCTAATTATCCGATCGCTTTGAAAATTACAGAATTTAGAGAAATAAAACTGCATCATAAAAACATTTCTACCACTTCCGGTTCTTGCGTAAAAACTTCCGGTCACCCAGCTTCCGGTGTAAGAAATCAGTACAAAAGCTATACATATATACTATCAGGCATAATTAGAACCCTTTTAGAATAAAAAATCCAAACCGGAAGTGATACTTTATGTGTCATCACAGAACGGTAACATTCAGCAAAATTTTAATAAGTCCGCTAATTTTTATCCGATTTGTCCGATTTTGGTGTTTTTCGAAACCTTGTTACTTTATCTAAAACTTGTTGGGAACAGAATTTTGATTTTCAAATTTAAATTTTTTAAATGCCCGATTGAACTTTTTTGAAAATTCAAAAGGCCAAATCAAATGACCTTGACCTTCAATGACCCTGACTTTTTTCAAGTAGAATGTTCTTGACCTAAGCTATCCACACATATTATATTGTATATATGCCTATTATGATCGACAACAATTTTTTTGGTACCCGTTTTAGTTTTTTGAAATTTCACAATTTCGACAACCTAAAAATATTTTGTAAACAGAAATTGCAATTGCTAAATATTACAACAATGAACAAGTTGATATCAGCTTATGTAGTTTTTATTTTAACCTAACAACATCTATCCATGTTTGATATAGTAGATAAAATTCAACCTCTTGTTTTATTCACAAAAATAAATATTATTGACAATTCTGACCTTAAATATTTTTATGATGGAACCTTAAAAACTTTCTCATTAATATGCAATTAACTTTAAACTGGTGTAAAAATATTACATAATAAAACTTCGCGTATATTTTTTGAACCCATAGAGGTTGTTTGCCACTCTCGGAACTGTTCACAGTTCTAGTTTTTCATTGTTGTTGGAGGAAGTCTGATACTTTACCGACTCTTGTTTGGTGTCTTACAGCTTTTGTAACAGTTTTCAACAAGAGTAAGATTCAACAAGAGTAAGATAAAAGACATCTGTAATTATCTTATTCTCCAAAGGAGCAAGTGAACGTATGGAATTGGACGTTTCTTGTGTCATTTTTGCAAAATATTTGCTCCAGTAAAAAAACTTTAAAGTTGCCTTCCCTTATTTTCCACAACAACAATGGCATTTTGGTATTCCATTTATTATCTCTAACAAAAGGCAATAAAACGTTTAAATATCATTTTGTAAAAACATTATGAATTAATTTAAATAAGTTTTAACTCACTAATAATAAAATACAAAATAGAAAAAGGAGTAGGCATGGAAATTCATACAAGAGGATTTTAACATGGATTCGCTGACATCGTGGCATCGACTCTCTTAACATATGCATCAGTAACCTAACCACCAAAGCTAAGCAGAAAGACGCAGCTAAAGAGAAGTGCGAAACACTGGTAGAGGGCAAGAGCCTACAGAATAAGATAACGTCATTCAAAACATCAAAGATTCCTGCCCTTGGACGCTTGAACCTTCAGCTGTTCCAGATGACGCCGACGAAAGTCATGCCCCAAAGGCCCATCGACAAGTCAACCTTTTCCAGTTCCACCAACAAGTCAAGAATCCCCACCAATAAAAAAAAATAAAAAAATTAAGGAGCTCATCGTCGCAAGAAACTATCCTTGAGCGTGGACAAAATGGTGTAAAACTTAATTAACTGCAAGAGGAAAACCAAACACGAATGACTTTTATTCATATGGAGTCGAGCACGTGGATAGGATGGAACTTTTACAGATTATGCTGGATAAGGCAAAGCATGAAAGGGGTTGTGGAACAGATTATGGCTACAGTAGCAGTTTTATGAACCTGTAACTTTCTGTTTAAATGTTCATAAATAAATTTAACTAAAAATGTCGTAAAATCAGTGAGCGTTTTATGGCTATATTCCTTCTTGCATCTTGACCTGGAATTACGTCCATTTCCATGTAGCTTCTCGTAAATCAGCGTCATTGTCCCTTGCCTTGTTATGTAGTATTGCACAACATATGAAAATTCTGGCTGATTTTGCAGGGGTGTAGTATAATCTATTCATTAGCAATGGAAAACGCGTTTTAAGAACTCCTATAGACCTTTCAACAATCTCCCTCGTCTTAATATGGCTTCTATTGTAACGCGTGTCTGCCTCTGTACTTACCTGTCTTAAAGGCAGATATGGCAGACATTGATATTCCTTGTCTCCTAAAAGCACCACTGGGTCTCTTAGTCTCCCATTTTCTAGATCAGTACAGTTATCAAAAATTCGTGAGTCATGTGTTGAGCCAGCCATCGGGCTACTATATTGTAAAATAGTAGATCAGGTCCACAGACAACTTGAACGTTTAACAAAACTGATGATTTGCATTTTCTGTATATTTCTGGATATTGAACGCTTGAGGGGAGTCGTATTACAACGTGGTTTCCATCTATAGATCCAATGGTGTAGGAAAAATCGGTCGATTCTAAAAAAAAAACTATCGTTTTGTTTGACGTAAAATCATTTGGAAATCGAATTACTGAGGGTAATTATTCCATTTACAAAACGCTCAAAACATCTTTTTTTTTGGCGGACATGTATAAGGTCAAAGCTATGCACTGAAATGAACCACCCGATAGTAGTCTCAAACATCCACATACTTGCAGTTAAGGTGGCAATGCAACATTCTTTTTAGTTGGCGTTTCCAGTATATTTTGCAAACTATAAGTTATATTCAACACCGATTGCCTATTCAATCTAAACCTTCATTTAAATTTCTTTTCCGAAAACCATGTAAAAGGGTTCAGGCGATCTCTAACATTGCCACAAAAAAGAATTTGTACTGATTTACAAATAGAATTAAAAGTTAAAACTGGTCCCGACCAACTTGAAGTTCAGCATTAAATTTGCCGATTTTTAAATACATTTAAGGTAATTATATGTGGTGCATACAAAATATCGAATTAAGTTTAAGTTAATGGTTAATGTTATTCAGGTAGAATAGAATTAAATTAGGCTTAATTTCATTTGGTGCATATGAGGCAATAACTCGTCTCCATCTCCTCTTATCGTGAATTGCGAACTTAAGTTTAACAATCTGCAATGCAATTTGTCGCTGGGTGGGTGCGTCAATTTGTTTGAAATAAACTTCTTACATTCGTTTGCGATTTTTGACAGCTTCCCTCTTTTTTGAATTATCATATCCCACAATATTATAAAATCAAACAAAGCTAGAATTGTCTACTATATGTGTATATACATTCTTGACAACCATTCGCAATCTGAATATGAACAGTTCTCACACACTTATATTCTAGCCAGGCTGCGATATTTTACAATTTTGATCGTATGTTTTATTTCTAAGAAAAATTGGTTATAGAGGATGGTTTAGAAGAATAGATATAGTTAGGTGATAGTTATAGACAAGAAGATTAGTTACAGATTCTGATAAAGAATAGTGTTAGATGATGGTTATGGATAGAAGTTATTGATAATTGGATAATAAGAATAGTTGTAGATAATGGTAAGGAAGAGAGAGTAGTGAAAGATATTGGATAAGAAGAGTAGTTAAAGATACTGGTGAAGAAAATAATTATTGATAATAGTTTAGACGAAAATCATAAAGATGTTGTTAGATGACAGTGAACCAAAAGGAAAGATAATAGAAGGTAAACTAGTTTTGTTTCAAACTAATTTGACGTTTTGTTTCTTGTTTACAGGATAAGATAGAAAATTGTTACTAACTTTATCTGCATGGTACAAAATATTTGTACAATTGTTTATATGCTTGACGGTTTGTTGTTGATCGTTTTGTGATTATTGAGAGGGTCAGAATATTTCATATTGAAAGTCTTTGACGGACGAGCAGATTCAGATCTCTGCAGTTCTTGTGATAATCCTTGGAAAATAGACATGATTTTTGTATATATGTAAAAACGTGGTCCAAATTATAAAAAAAACTTGAGGTCACCTTTAATTGTTGTAAACTATTTCGATTTATTTATTTATTATTTTGGTGCTACCATGTAGAAAACAGGCCTCATTAGGATTATGTATTGGAAATCATGTCAGCATCATCTTGGAAATGAGCCAATAAGTGTTGAAATACACACAGCAGGAAACCTTTTCTTATTTCCTACTGCGTATCATGTAAACATTGTAATAACACTCACCAAGAGAATTGTGCTGTTTAAAGAAACACCAACTTGAACAGGGGAGTAAACAAATAAAGAGAAGGAAACAAATTAACAATTTTATTTTATCATATTGATAGAAAAGATTAATAATAAAACAAAAATAATATTCAGATTCATTAAACTGAATTTGATTTATCTAACGAGTATTATAATCTAGATTCTAAAAAATACTAACTCACATATCCCTTTAAATCAAACAATTTTATGACCTGGTTGTTTAAATGAACATTAACTATAAAAACAAATATTATTTATACATTTTACCGGGCACTTAACAAGTCAATGTAAAATTTCATCAGCTGATAGGGCCGCGTGACCTATTTGGACTTACAAAAAAAAAAAAAAAAAAAAAAAAAGCAGATATATATGCAAGCCAAATACACAGGTTTTCAAAAGTATTTCTTGATCTATGGCAGATATTTGAGTTCTGTTTTTGCCCAGATGTCCAGAGAGCCCTCCTGGATGATGCCTGCAAATTGTAGCTTGGTAACTTTGCGCGCAAAAAATTTATTTGTCTTTGAGCACCTTTCTGTGAAACACAGTGTGGAATGACCAAATTGCTAGTTTGCAAACTAATGGATTTAAATTGGGTTTCAGGGGTTTTTTGAACTCCCTGAGCTGTCAGGAGTAGGAAATGACCAAGACTTGAGCTTAATTTGTTTATTTGGAAAAGTTAGCCGTTGGTCATATTTGCTTCAAGTGGCCTATATGCAAGCCAAATACACAGGTTTTCAAAAGTATTTCTTGATCTATGGCAGATATTTGAGTTCTGTTTTTGCCCAGATGTCCAGAGAGCCCTCCTGGATGATGCCTGCAAATCCCAGCTTTGTAGCTTGGTAACTTTGCGCGCAAAAAATTTATTTGTCTTTGAGCACCTTTCTGTGAAACGCAGTGTGGAATGACCAAATTGCTAGTTTGCAAACTAATGGATTTTAATTGGGTTTCAGGTTTTTTTTAAACTCGCTGAGCTGTCAGGAGTAGGAAATGACCAATACTTGAGCTTAATTTGTTTATTTGGAAAAGTTAGCTGTTGATCCATATTTGCTTCAAGTGGCTTATATGCAAGCCAAATACACTGGTTTTCAAAAGTATTTCTTGATCTATGACAGATATTTGAGTTCTGTTTTTGCCCAAGTTGACATCTAGCCCTTGTGGATGTTTGTGGCAAATCCCAGCTCTCCAGCTTTGTAACTTTTTGCACAAAAAATGTATTTGTGTTTGAGCAGCTATCTGTGAAACACAGTGTGGAATGACCAAATTGCTAGTTTGCAAACTTATGGATTTTAATTGGGTTTTTTTTTTTTTTTAACTCCCTGAGCTGTCAGGAGTAGGAAATGACCAAGACTTGAGCTAAATTTGTTTATTTGCAAAAGTTAGTGATTGGTCACATATGGCTGCACTGGCCTATATTCAAACCATATACCAACTTTTTCAAAAGTATTTCTTGATCTATGGCAGATATTTGAGTTGTGTTTTTGCCTAAGTTGACAGCTAGCCCATGTGGATGTTTGTGGCAAATTCCAGCTCTCCAGCTTTGTAACTTTTTGCGCAAAAAAATTATTTGTGTTTGAGCACCTTTCTGTGAAACACAGTGTGGAATGACTAAATT
>JAUJPP010000012.1:13930625-13972781 GCA_030562195.1 Nipponacmea schrenckii | reverse complement strand
TTCGAAAAAAAAAATGAAATTTAAAAATCGGCCTCCAAGAAAAGGTAGATAATAATCCATTGTATCTTTGTGCTAAATGTCATCAAAATCGGTCTATCAGTAGTGTCTGAATTTCGGATTTAAGAATTGTAACGAAAATTCAAAATGGCGGCCGATATGACAGCTTGACCTAATTATTTAGGTCAAATCAATTACTATTGACAAGTTATTTATAAAACAGTTTTCACTTTTCACCTAGCAGTTATAGACCGGAAGTTACGTAATTACGTCATTTGAGGCTTAACCGGAAGTGGAATTTTTTTTTTCACATTTTTTCAAAAATTATAATCATATCGCCTATCAACTGGTAAAGTTTCAAAATTTTACCATTTTTATTAAACGAGAAATCACGGTCTGAAATTTTTGCCGATGACCCTTGAATATTGAATTGCAAATCGTGGGTAAAATATTTAACCTAATTCCATAAAACCTATAACTGTTAGTTGACAAATACATTGAAGTTTTCAAATCTGAAAATCCGGTCAAAATCGAAGTGAAAATAAACTTGCTAAAGCAAAAAAACCTCAACTTCCGGTTCTCACTTTCGGTCAGAGATAGAACTTCCGGTTCTGTTTTATTTGATAATAGAAATCATTCTAAGATCAACTGTAGATTTAGAATTTTTGCAGCTTTTACCAGTTTGTCTGCAAACTCATCCAAGAATCGCAAAAAAAAACTAGAATTGCTTACAATTATGAACGTATTTCGAGAGCCTTAAAATATTATGTAGGCTAAATTTGCAATGACCTACATCTAGACGATATATTGAATATCATTTGACCTAGTTTTCAAAGTCATAAAATAATTAGGTCACACCTTCTGTAACGGTTAATGATGGCGAAAATATGAAAATTATCAATTTTTGCTGTATTTAAGTACACTTATCTCTATGAATTTTTTAAGTAAGCCAAATTAAAAAATATCTACTCGTAGACAATATATTGAATATTATTTGACCTAATTTTCAATGTCATAGATTAAGTGGGTCACACCTTCCGTACCCGTTAAAGTGACCTAATTTTGAAAAAATCGAAATTTAAATAATTCGAAAGAAAATACGAAATTTGAAAATCGGTCTCCAAGAAAAGGTAGATAATGATCCATTGTATCTATGTGCTAAATTTCATCAAAAACGGTCTATCAGTAGTGTCTGAATTTCGGATTTAAGAATTGTAACGAAAATTCAAAATGGCGGCCGATATGGCAGCTTGACCTAATTATTTAGGTCAAATCAATTACTATTGACAAGTTATTTATAAAACAGTTTTCACTTTTCACCTAGCAGTTATAGACCCGAAGTTACGTAATTACGTCATTTGAGGCTAAACCGGAAGTGGAATTTTTTATTCCACTTTTTTTCAAAAATTATAAACATATCGCCTATCAACTGGTAAAGTTTCAAAATTTTACCATTTATATTAAAGGAGAAATCACGGTCTGAAATTTTTGCCGATGACCCTTGAATATTGAATTGCAAATCGTGGGTAAAATATTTAACCTAATTGCATAAAACCTATAATTGTTAGTTGACAAATACATTGAAGTTTTCAAATCTGAAAATCCGGTCAAAATCGAACTGAAAATAAACTTGCTAAAGCAAAAAAACCTGAACTTCCGGTTCTCACTTCCTGTCAGAGATAGAACTTCCGGTTTTGTTTTATTTGATAATAGAAATCATTCTAAGATCAACTGTAGATTTAGAATTTCTGCACCTTTTACCAGTTTGTCTGCAAACTAATCCAAGAATTACAAAAAAAAAAAAAAACTAGATCCCCAGGCTTCGCGAGGTTCTGACGCAGTGCGTAGCAGTTTTGATATACGCTTTAAAACTACCCCACAAAGTATCTATAGAACACTAACATTATTTTACAGAGTATAAGTCGTTTTTTTTTCAAAGCATAATTGGTTCGCTGAAACTCGTGTCATGTAGACCACCCAAACGCATAATTCAACAAACAGTTTTTAACAATGAAATTCGCAATTTTCAAATGGTGATAAAACGGAAAGTATACATCGTACATCAAAATATAATATATCAATGGATAGATCTTTTCGAGAGCTATCATATTTGTGCAGCTTACAAGGTCACCAAATTTCAAGGTTACAATATACGACCATTCGAAGTTTTTATATATTACTATTAGGTAAATATCAAAATCAAAATCAAAATTCAAAAATCGGTTTCCAAATATGATTCAGAAATCGATATTACATTCTTTGGACACCAAAATTACACGAATCGGATTATCTCCAGAGGCCCCATTTCGATTTAAAGAAAATTACGCACAGTTAGTAGATAAGAAATACAAAATTCTCAAATACTAAAAAGCGCATTTTTAGTGGAAATATGTGGTTTTATATATCATTACAAAGAGCAGATAAACTGTAATAAGATTCAATATGAATTTTTGTTATTCATAAATTAGTTCACGTGACAGAGCTCTTTAAAAATAAAAATCACAAATTTCAATCGGTTATAAAACCGGAAGTAGACATCGGACAACACATATGACTATATCATTGAATAGATATCATCAAGGGCAATAACTCGTGTTCAGGTCATAAGGTTACCAAAGGTCAAGGTCACGAAATATTGGCCTTTGAAATTTTGGTCATTACCAAAAAAATTAAAATGGAAATAAAAGAACATCAAAATCAAAATTCAAAAATCGGCTCCCAAATATAATTGCGCAATCGACTTTAGTCATAAGATATGAAAAAATAATGAAAATCGCTTTATCACCTGAGGCCCCA
This sequence comes from Nipponacmea schrenckii, assembly GCA_030562195.1. NCBI lineage: Eukaryota > Metazoa > Mollusca > Gastropoda > Lottiidae > Nipponacmea > Nipponacmea schrenckii. The sequence goes on along the minus strand of JAUJPP010000012.1, from coordinate 13,969,988 downwards.
TTTTTAATTTTACAAAAGTTTAACATTTCAATATGGCGTCTTATCTTTTGCTTCCGGTCCGGATTTTTTCATCTTCGTTTTTTTGTATGACTATTTGTAGCATGTTGCAAAACGAATTTTTGAAATATCTTAAGAATTCCGGAAGTTAGGTTTTTAACATTTACAAGAGAATAACTTCAAAACCGGAAGTGATGTCGATAATTTAAAAAATTATTTTAGATCGCATTAACAATGTCTATCTACCTGTAAGTTTTCAGGTGGATGAGAATAAAACTGTAGAAGTTGAAAAAAACGCAAAAATTAAAAATAAAAAAGTCAGCTACAAAAGTAATGAAATTAGCAGTTTAAAAATGCAGTTAAGTAGCTAGCAGTTTAAAGAAGCTAACAAAAGAAGTTCTGTCAAAATCAGTTGAAAACTAAAGGAAATAAACAGCAAAAACCCAAACTAGCGCTATTGCCCACAGCTCGTTTCCGGTTGACCTCAATGACGTCATTTTGCATTTAAAAAATGGTAGTCTCGGAGTTTGAATAGCAGACAGCAACAGGTAGTTTGTAGCAAGTTGCTTTCTTAGAGAAAAAGCGAGGGTAAAATTCGAAAAAAAAAAAAAAAAAAAAAAAAATAGTCATTTCGAAAACAAAGCAGTGCGTTCGATGAACGCACTGCAACTAGAGCCGTACGCCTAACGGCACTGAAGCAGTGCGTTCCATCCAGGGATTCGTTTGTTAAGCAAAAGACAAAAAGGGTTTATTAAAATAAAAAAATGTGCATCAGAAACGGATTTTGATTTCATAACAAACGCTCCCATACCCCATTTCCCCCCTTTCCCCTCTTTGCCCCTCCCCATCCTTAGCCCTCATCATCAATTAAGATAGATAATAAGTTAAAATCATAATAAAAATTGGATAGAGGGTCGTTTAATCTAAAAAAAGAAAATCCGGATCGCCGAAACTCATATTTGTAAATCGCCCAAACGTAGAGAATAATACCCAATACAATGTAGATTGTTTTATATATTAAATTCGCAATTTTCGGCTGGCGATGAAACCAAAAGTAGATATCGTACAAAAAATATATATATAGCATTGGATAGACAATGTCGAAGCTATATACAAATCGAAAGGTCACTAATGGTTAAAGTTGTCTTAAGTCGCCAGGGTATAACATTGAGACACCACATAAATAGCGCGGCCTAACATTTTAAAATTTATATTGAATAGATTTTCGTCCCTTAGACCATTATTCCAGTCAACTGTATATTATTGTTGCATAATATAAGAGATAAAATTTAAAATTCTAAAGGTTGTAATTTCGTTCCAAATATTCAATATTTACATCACCCACAACAGGAAAAACATATATAACAACTTTGAATCATTTTAACTAGATGTACAACGATTAAACTAAAAAATAATTTCAGATCGCTGAAACTTATATCTTGTAGGTCGCCCAAATGCAACACATTAAACAGATTGTTTTATAGGGAAAATTCGCAATTTTCAAATGGCGATAAAAGCGGAAGTATACATCTTACAATAAAGCTTAATATATCATTGGATAGAACTTCTCGAGAGCTATCATATTTGTACAGGTCAAAAATTCGTCAAAGGTCAACGTCACAATATACGACCCTTCAAAGTTTTTAAAAATTTTAATCGTTAAAAAATCAAAATCAAAATTCAAAAATCGGTTTCCATATATATTTCGGCAATCGGTTATAGATTCTATATACATCAAAATAACACAAATCGAATCATCCCCCGAGACCCTATTTCGATTTAAAGAAAAACACGCACCGTTAGTATAGAAGAAATTACAAAATTTTGAAATTTTTAAACGCGCAATTTTGATTAAAGTACCAAGTGTGATATATTAATAGAAAGATGAGATTAAGCGTAAAAGGAATATGTAAGAAATTTTGTCCTATGTAAATTGGGTCACGTGATAGAGCTCTTGAAAGTTAAAATTCGTGATTTTCAATTGGCTGCAAAACCGGAAGTAAACATCGGACAACAAAAGTGGAGATACCATTGGGCAGATATAATGAAGGGCAATAACTTTTGTTCAGGTCAAAAGGTCATCAAAGGTCAAGGTCGCGAAATATGACCGGTTAAAGTTTTGACAATTACTGAAAAAATTCAACCGGAAATAAAAGAGAAACAAAATCGAAATTCAAAAATTCCTTCCCATACTTTTTTGCGTAATCAATTGATGTTTCTAGAAAATCTAAAATTATGCAAATTAGACATATCCCTGAGAACTTATTTCAGTTTTACAAAATTTAGTCGTATCAAGATGGCGGAAGATCCGTTACTTCCGGTTCGAATTTTCTTAATTTAGCATTATTCAATAGACAATTGTAGCTAATTGCAAAAGAAATTTTTCAAATATCTTCATTATTCCGGAAGTGCAAAGTTCAACTTTAAAAGCAAATAACATCAAAACCGGAAGTGATATCGTAATTTTGAAAAATAATTATACTTCGCAATCCAAATGTCTATATATCTGTAAGTTTTCAGATCGATCGAAATAAAAATGTAGAAGTTAGAAAATGCAAAAAATTTCAAATTCAAAATGTCAGCGACAAAGTTGGGAAATGTATAATTCTTAAATTGCTATCTTTTAAAACTAAATTCAATGTAGTTACCTAAAAAAAAACGATCAAAATCGGATCAAAAATAAAGCCGCAAATTGAAAAACAAAGAAAAACTGTAGACGGCGCTACGTCATTTCCTATAGGTCAAAATGGCGTCAAAATACATTCATCAAATTTAGTCTCGCGGCATTTTCGGGAGAAATGTTAACAGAATGTGCGTGGCATGCGTAGTTTTGGCTGGGCGCTCTGACCAGAATTCGAAAAAAAAAAAAAAAAAAAAAAAAAAAAACATTTCGAAAACAAAGCAGTGCGTTCGATGAACGCACTGCAAAAAAAAACATTTCGAAAACAAAGCAGTGCGTTCGAAGAACGCACTGCAAAAAAAAAAAAACATTTCGAAAACAAAGCAGTGCGTTCGATGAACGCACTGCAAAAAAAAAAACATTTCGAAAACAAAGCAGTGCGTTCGAAGAACGCACTGCAACTAGAGCCGTACGCCTAACGGCACTGAAGCAGTGCGTTCCATCCAGGGATTCGTTCGTTAAGCAAAAGACAAAAAGGGTTTATTAAAATAAAACAAATGTGCATCAGAAATGGATTTTGATTTCATAACAAAGCCTCCCATACCCCCCTTTTCCCCCTTTCCCCTCTTTGCCCCTCCCCATCCTTAGCCCTCATCATCAATTAAGATAGATAATTAGTTCATCATAATAAAAAATGGATAGAGGGTCATTTAATCTAAAAAGATATCCGGATCGCCGAAACTCATATTTGTAAATCGCCCAAACGTAGAGAATAATACCCAATACAAAGTAGATTGTTTTATATATTAAATTCGCAATTTTCAGATGGCGATGAAACCAAAAGTAGATATCGTACAAAAAATATATATATAGCATTGGATAGACAATGTCGAAGCTATATACAAATCGAAAGGTCACTAATGGTTCAAGTTGTCTTAAGTCGCCAGGGTATAACATTGAGACACCACATAAATAGCGCGGCCTAACATTTTAAAATTTATATTGAATAGAGTTTCGTCCCTTAGACCATTATTCCAGTCAACTGTATATTATTGTTGCATAATTATAAGAGATAAAATTTAAAATTCTAAAGGTTGTAATTGCGTTCCAAATATTCCATATTTACATCACCCACAACAGGAAGTAAACCACAATTCCATTTATTTAACATATATAATAACTTTGCATCATTTTAACTTAAATAAATTCGGATCGCTGAAACTCATATCTTGTAGATCGCCCAAATGCAACACACATCAAACAGATTGTTTTGTAGGAAAAATTCGCAATTTTCAAATGGCGATAAAAGCGGAAGTATACATCTTACAAAAAAGCTTTATATATCATTGAATAGAACTTCTCAAGAGCTATCACATTTCTACAGGTCAAAAATTCGCCAAAGGTCAACGTCACAATATACGACCCTTCAAAGTTTTTAAAAATTTTAATCGTAAAAAAATCAAAATCGAAATCAAAATTCAATAATCGGTTTCCATATACATGTATATTTCGGCAATCGGTTATAGATTCTATATACATCAAAATAACACAAATCGAATTATCCCCCGAGACCCTATTTCGATTTAAAGAAAAACACGCACAGTAGGTATAGAAGAAATTACAAAATTTGAAATTTTTAAACGCGCAATTTTGATTAAAATACCAAGTGTGATATATTAATGGAGAGCGGAGATTAAGCGTTAGAAGAATATGTGAGAAAATCTGACTTATCGAAATTAGGTCACGTGATAGAGCTCTGTAAAGTTAAAATTCGTGATTTTCAATTGGCTGCAAAACCGGAAGTAAACATCGGACAACAACACTGAATATACCATTGGGTAGATATAATCAAGGGCAACAACTTTTGTTCAGGTCAAAAGGTCACCAAAGGTCAAGGTTGCGAAATATGAACCTTGAAAGTTTTGACAATTTCTAAAAAATTTCCACTGGAAATAAAAGAAAAGCAAAAGCGAAATTCAAAAATCCCTTCCCATACTTTTTTGCGCAATCGATGGATGTTTTTAGAAAATCTAAAATTATGCAAATTGGATTTGACCCTGAGAACTTATTGAGAGTTTAACAAAACTTAATCATATCAAGATGGCGGCTGATTCGTTACTTCCGGTTCAGATTTTCTTAATTTAGCATCATTAGATAGACAATTGTAGCTAATTGCAAAAAAAGTTTTTCAATTATCTTTAATATTCCGGAAGTTAGCATTTTTCAATTTAACAGCAAATAACGTCAAAACCGGAAGTGATATCGAAATTTTGAAAATAAGTTATACATTGTAATTTAAATGTCTATATAGCTGTAAGTTTTCAGATTGATCGAAAGAAAATTGTAAAAGTTAGAAAATGCTTAAAATTTAAAATTCAAATTGTCAGCGACAAAGTTGAGAAAAGTCAATTTCTTAAATTACTATCTTTTAGAACTAAGTTCAATGTAGTTACCTAAAAGAGAACGATCAAAATCGGGTCAAAAATAAAGCCGCAAATCGAAAAGCAAAGAAAAGCTTAAGGATGCGCTACGTCATTTCCTGTTAGAAAAAAATGCATCAAAATACATTCATTAAAATTACTTTCACGGGTTCTACAAGGAAGTCGAAAGAGTGAATTCATAGCATATGTAGTTTTGGCTGGGCGCTCTGGGAAGAATTCGAAAAAAAAAAAACTAGAGCCGTACGCCTAACGGCACTGAAGCAGTGCGTTGCATCCAGGGATTCGTTCGTTAAGCAAAAGATAGAAAGGGTTTATTAAAAAGAAAATGTGTATTATAAATGGATTTGGATTTCATAACAAACGCTCCCATACCCCCCCCCCCTTTTTTCCCTTTCCCCCTTTTTGCCCCTCTCCATCCTTAGTCCTCATCATCAATTAAGATAGATAATAAGTTAAAATCATAATAAAAATGTAAAGAGCGTTGTTTAATCTAAGAAGATATCCGGATCGCTGAAACTCATATTTTGTAAATCGCCCAAACGCAGAGAATAATATCCAATCGATTGTTTTATATTAAATCGCAATTTTCAGATGCCGTTGAAACCAAAGTAAACATTGTACAAAAAATATATATATAGCATTGGATAGAAATTGTCGATAGCTATATACTTTGTACAAATCAAAAAGTCACTAATGGTTTAAGTTGTCGTAAGTCGCCAGGGTATAACATTGAGACACAACATAAATAGCGCGGCTTAACACTTTAAAATTTATATTGAATAGAGTTCTGTCCCTTAGACCACTATTCCACTCAACTGTATATTATTGTTGCATAAGAGATAAATTTTAAATTCTAAAGGTTGTGATTTCGTTTCATATATTCCATATTTACATCACCCACAACAGGAAATAAACCACAATTTATTTATTTATTTAACATATAAAATACCTTTGAATCATTTTAACTGGAACGATTAAACTAAAAGATAAATTCGGATCGCTGAAACTCATATCTTGTAGATCGCCCAAATGCAACACATATTAAACAGATTGTTTTATGGGAAAAATTCGCAATTTTCAAATGACGATAAAAGCGGAAGTATACATCTTACAATAAAGCTTTATATATCATTGGATAGAACTTCTCGAGAGCTATCACATTTGTACAGGTCAAAAATTCGCCAAAGGTCAACGTCACAATATACCACCATTCTAATTTTTTTTAAATTTTAATCGTAAAAAAATCAAAATCAAAATCAAAATTCAAAAATCGGTTTCCATATATATTTCGGCAACCGGTTATAGATTCTATATACATCAAAATAACACAAATCGAATTATCCCCCGAGACCCTATTTCGATTTAAAGAAAAACACGCACAGTTAGTATAGAAGAAATTACAAAATTTGAAATTTTTAAACGCGCAATTTTGATCAAAATACCGAGTGTGATATATTAATGGAGAGAGGAGATTAAGCGTTAGAAGAATATGTGAGAAAATCTGACTTATCGAAATTAGGTCACATGATAGAACTCTTTAAAGTTAAAATTCGTGATTTTTAATTGGCTGCAAAACCGGAAGTAAACATCGGACAACAACACTGAAGATACCATTGGGTAGATATAATCAAGGGCAACAACTTTTGTTCAGGTCAAAAGGTCACCAAAGGTCAAGGTTGCGAAATATGAACCTTGAAAATTTTGACAATTTCTAAAAAATTTCCACCGGAAATAAAAGAAAAGCAAAAGCGAAATTCAAAAATCCCTTCCCATACTTTTTTGCGCAATCGATGGATGTTTTTAGAAAATCTAAAATTATGCAAATTGGATTTGACCCTGAGAACTTATTGAGAGTTTAACAAAACTTAATCATATCAAGATGGCGGCTGATTCGTTACTTCCGGTTCAGATTTTCTTAATTTAGCATCATAAGATAGACAATTGTAGCTAATTGCAAAAAAAGATTTTCAAATATCTTCAATATTCCGGAAGTTAGCATTTTTCACTTTAACAGCAAATAACGTCAAAACCGGAAGTGATATCGAAATTTTGAAAAAAAGTTATACATTGTAATTTAAATGTCTATATAGCTGTAAGTTTTCAGATTGATCGAAAGAAAATTGTAGAAGTTAGAAAATGCTTAAAATTTAAAATTCAAATTGTCAGCGACAAAGTTCGGAAAAGTCAATTTCTTAAATTGCTATCTTTTAGAACTAAGTTCAATGTAGTTACCTAAAAGAGAACGATCAAAATCGGGTCAAAAATAAAGCCGCAAATCGAAAAACAAAGAAAAACTTAAGGATGCGCTACGTCATTTCCTGTTAGAAAAAAATGCATCAAAATACATTCATTAAAATTACTTTCACGGGTTCTACAAGGAAGCCGAAAGAGTGAATTCATAGCATATGTAGTTTTGGCTGGGCGCTCTGGGAAGAATTCGAAAAAAAAAAAAAAAAAAAACATTTCGAAAACAAAGCAGTGCGTTCGATGAACGCACTGCAACTAGAGCCGTACGCCTAACGGCACTGAAGCAGTGCGTTCCATCCAGGGATTCGTTCGTTAAGCAAAAGACAAAAAGGGTTTATTAAAATAAAAAAATATGCATCAGAAACGGATTTTGATTTCATAACAAACGCTCCCATTCCCCATTTCCCCCCTTTCCCCTCTTTGCCCCTCCCCATCCTTAGCCCTCATCATCAATTAAGATAGATAATAAGTTAAAATCATAATAACAAATGGATAGAGGGTCGTTTAATCTTAAAAAGAAATCCGGATCGCCGAAACTCATATTTGTAAATCGCCCAAACGTAGAGAATAATACCCAATACAATGTAGATTGTTTTATATATTAAATTCGCAATTTTCGGATGGCGATGAAACCAAAAGTAGATATCGTACAAAAAATATATATATAGCATTGGATAGACAATGTCGAAGCTATATACAAATCGAAAGGTCACTAATGGTTAAAGTTGTCTTAAGTCGCCAGGGTATAACATTGAGACACCACATAAATAGCGCGGCCTAACATTTTAAAATTTATATTGAATAGAGTTTCGTCCCTTAGACCATTATTCCAGTCAACTGTATATTATTGTTGCATAATATAAGAGATAAAATTTAAAATTCTAAAGGTTGTAATTTCGTTCCAAATATTCAATATTTACATCACCCACAACAGGAAAAACATATATAACAACTTTGAATCATTTTAACTAGATGTACAACGATTAAACTAAAAAATAATTTCAGATCGCTGAAACTTATATCTTGTAGGTCGCCCAAATGCAACACATTAAACAGATTGTTTTATAGAGAAAATTCGCAATTTTCAAATGACGATAAAAGCGGAAGTATAAATCTTACAATAAAGCTTTATATATCATTGGATAGATCTTCTCGAGAGCTATCACATTTGTACAGGTCAAAAATTCGCCAAAGGTCAACGTCACAATATACGACCCTTCAAAGTTTTTAAAAATTTTAATCGTTAAAAAATCAAAATCAAAATCAAAATTCTAAAATCGGTTTCCATATATATTTCGGCAACCGGTTATAGATTCTATATACATAAAAATAACACAAATCGAATTATCCCCCGAGACCCTATTTCGATTTAAAGAAAAACACGCACAGTCAGTATAGAAGAAATTACAAAATTTGAAATTTTTAAACGCGCAATTTTGATTAAAATACCAAGTGTGATATATTAATGGAGAGAGGAGATTAAGCGTTAGAAGAATATGTGAGAAAATCTGACTTATCGAAATTAGGTCACATGATAGAGCTCTTTAAAGTTAAAACTCGTGATATTCAATTGGCTGCAAAACCGGAAGTAAACATCGGACAACAACACTGAAGATACCATTGGGTAGATATAATCAAGGGCAACAACTTTTGTTCAGGTCAAAAGGTCACCAAAGGTCAAGGTTGCGAAATATGAACCTTGAAAGTTTTGACAATTTCTAAAAATTTTCCACCGGAAATAAAAGAAAAGCAAAAGCGAAATTCAAAAAACCCTTCCCATACTTTTTTGCGCAATCGATGGATGTTTTTAGAAAATCTAAAATTATGCAAATTGGATTTGACCCTGAGAACTTATTGAGAGTTTAACAAAACTTAATCATATCAAGATGGCGGCCGATTCGTTACTTCCGGTTCAGATTTTCTTAATTTAGCATCATAAGATAGACAATTGTAGCTAATTGCAAAAAAAGTTTTTCAAATATCTTTAATATTCCGGAAGTTGGCATTTTTCACTTTAACAGCATATAACGTCAAAACCGGAAGTGATATCGAAATTTTGAAAATAAGTTATACATTGTAATATAAATGTCGATATATCTGTAAGTTTTCAGATTGATCGAAAGAAAATTGTAGAAGTTAGAAAATGCTTAAAATTTAAAATTCAAATTGTCAGCGACAAAGTTGGGAAAAGTCAATTTCTTAAATTGCTATCTTTTAGAACTAAGTTCAATGTAGTTACCTAAAAGAGAACGATCAAAATCGGGTCAAAAATAAAGCCGCAAATCGAAAAACAAAGAAAAACTTAAGGATGTGCTACGTCATTTCCTGTTAGAAAAAAATGCATCAAAATACATTCATTAAAATTACTTTCACAGGTTCTACAAGGAAGTCAAAAGAGTGAATTCATAACATATGTAGTTTTGGCTGGGCGCTCTGGGAAGAATTCGAAAAAAAAAAAAAAAAAAAAAACATTTCGAAAACAAAGCAGTGCGTTCGATGAACGCACTGCAACTAGAGCCGTACGCCTAACGGCACTGAAGCAGTGCGTTGCATCCAGGGATTTGTTCGTTAAGCAAAAGATAGAAAGGGTTTATTAAAAAGAAAATGTGCATTACAAATGGATTTGGACTTCATAACAAACGCTCCCATACCCCCCCCCCCCCTTTTTTCCCCTTCCCCCTTTTTGCCCCTCCCCATCCTTAGCCCTCATCATCAATTAAGATAGGTAATAAGTTAAAATCATAATAACAATGTAAAGAGTGTTGTTTAATCTAAAAAGATATCCGGATCGCTGAAACTCATATTTTGTAAATCGCCCAAACGCAGAGAATAATATCCAATAGATTGTTTTATATTAAATTCGCAATTTTCAGATGCCGTTGAAACCAAAGTAAACATTGTACAAAAATATATATATATATAGCATTGGATAGACATTGTCGATAGCTATATACTATATACAAATCGAAAGGTCACTAATCGTTTAAGTTGTCGTAAGTCGCCAGGTTATAACATTGAGACACAACATAAATAGCGCGGCTTAACACTTTAAAATTTATATTGAATAGAGTTCTGTCCCTTAGACCACTATTCCACTCAACTGTATATTATTGTTGCATAAGAGATAAATTTTAAATTCGTAAGGTTGTGCTTTCGTTTCATATATTCCATATTTACATCACCCACAACAGGAAATAAACCAAAATTTATTTATTTATTTAACATATATAATACCTTTGAATCATTTTAACTGGATGTAGAACGATTAAACTAAAAAATAAATTCGGATCGCTGAAACTCATATCTTGTAGATCGCCCAAATGCAACACATATTAAACAGATTGTTTCATAGGAAAAATTCGCAATTTTAAAATGACGATAAAAGCGGAAATATAAATCTTACAATAAAGCTTTATATATCATTGGATAGAACTTCTCGAGAGCTATCACATTTGTACAGGTCAAAAATTCGCCAAAGATCAACGTCACAATATACCACCATTCTAATTTTTTTAAAATTTTAATCGTAAAAAAATCAAAATCAAAATCAAAATTCAAAAATCGGTTTCAATATATATTTCGGCAACCGGTTATAGATTCTATATACATCAAAATAACACAAATCGAATTATCCCCCGAGACCCTATTTCGATTTAAAGAAAAACACGCACAGTTAGTATAGAAGAAATTACAAAATTTGAAATTTTTAAACGCGCAATTTTGATCAAAATACCGAGTGTGATATATTAATGGAGAGAGGAGATTAAGCGTTAGAAGAATATGTGAGAAAATCTGACTTATCGAAATTAGGTCACATGATAGAGCTCTTTAAAGTTAAAATTCGTGATTTTTAATTGGCTGCAAAACCGGAAGTAAACATCGGACAACAACACTGAAGATACCATTGGGTAGATATAATCAAGGGCAACAACTTTTGTTCAGGTCAAAAGGTCACCAGAGGTCAAGGTTGCGAAATATGAACCTTGAAAGTTTTGACAATTTCTAAAAAATTTCCACCGGAAATAAAAGAAAAGCAAAAGCGAAATTCAAAAATCCCTTCCCATACTTTTTTGCGCTATCGATGGATGTTTTTAGAAAATATTAAATTATGCAAATTGGATTTGACCCTGAGAACTTATTGAGAGTTTAACAAAACTTAATCATATCAAGATGGCGGCTGATTCGTACTTCCGGTTCAGATTTTCTTAATTTAGCATCATAAGATAGACAATTGTAGCTAATTGCAAAAAAAGTTTTTCAAATATCTTCAATATTCCGGAAGTTAGCATTTTTCACTTTAACAGCAAATAACGTCAAAACCGGAAGTGATATCGAAATTTTGAAAAAAAGTTATACATTGTAATTTAAATGTCTATATAGCTGTAAGTTTTCAGATTGATCGAAAGAAAATTGTAGAAGTTAGAAAATGCTTAAAATTTAAAATTCAAATTGTCAGCGACAAAGTTCGGAAAAGTCAATTTCTTAAATTGCTATCTTTTAGAACTAAGTTCAATGTAGTTACCTAAAAGAGAACGATCAAAATCGGGTCAAAAATAAAGCCGCAAATCGAAAAACAAAGAAAAACTTAAGGATGCGCTACGTCATTTCCTGTTGGAAAAAAATGCATCAAAATACATTCATTAAAATTACTTTCACGGGTTCTACAAGGAAGTCGAAAGAGTGAATTCATAGCATATGTAGTTTTGGCTGGGCGCTCTGGGAAGAATTCGAAAAAAAAAAAAAACTAGAGCCGTACGCCTAACGGCACTGAAGCAGTGCGTTCCATCCAGGGATTCGTTCGTTAAGCAAAAGACGAAAAGGGTTTATTAAAATAAAAAAATATGCATCAGAAACGGATTTTGATTTCATAACAAACGCTCCCATACCCCATTTCCCCCCTTTCCCCTCTTTGCCCCTCCCCATCCTTAGCCCTCATCATCAATTAAGATAGATAATAAGTTAAAATCATAATAACAAATGGATAGAGGGTCGTTTAATCTAAAAAAGAAATCCGGATCGCCGAAACTCATATTTGTAAATCGCCCAAACGTAGAGAATAATACCCAATACAATGTAGATTGTTTTATATATTAAATTCGCAATTTTCGGATGGCGATGAAACCAAAAGTAAATATCGTACAAAAAATATATATAGCATTGGATAGACAATGTCGAAGCTATATACAAATCGAAAGGTCACTAATGGTTAAAGTTGTCTTAAGTCGCCAGGGTATAACATTGAGACACCACATAAATAGCGCGGCCTAACATTTTAAAATTTATATTGAATAGAGTTTCGTCCCTTAGACCATTATTCCAGTCAACTGTATATTATTGTTGCATAATATAAGAGATAAAATTTAAAATTCTAAAGGTTGTAATTTCGTTCCAAATATTCAATATTTACATCACCCACAACAGGAAAAACATATATAACAACTTTGAATCATTTTAACTAGATGTACAACGATTAAACTAAAAAATAATTTCAGATCGCTGAAACTTATATCTTGTGGGTCGCCCAAATGCAACACATTAAACAGATTGTTTTATAGAGAAAATTCGCAATTTTCAAATGGCGATAAAAGCGGAAGTATACATCTTACAATAAAGCTTAATATATCATTGGATAGAACTTCTCGAGAGCTATCATATTTGTACAGGTCAAAAATTCGTCAAAGGTCAACGTCACAATATACGACCCTTCAAATTTTTTAAAAAATTTTAATCGTTAAAAAATCAAAATCAAAATCAAAATTCAAAAATCGGTTTCCATATATATTTCGGCAATCGGTTATAGATTCTATATACATCAAAATAACACAAATCGAATCATCCCCCGAGACCCTATTTCGATTTAAAGAAAAACACGCACAGTTAGTATAGAAGAAATTACAAAATTTTGAAATATTTAAACGCGCAATTTTGATTAAAGTACCAAGTGTGATATATTAATAGAAAGATGAGATTAAGCGTAAAAGGAATATGTAAGAAATTCTGTCCTATGTAAATAGGGTCACGTGATAGAGCTCTTGAAAGTTAAAATTCGTGATTTTCAATTGGCTGCAAAACCGGAAGTAAACATCGGACAACAAAAGTGGAGATACCATTGGGCAGATATAATGAAGGGCAATAACTTTTGTTCAGGTCAAAAGGTCATCAAAGGTCAAGGTTGCGAAATATGACCGGTTAAAGTTTTGACAATTACTGAAAAAATTCAACCGGAAATAAAAGAAAAACGAAATCGAAATTCAAAAATTCCTTCCCATACTTTTTTGCGTAATCAATTGATGTTTCAAGAAAATCTAAAATTATGCAAATTAGACATATCCCTGAGAACTTATTTCAGTTTTACAAAATTTAGTCGTATCAAGATGGCGGAAGATCCGTTACTTCCGGTTCGAATTTTCTTAATTTAGCATTATTCAATAGACAATTGTAGCTAATTGCAAAAGAAATTTTTCAAATATCTTCATTATTCCGGAAGTGCAAAGTTCAACTTTAAAAGCAAATAACATCAAAACCGGAAGTGATATCGTAATTTTGAAAAATAATTATACTTCGCAATCCAAATGTCTATATATCTGTAAGTTTTCAGATCGATCGAAATAAAACTGTAGAAGTTAGAAAATGCAAAAAATTTCAAATTCAAAATGTCAGCGACAAAGTTGGGAAATGTATAATTCTTAAATTGCTATCTTTTAAAACTAAATTCAATGTAGTTACCTAAAAAAACCCGATCAAAATCGGATCAAAAACGAAGCCGCAAATTGAAAAACAAAGAAAAACTGTAGACGGCGCTACGTCATTTCCTGTAGGTCAAAATGGCGTCAAAATACATTCATCAAATTTAGTCTCGCGGCATTTTCGGGAGAAATGTTAACAGAATGTGCGTGGCATGCGTAGTTTTGGCTGGGCGCTCTGACCAGAATTCGAAAAAAAAAAAAAAAAAAAAAAAAAAAAAAACATTTCGAAAACAAAGCAGTGCGTTCGATGAACGCACTGCAAAAAAAACATTTCGAAAACAAAGCAGTGCGTTCGATGAACGCACTGCAAAAAAAACATTTCGAAAACAAAGCAGTGCGTTCGATAGAACGCACTGCAACTAGAGCCGTACTCCTAACGGCACTGAAGCCGTTTATAGGGAAAATTCGCAATTTTTAAATGGCGATGAAAGCGGAAATATACATCTTACAGTAAAGCTTTATATATCATTGGATAGATCTTCTCGAGAGCTATCACGTTTGTACAGGTCAAAAATTCGTCAAAGGTCAACGTCACAATATACGACACTTCAAAGTTTTTAAAAATTTTAATCGTAAAAAAATCAAAATCAAAATCGAAATTAAAAAATCGGTTTCCATATATTATGTCCTATGTAAATTAGGTCACGTGATAGAGCTCTTTAAAATAAAAATTCGTGATGTTCAATTGGCTGCAAAACCGGAAGTAAACATCGGACAACAAAGGTGAAGATACCATTGCGTAGATATAATCAAGGGCAATAACTTTTGTTCAGGTCAAAAGGTCACCGAAGGTCAAGGTCGCGAAATATGACCTTTTAAATTTTTGACAATTACTGGAAAATTTCAACCGGAAATAAAAGAAAAGCAAAAGCGAAATTCAAAAATCCCTTCCCATACTTTTTTGCGCAATCGTTGAATGTTTTTACAAAATCTTAAATTATGCAAATTAGATTTAACCCTAAGGCCCCATTTTGAGTTTTACAAAAATTAGTCATATCAAGATGGCGGCTGATCCGTTACTTCCGGTTCGGATTTTTTTTAATTTAGCATCATTTAATAGACAATTGTAGCTAATTGCAAAAGAAATTTTTTCAATATCTTCAATATTCCGGAAGTGCAAAATTCAACTTTAAAAGCAAATAACTTCAAAACCGGAAGTAATATCGAAATTTTGAAAATTAATTATAGTTCGCAATCAAAATGTCTATATATCTGTAAGTTTTCAAGTCGATCGAAAGAAAACTGTAGAAGTAAAAAAATGCTAAAAATTCAAAATTCAAAAAGTCAGCGACAAAGTTGGGAAATGTTTAATTCTCAATTTCCTATCTTTTAGAACTAAGTTCAATGTAGTTATCTAAAAAAGAACGATCAAAATCGGATCAAAAATAAAGCCGCAAATTGAAAAACAAAGAAAAACTTTGGAATGCGCTACGTCATTTCCCGTTTACAAAAAATGCATCAAATTACATTCATTAACATTACTTTCACGAGTACGACAAGAAAATCGAAAGAGTGAATTCATAGAATATGAAGTTTTGGCTGGGCGCTCTGGGAAGAATTCGAAAAAAAAAAAACATTTCGAAAACAAAGCAGTGCGTTCGAATGAACGCACTGCAAAAAAAAAAAATAATCCGAACGAAAACAAAGCGTGACAAATTTTATTTGCCACGCAAAAAAAAAAAAAAAATCTTTATTATTGATAAAGTTAATGAAACTTCACCACCAACATACAGTTTAGTAGATTTACATGGTGAAGAAATCTTGGGTAGATTTTATCAACACGAACTTCAAAAAACTGATTTTTAAAATGATTACTTTTAAAGAATTCTTACAAAAATACGGAACAGATACTACAACAAATTTTCAATTGATCAGATGGGCAGAAGAATTAAACATAAAACCTTTTTACTATTGTATGCGTGATGAAATATCATCTCTTAAAAATAAAACAAAGTTTTATGCTATAACTAATATCCATACTTCAGATCAAAAAGGCGTTCATCATTCTGCTTTATTCAAAGGGGATTCACTGTACTTTTTTGATTCATATGGATTAGATCCAACTAAAGAAATTATTGATTTGAATTATGGTCCAATAAAATGTTCTACTTTTCAAATTCAAAAACCAGGAGATAAATTTTGTGGTCAACTTTCACTTTGGGTTTTATATCAATTAAGTTTAGGTAAACCATTTGAACAAATAGTATTAAATCTTGTTTAAAAAAATGGCAAATAAATTTGGTCTAGGAAATTTAAAGAATGAAGCTCCCATATTATCGATTAATAAATTCAAACCATATTTTGTGGATCAAACTGGAGACACACTTCAAGGTGATATAGATATGAATAATTTCAAAATAACTAATCTAAGATCTCCTCAACAGAAAAAAGATGCAATTAATAAAGGTTATTTAACTCAAACAAATAAAAGTTTACATCAAAAAATAACTGTATTAGATAAAGATAGTAAAAACCAATTAGAAAATCATCAAAAACTTTTAGATTCACATCATAAAAAACTAGAAAGTTATCAACAACAATTAGTCGATAAAACTCAGTTGGACAGAATAAATTTATTAATATCACAACTAGACGAAAAAATTACAAAACAAAAATCAGATATTAAACAACTGATAGGTACATGTAACATTAAACCTGGTAGGAAAGATTGAAACAAGAATTATATAATCTTGAAACGAAACTCAATGATGATAATGAACTAACAGAAATTAAAACCTATATTCAACAACAATTAGTTAATGTGGTTGATGAAACTCGGTTAGAGAGATTAAGATCATTAATATCCAAATTAGATGATAGAATTACAAAAGAGAAAATATATTTGAAACAACTAATAGATAATATTAAACCAGGTATAAGCGAAGAAAGACTGAAACAAGAATTGTCTAAATTTGAAACTAATAATAACAACGAGCTAGCAGAAATTAAAACCTATATTCAACAACAATTAGTTAATGTAGCCGATAAATCTCAGTTAGAAAATTTAAATTTATTAATAACCCAATTAGATGAAAATGTAAATCAACTAATAGCTAATATTAAACCAGGTATAAGCGAAGACAAATTAAAACAAGAGTTATCTGATTTAGAAACTAAACTAAATGATATCAATGAACTAACAGAAATTAAAACCTATATCGAACAGCAATTGGCTAATGTAGTAGACAAAGCACAGTTAGAGAGATTAAGATCATTAATATTTCAATTATATCGAAAACTTGAGACTAGAAACATAAAAAATGATTCAAGAAATAAATAAAAATTTTCTACCTAAAGAAACTTATTTTACTTTACCCTTTAATGATGGTATTTTAGAAAAGTATGGATTTGTTGCAAAATATGTAGGAAGGTTAATTGAACCATCTAAATTTAAAGCTGTTTTTGAGAAAAGTAACATTGCAAAATTTGAGTTGAATTCGGCAGGTAATCTTAGAACGGCTATTACTATATTATTTCCTTTTAAATTGAAAATAAAATCAGTAATTAAAAATGAAGATATAAAACGTATACCAAATGTAATTCTATATGAAGTAAAAATTTTCACAATAACAAAGGGAGGAAAAAACGAAATGGTTAGGACGTTTTCTGTAGATAGTAGTAAAAACAGAAAACCTATCGAAATCAAACTTGATACAAATTTTGTCGATGGATTGGAATATGAAATAACTTTTGATAATACTAACGTATTAGTAAATAGTATAGTTAATAGAAAAGAAATACCACTTCTCGTTACTGAATACCATTTAAATTTCCTAGATTTGATATTAATGACAAATGAAAAACCACTAAGTGTAAATTTGATAAATAATAAGGATTTACAAAAGGAAGGAAGAAAAAAATATACATTTTTGAAATGGAAAGATTTGAACATATAAGATTTTATTTTGATTTTGATAATATTTTTACTTCAATTGATATTCATAAATCTCAAGTAAATAAAACATTTGTAACAGCTCCCATATTTATAAAAGAAAATGATGAAAATAGAGATTACTTTGCACGTTTTAAAATAGAAAGTATAACAGAACTGATACCACGGTCAAAATATTTTTCTAAAATTTTTAATTATATATTTCAATTAGAGATATCAATTATTATAGAATATCTTGGTTACAGAAACGAAGACCAAGACAAAAAATTTCGGCCCAAAATTTCACTTTTGACCCACAGGTAGCTACCTGTTTAACATTTCCGATTTTGCCTTTTTTGAAAATTTCAACTTTGAAGCTTCACCACGGCCAGACCAGTTGAGATAGGATGCTGAAATTTACACACGTTATAGCCTGAATAGTTAGCTATCCAATACTGCAAACCGCGATGCCATACCTGCCCTACTCTGAGAGTTCTGGGCGGTTCTGTAAAACCTGCATTTTTTGGCACTTTTTCGCAAAAAAAAAAGTTCTCGGAATCCACTTCTATGCACTTTGGGGGAGACTTGGGGAAGCACTGAGTCCAAAAAACCAAGTTGCATCGATTTTCAAGACAAAAAATTTCGGCCCAAAATTTCACTTTTGACCCACAGGTAGCTACCTGTTTAACATTTCCGATTTTGCCTTTTTTGAAAATTTCAACTTTGAAGCTTCACCACGACCAGACCAGTTGAGATAGGATGCTGAAA
Source organism: Nipponacmea schrenckii (assembly GCA_030562195.1). Classification (NCBI taxonomy): domain Eukaryota; kingdom Metazoa; phylum Mollusca; class Gastropoda; family Lottiidae; genus Nipponacmea; species Nipponacmea schrenckii. The sequence continues at coordinate 13,951,298 of JAUJPP010000012.1, read as the reverse complement.
TTTACACACGTTGTAGCCTGAATAGTTAGCTATCCAATACTGCAAACCGCGATGCCATACCTGCCCTACTTTGAGAGTTCTGGGCGGTTCTGTAAAACCTGCATTTTTTGGCACTTTTTGGCAAAAAAAAAGTTCTCGGAATCCACTTCTATGCACTTTGGGGGAAACTTAGGGAAGCACTGAGTCCAAAAAACCAAGTTAAATCGATTTTCAAGACAAAAAATTTCGGCCCAAAATTTCACTTTTGACCCACAGGTAGCCTGTTTAACCTGTTTAACATTTCCAATTTTGCCTTTTTTGAAAATTTCAACTTTGAAGCTTCACCACGACCAGACCAGTTGAAATGAAAAGGATGCTGAAATTTACACACGTTATAGCCTGAATAGTTAGCTATCCAATACTGCAAACCGCAATGCCATACCTGCCCTACTCTGAGAGTTCTGGGCGGTTCTGTAAAATCTGCATTTTTTGGCACTTTTTCGCAAAAAAAAAAAGTTCTCGGAATCCACTTCTATCACTTTGGGGAGACTTAGGGAAGCACTGAGTCCAAAAAACCAAGTTAAATCGATTTTCAAGACAAAAAATTTCGGCCCAAAATTTCACTTTTGACCCACAGGTAGCCTGTTTAACCTGTTTAACATTTCCAATTTTGCCTTTTTTGAAAATTTCAACTTTGAAGCTTCACCACGGCCAGACCAGATGAGATACCTGTCCTACTCTGAGAGTTCTGGGCGGTTCTGTAAAACCTGCATTTTTTGGCACTTTTTCGATATGTTTGCTCTCAAGAGCTTTCACGATTGCAGTAGCGTGACCTTTGCCGGTTTTATCCTCCAATTTTTCAAGCGACACCATACGTTCTTTTGCAGATCCATTCAACACATAGCTTGCCATCACAGCGAGTTGGTCCTGGTGGGAGACATGGGGTGTGGTGTCAGCAAGTACAGACATCATCTCCGATGCATCAATCTCTTCGTTGACCAAGAGCTTCACCAAGAATTTAAAAAAATTCATTCTGGGTTCTCCATGTAAGATAAGACGCCCACTGTGGTCGCTTATCAGCGTCATCTAGCCACTATTTGAATCGTGCATTTTTCCGACCCACCAACTTAACAACCTGCATAAAATTAGAGTTTTCATTACTGTGGCCTCGCAAAGCCAATCCCTGTCGTGCCAGTGATCGAGTGATGTCTAACAGAACTGTTATTGCTTCACGGTTTGTAACGCTTTTTTTAGCCTCTTTCATCAGTGATTGTCGTAGGTTTCTATCCAGTAATAAATCATTATCAACAAAGCAAGCCATCTGCCCCAATGAGACTTTGTGTGCATCAGAAGTGAAATGTTTACTCATTTTGTCGCCTTTTTTCTCTCCTTTGCTCTTCACATGATCCCATTTTCTCACACCGTCCTTAGTCCATTGTGAACTTCTATTTTCATTAGGGAATAATTTGCAAACGTAACAAAATGCAGTATCCTCATTAACACTATACTCAAGATGTGCATATTGCATATACCACGTTGAATTGAATCTTTTTTCATGCTTTTTGTTAGTTATGTTAAGATTCCGAGGATAGATGGAAAGTTTTGGCTGGATTGGACCGGAATGTATAATATTCCATAGATCTTTATCTGTGACAATGGGCCTTCGTTTTGCAGGATCATGTTCCATTGGAATAAATGCGTTCAGTGAAGGACCGGAATTCTCGACTAAATCTATGTCATCTAGAACAACCTGAGCTTCTACACTGATGTTTTCTTTTATTTGGCGTATCCTCCCGGTCAAATCGATTAAATCCGCTAAGTAGGCGGTAGGTGTAGATGTGACCGCTTTAATTCTACCTCATCTTATTTTACGACCTCCGGTAATTCGCTTGTTAACAGATTTATTTTTCCAAAACAGCTGATCCAAGTTATCACTTATCACAAGTTAACGCTTATCACGTGACTCAATATAAGAATAAATAAACATGCATTCAATAATATCTTTAATTTTTGTCGTGAGACAGGTTAGTTGTACCCCAGGTAAGGAACTCTTTACCTGGCGTTAATGATAATAAACAAATAAAATACAAAACTTAGTCCAAACTCTACTTTTCTATTCATACCATGACTATAGTTGACTTGATAACTGCACATCAGTAATAATAATAGTAGTAACAGTAAAACTACCTTTAGATGAGTGGAACCACTAACAGACTAACCTTATGTTTTCAATTATTTTTATTTCAAAATACGAAATATTTGTAGCTATATCAAATCAGTGTAATCAGCAAGAAAGTATACTTAGATTTAAAAGTGAATGGCTTTCTGTGGACTGATAACATGAACATTACTTAGTAACTTATAACTTAAAATAACCAAATAACAAAACAAAAAACAATATTTCCAGCGTTTCAATGCTACTCTGGATCAAACATGATGCATTTAAACTAGTAATATTTTAATCATCCCTATATTCCACATGGGGTCTTCCATATCATCCCTTGTTTGTTTTGTAGTTATTTACTCATTGAGTACTATTATGCACAGGCTGATTAATAACACGTGACACTTAAATAAACATGAACGTACAGTCAACAACAAATGACTCGTATGAAGCAGAATAATAGAATGTACTTGACCAACTAATTCAGACAAAAAGTGGAATTTTCGGATTCTATACTGGAAACCAATATTGATAATAACATGGACATTTATTTGGATATATCGGATGCAGAACACGTGGACGATCATGATGAACGTTTCAAAGTATCCAAGGATGAAGACATTTTGGAATTTGCCCAGTCATCAGTTTCTAAAATACACTGAGATGGAATAAATGGTTCGATAAACACTTTCAAAACGTAGGCAATATGGCGAACGCAAAGAAGGATATAAGTGATTTGGATTTTATGGATAACACGGATTTAAACTGTTGGCTGAGTATATTTTTTGTGAAAGTCAGAAAAACTAATGGGGTTTTTTACCCACCAAACTCAATTTTCAGCCTTGTTATGGGATTGGTTTGTCATTTACGTCTTGTAAGAAAATCCAACATGGATATTTTACGCAATCCGGAATTTGAAGATTTGTACAAGTGAATCGTTTATAAAATACTTACTGTGTTATTAATATAATATCAAAATAAAATAGTTTTACAATGTTTTTTTTAATTTCCTCGTCAGAGGGTGATATCAGAGGTGTGTATTGACATTTGGCCCTCAATGACTGGCGAGACAAGCGGTTTTATATATTATAGCACTTTAGCACACAGTATAGCAGAAACCTGGCACCGGCTGATACAAGCATATCATATTACGTTGAGCCAAACTGATGAACTCAATGAAAAAGTTGGGGTCACTCCGAGAAAATTAAGTTGGGGTCACTCCGAGAAAAAGTTGGGGTCACTCACAAAAAATTAAGTTGGGGTCACTCATGAAATTAAGTTGGGGTCACTCACAGAAAATGAAGTTGGGGTCGGTCCAGTTGAAGTCAACCAAATAAATAAACACGAGGTCCGTGAAAAAGTTGGGGTCACATCATCATTAAAGTTGTTCGAGTTGGGTACGGTTAATGACCCCAACTTTTTGAGTTTCGATGGAGTAACCCCAACTTTTTTGTGTTCTACCAACTTTCCAGGGGGGGGGGGGAGGCAATCTAAGACTAAACTTAAGAATAATTTATCCTCAATTTCATTGTTCGAGGAAAAAATAATGATATCCATATATCTTGTAAATCAGTATTTTCTGATATATGTTGACGACACTTTAAATGTATATCTTCACAAAACAAATGGAGATAATCTGGTGATAAACAAAACTGTAATTGATTATTCAGTTCTAAAAATTTTTCCAAACTTCCTCAATCACATGTCGCAAACCTCGAGAATCACCCTGATTAGACTCAATCTCAGCACAAGATTCTTTTACATTAACTTCAATTTCACATTCCTTAATTTCTATACGTGTAGCTTTGATATCTTGAGGGGTCTTTTTATTTGAAAGCTTCTAATAACTGATTGACGCAAACGTGTACTTATTTTACTCACACATGCCCCTGCTATGTAACGAATTTTGGCTTTGGATTCATCAGTATACTCGACTTAGCTACATTGCAGTAATTTGCACCACATTTTCAGTTTGCGCTGAAACAAATTCACTCTGTTCCTCATTCATTTTTTCTCGAAAATCTTTTTTAATATTATGAAAAGTAAACATGAAGATCAAGCTGAAAAATAAAGAAATATGTTGTGGAAATCGACTATTCTGGATATTTTCGAAACAGCCTTTTACCTGACGATATTCATAAATGTAATACACAGAGAACGAAATTAACAATTAACTTACTCAATTTAAGCTTGAATTTTTAATTGACGTCTATATTTAGAAAATGTTCACATTATATTATTTATTTGTGCCTACCTAATTGTGACGTCACGGTCAGATCTTTGGGGAAAATGGCTTCGAATTTGAAAGTGTGGTTTTAAAAGGGCATAGTTTTTGGATCGTTGATGCTGGAACCTAAAGCGTAGTCGGAAATGAAACCATTTCTGGTTGTGTGTGTGTGTGAAGTTTCAATCGTGAACAATACGTTAAAGTGTGATTTTAAGGATTTTTCCGGTGGCAGGTAGTCGACATTTTAAACTTTTGTTGCTTACCTTTTCTATTTATATATTATAGTAGTACAGTGATCTTACGGTAGAATACCCCACTGACAGCTCATCCACTGCCTGTGGTCTGACATTCCATAATTGTTTTCTTTTACTTCACTATCGCTCTCATGTCGCATTGTTTTGGTTTCCATTGCTATCCTAGTTACGACTGGACTCACCTTCTTTCTTTTCACAGTTGTAGTGGGTGTAGATGGAGTAGAGGGAGTCTTTACAGCCTTATTGACAGATTTCAGAGTATTCAAATTTGGCGCCATAACTTCATTCACAACTCAGAGTATGATATGTTCCCTCAAAACCACTCACAGAACCATGTCTACAAGCCATTTCGAGGAATTTCCACACTCAGAAATACTATTAATACACCTATAACTGTTCAAATTTTGAGAGCTCTTTCTCTCCTTACCAAATAATATACAGTATAGTTTCCAATGAATATTTGGTGTTAAGTGTATTTACTTCAACCGTGTTAAAACAGAAATCTTGCTCGGCAAAAACTGTTCTTATTCTATATCTGATTTTGGGGAAGGGAGTGATTGAATCTCCTAGATGTACAGGCCTAAGGTGGAACAAATATTTTATTGAGAAATGGGGATCTGGTTCTGTTGAATGATTTTCTTCTGTTCTGATCTGAAATTAGAAAAAAAAATAACTCGCCCGATCGGCGAGAAGTATAGTTCCTGTTAAGTACAGATTGCTTTTAGTTTGCTATGAACAAGGTTGTCATTCGAGTTCTGATTTTTGGAATATGCAACTATCATTTTCTGCTAAAAGACATGGGGAAATTCTCTTCAAGACTCTTATAATGGGAATGAATGCCCACACTGTTGTGAATATTAAGTCCTATGGGTCTTGCTGTATTTAATGTATCAATCCAATGGGCTCCTATTGATTGTCGGAATTTGGTAGTTTCATCTTCGGGCAAGTCTATTTCTATGCGCTCGATTGGGGTTAGAGTGAGATCGTCAAGTACATGGTCGTCAAGATTGAAATGATAAGAAACATGCTTGTCTTTTTTTTATTTAATATTTGATCTGTGAGCATAACAAGCAAACGAGTGTGTAATTTGTTCTTTGTTTCCCCGATAGATTTTTTACATGAAATTCAGTATATTAAATTCGAGTTTTCACATGTTAGGTGTTCTTCGATCGGGTATCTTTTATTCGTAGAGTTACTTAAAAAACAATGAGTTTCGGATATAAAGGTACATGTTTTGCATCTGGTTGACATACACGGGGCAATCCTAAGCCTGGAGGTTCTTCGGGATAAAGTATATTTTTAGCTGCTTTCTGTGCTAAGGTGGAATTTTTTTATGTTTCGTAAAAATCGTTTGGTGGATCCACGCTCTTTCAGTTTTGAGAAAACAGTTGTACAGGCTTGGTTGAAATCAGAAGACCTCGTGCAAATTCGGTGAAATCGTAAAACTTGTGACTTAATTATTCCAGAAAACGTATGTTTTGCATGAAATAAGCTCTTATGCAAAAATTGATGAGAGGTTTCTTTGAAATATACTTTAATATGTAGTCTAATAGTCTCTGCTATGGAATCTCCTTTAAAGACAGTGGTATCGAGAAAATCTATTCTTTTGTGGCTGACGTTGGCTGTAAGTTTGATGGACGGGTGGTGGTTGTTGAGGATTTCAAGGAATTGCCAAAACTGTTCTATAGAGTAAGTCCAAACCATGGAAATGTCATCTAAAAAGCGTCCATAAAAAAGGGGGAAATACTCACGTTCCCACTCTGCCATGAAAAGGTTTGCGTACGAAGGGGCGAATCGTTTGCCCATGGCAGTACCTGAAGTTTGTAGATATGTTTTACCATTAAATGTGAAATCATTGCGGCTAAGACAAATCTCTAAAAGCTGCAGAATTGCATCGTCGGGTCTGTCTGAATTTGGGTTTCTATTGAAAGCTTTGCGACCTGCCATTAGGCCCATACCATAGAAGTTAAGTCAATAGAAATTAAAATAGCATTTAAAGGAACTCTTTAAAAGAATTTTTTATTTTATTGACAAAGTCAGTTGTGTCCTTAAGGTAGGCTCGATGTTGACATGCTAGTGGTAGTAAGAAATGATCAATGTATTCTGACACAGCATACGACTCACTACCACAGTCAGAGATAATCAAGCGGCCTTCAGGGATTCTATTAGGCATAAACCAATCCTAGGTAGGATTCTTATGAATCTTAGGCAAAGTGTATAAGTGTCTCTCACGGCAATCAGGTTTGGCAGAAAGATAGTCATATTGTTTCTGTTTTAAATGACTTTTTTAACTAATTCGGCAAGAATATTGTTTATCATTTTCGCAGTTTGTTTAAAAATTGGCTCCGGTAAAATTGCATAGTGTTTAGGATTATTTAATTGATTCTCTGATTCTAAAATGTAATCTCCCCTATTTAATATAACACAACATGAACCTTTGTCACTCTTTTATTACAATTAAATTACAATGCTATCGTCTTTTTAAGTAAATTTAACGCTTCACGTTCTACTAGCATGAGATTAGGCTTCTCGTGTGTGAAAGATTCGGATATTTGGTTATTCATACTTGCAAATACGTTTCGTATTTCAGGATGGATGGCGGCTTTAGGTGGTTTCCACGTGGACTTAGGAATATACATTGTTCTAGCACCACGTGGAGGGTGGTTTCGAAAAAAAAGTACATGTATGTGCAACTGAGATTACGTTGAAATTGTTCAATAAGACGGTTGCAGATAATCAAGGTTAGGTAATTTAGGAGTCAGTATAAATTCAAGTCCACGGTCTAAGGTTGAATGCTGGAGGGGTGTGAGATTTTTTCGGCTCAAGTTAACGACGGTTTGGCCTAGCGGCGACCTCTCAATATTTTTATCCCCAGTAGTTAGTTTAAAGGCTTACCCGGTGCTTGAAGCTGGTGTATCCAAAACACGTAGGTATTGTTGGCTGTTTCCGGAGACCAATGAAGATTATCAACTGGTTCGAATTCTTCTTCGTAAGGTGACAGGGTTGTTGCGTTGTCGGAGTTCATCATCATATCGTTGAATGTCTTGAGATTCTGTTGGGCTTTCTTAGAGATTTCATTAGAGATAGGCTCTCGTGTGAGGATGATCTTGGAGCTAGGAAAGGTGTGATTGGCTGTGACAATTAATTTCTGGGCTTGGTTAAATGTAGGTTTGGCTAACTGATCTCGATTGTTGAGGCCTTCATGCAGAATGACCTTACCCGGTTTATGATCATGATCGTAAGATTCAAGGATGGACTGGATGTGATCTTTCGTGTATTTCGGAGCTGTTTTTGGTAATTCGGTTGAGGTTTGAGAACCCAATAATTACGGTAAATTTCTGTTGAACAGGCAGATTCAATGATGATATGTCCTTGGTCTGGTGATAAAAGGGTTTTGTAGCGGATATAATGGTTGTTGACAGGGTGATTGGTACTGGTTTGGTAGTTGTTAAGAATGTAGAATCGGGTACGGACTGAGATCTGGTTCTAGGTGGAGAAGGTCTGTGTACACGACTTGACTGGGTTGGAGAATTCGGGGTGGTTTTCTGATCCAAAAACTTACAGAAGGAAGAAAGGTCGGCCGAACCTGGGTCACGTGGTGAAGATTCAGATGGTGTATGCGAGGAATCTGAAAGGGAAAAGAGAAGGGGGTGCCCTCTCTACGAAAACGTTTACCAACATATGCTGGACTAGGGGTTTAGTTCGACATGGTGGTGACTCTTGTTGGTGCAGGTGTTTGTGGATCAATCTCCATTTCATTCTTCACCTTTATTATTCCTTTCGGTTGATAATCACTTTAAGAGGTTACCATTCGGTAATTACCTTGCCCAAAAACATTTTTAAAGGAAAATGTCCCAGATTTCAGAAGGGAGAGAAGCTGTATTGTGTCAGGCTGCTGATAATTTGACGTATGGCTCTATCAAAGAACAGCATGACAGACGTGTTCATTCATTACTTCAGAAGGCAGGGGTCACACTCAACAGTTAAAATGGGACTTATTCCCCCCCCCCCCAAAAAAAATTTGTGGGTCATATAATTACCGGGGATGGAATACAACCACGATCGAAAAATTGGAACGCCTCAAAGACATATCAGGTGTACGCAGATTTCTTGCAATGGTGAACCAATTAGGAAAGTTCTCACCTTAGATCTATAAACAATTTAATTGCATTTGAACTCTTTATTATGGGTTTAAAGTATATACATTGAATTATATTGTTCAATTCATGGGCATGTCTTGATTTCTTTTTTGTTGTCGTATTTCTGCTAAGCTTTCATTTATTTTAATGCCATAAGCAATTACTCGCTAGTTATTACGAAGACTACTTAATAGATTTGGTTTAGGGTGTAAAATCCCTTTAACGTGAAGAAAGGGAGATGTAGTGTTATGTACATTTATAATATAGTCTATAGTCACGTGATATTATGACGTTATGTAGACAACAATCTTTAAGTTAATAAAACTTTGATAATTTTCGAGCCTTTATAATCATAAAAACATAAAAAATCAAAACAGTCTGTTTAATTCATTTTACATATGAGTTGTCTCCCTTCGAATATTGTCTTTTTTTCGAAAGCGACACTATCGCTGGCTGGTTTGCGTTGGGAGTAACAGGCGGTCAACATTAGAATAGGCTACCACTCATAAGTATGGGTGAGTGTGCAGAACACATTTAAAAACAAGAAATGTTGAATTTGAAAATAGCAAGCTTCTTATCGTATTTATCCATTTAATATGGAAAAAATTGTATTACAAGGCTGGTCGATCGAACAAAGATTTCAGTTTTTAAAAAAGCTCAAAGTTGGCAATATTAAAAAGTTCCAGCAAATGTGGAAGGAAAATTTAGACCTCTTAAATTGAAAAAATTACTTTATTTAAGTAACTATTTACAATGCCACTGGGATTATACATCGTTTCTACAGTATGGTCGACCTCTTGAAAATAGCACTCTCCGCCACGAGTCCCAATTTAATATAAATGTTAGATCATAAGCACAAATACAAATGAACTTAAATCTATAATAATTCAGTTTGGATTTAGCTCTACACGTGAAATAGATCTCCACTTTATTTCCGGATTCAGAATCAAAGAACAACCAGCCAATTCAAACTTGGGTTCTCTATCACGTTCCAGGGTTCATACAGATCGCATAAACGTACTTAAAACATTGAACACATTTTTCAAGGTCGAAACTTCATATCTTTGACGGAAGCTGTACACATTGTGAATAAATTGTTAATTCGTGTATGAGATTAAAGAAATCTTAATACATGATTTGCTCAATAGATTTCCAAAGTGTAATTTCCTAAAAAGAAATATTTGATAACGTTATAATTAGCACCATCTTGTTCTGTAGAGCCCCGACTAAAGATCGTTTCTATTTCAAAGACCTTCGGGAGTTGATATCTAAACTATCCAAATGTTAAGCAGATTCTCGCTTTCGCCTGATTTCTTAGCTTTTGATATTGGTATCTATCTAAATTTCACACGGATTTCTAGCTTTCGCCGTCTTTCTCAGTCTTTGTTGATGGTACATATCCAAGGATCAGACAAATTTTGCCTTTGAAGTTGGTAACTATCTGAAATTTAACACAGCCTTTCAGCCTTTCCAAAGTTCATGCGGATTTAAGCCTTTGTTAATTGTAACTATCCAAATATTAGGTGGATTTTAGACTTTGATATTGGTAACTTTCCAAATTTCACATGGATTCTAGCTTTCATTGTCTTTCTCAGTCTTTGATGATGATAAATATCCAAATATTAGGCGGATTTAAGCCAAGAATGCATCGTCTTTCGTAACCTTTGATATTTAAAAAAAAAAATAGATCAGAAGGATACTACAGTTCACCGTCTTACCTTATATACTTGTGCATTTTCAAACAAATTGTACGTGAAGTATTGTATATTTATTTTGTGGTCATAAACTTGATCGCCGGAACATAGATCTGTCCATTTGATGCACATGTACTTTTGTATTTTAAGACGATTTGTATATTGATGTATATTTTCGCTTTTTGGGGTTTTTTTTTTCCAAATGTATTGCCCCATGGGCTGAATGTGAGACTGGACCATGTCCTTGTGTATTGGGCCTAATTTTGACCCATGTAAAATAAACATGATGATGGTTACTATCCAATTTCTGGCTGACATTAGCGTTCACTGCCTATTGTAGTAGATTAACCCTCATAGATTAATTATTAATCTCAGAGATTTACTATTGACCTGAAAGGGAAGACAGTGTAGTATTGCTAATTAAGCTTATTTGTTGATTAGAGGGATTTGGCTATAGTTTTAATTACTATGCTGGGTTGCAACAAACAAACTGTTTGTTAGCAATAGCACATAAGAGCTTAGCGGTAAAACAGATAAATACGACAGAAAGTACAACTGTTATACTATCTGATTTAGAGCGCATTTAATTCATTTCGCAATAAATGGCACTATTTCAATATTACTTTTTAATATCATTTAGTGTGATAATCCTCGGATTAAAAAGCACAAAAATAGTGGAGCTCAAAACCCCATTTACTTTTAATTCTTAATACATGGCAATGATCAATTGGTTTGGCATATTACTGAGAGTTATTTTAGGTAAAGGTAGAATCAAAAGTGAATTTGTGCATTAATAAATTTCCCTTGTGAGTAATAAACTACTAGATATTCGAATCGTAATATAGTGCTATAATCACTGGTGGTCGTGGCCCAATGCTTATTTTATTCTCAACTTTACGTATTGTATTTTAAGAAAAATATTATTGCGTGGTTTTTTTTGGGAAGCTCGCTAGCCCAAACGGAAAAAGATAGACTATTTTTGTTTTCACCAATGGTTTTTATATGGGCTGGAATCAAAAATGAATATCTAACATAATATTTTCGCTAACCCGAAAGTGGCTAATTGCATAATATGCAAATAAGATTTCAAGATAGCTCGGGCCCTAATAGTCGGATCGGTCTGAAATTTACAGGATATAGAAAGATAGGCAGCGCAATTAAAACAACATCATCAAAATTTTTGGATCACTTCCGGTTTGGGCGTGGGGACTTCCGGTTTTTTTGTGTCATGTCGGGCGACCCTGCTTCCCATGTAATTCAAGAATCTAAACAAAAACAGTATATTTAAGCTATACTAAATGATTTTGATTCCCTGAGATGAAGAAAAATTAAATTGAATGTTGCGCATGCGCAGTTTTCAAAAATGGCAAATTTTCTTAAAAATTTAATAAGTCCGCCAATTATTGACCGATTTTTATGATTTTGGTGTCTATCAAAGCCTTGATACTTTATCTAAAAAATGTTGGGAACAGAATTTTGATTTTCGAATTTGAATTTTTTTTATGCCCGTTCGAATTTTTCAAAAATTTAAAACTCTATATCTCGTGACCTTGACCTTCAATGACCTTGACATTTGAGATGCAGAATGTCCTTGACCTCAGCTGTCTATAGATGTGCAGATACTGCATGACAAATATTAACTTCCGGTTTTATAGCCCACCGAAATCTGACTATTTTGCAATTTTGGACGGTTATATTACACTTTCGGGCTCTAATGTTCGGATCGATCTGAAATTTACAGGATATAGATAAATACGCAACACAATTAAAAATATATCATCAAAATTTTTTGATCACTTCCGGTTTGGGCGTGGGGACTTCCGGTTTTTTATCTCATTTCAGGCGACCCTACATCCCGTGTAATTCAAGAATGTAAGCAAAAACAGTATATATTAGCTATACAAAATAATTTGTATCCCCCGAGAAGAAAAAAATTGCTAGTTGCGCATGCGCCATTTTTCCGAGAATGGCAAATTTTCTTTAAAATTAAATTAGTCCGTCATTTATTATTTATGCCCGTGTGAATTTTTTAAAAATTTGAAATTCTAAATATTGTGACCTTCACCTTCAATGACCTTGAAATTTTCCATATAGAATGGCCTTGACATCAGCTGTCTATAGATCTAACAATATTGTTACGCTTGTTCCACAATTGGAGGCTGAAAAGTACCGGAATTGAAAGCTAGCAGATTAGAAGTTTCAAAATGTTCGAAATCCATGGGATAACGCATAGTTGCCACGCTCGGAGCTGTTCACAGTTCTAGTTTTTTTTTTTTTTTTTTTTTTTTGGGAAGCTCGCTAGCCCAAACGGAAAAAGATAGACTATTTTTGTTTTCACCAATGGTTTTTATATGGGCTGGAATCAAAAATGAATATCTAACATAATATTTTCGCTAACCCGAAAGTGGCTAATTGCATAATATGCAAATAAGATTTCAAGCTAGCTCGGGCCCTAATAGTCGGATCGGTCTGAAATTTACAGGATATAGATAGATAGGCAGCGCAATTAAAACTACATCATCAAAATTTTTGATCACTTCCGGTTTGGGCGTGGGGACTTCCGGTTTTTTCGTCTCATGTCGGGCGACCCTGCTTCCCATGTAATTCAAGAATCTAAACAAAAACAGTATATTTAAGCTATACTAAATGATTTTAATCCCCTGAGATGAAGAAAAATTAAATTGAATGTTGCGCATGCGCTGTTTTCAAAAATGGCAAATTTTTTAAAAAATTTATTAAGTCCGCCAATTATTGACCGATTTTTATGATTTTGGTGTCTATCAAAACCTTGATACTTTATCTAAAAAATGTTGGGAACAGAATTTTGATTTTCGAATTTGAATTTTTTTTATGCCCGTTCGAATTTTTCAAGAATTTAAAACTCTATATCTCGTGACCTTGACCTTCAATGACCTTGACATTTGAGATGTAGAATGTCCTTGACCTCAGCTGTCTATAGATGTGCTGATATTGCATGACAAATATTAACTTCCGGTTTTATAGCCCACCGAAATCTGACTATTTTGCAATTTTGGACGGTTATATTACACTTTCGGGCTCTAATGTTCGGATCGATCTGAAATTTACAGGATATAGATAAATACGCAACACAATTAAAAATATATCATCAAAATTTTTTGATCACTTCCGGTTTGGGCGTGGGGACTTCCGGTTTTTTATCTCATTTCAGGCGACCCTACATCCCGTGTAAGAATAAGAATGTAAGCAAAAACAGTATATATTAGCTATACAAAATAATTTGTATCCCCCGAGAAGAAAAAAATTCCAATTGCTAGTTGCGCATGCGCCATTTTTCCGAGAATGGCAAATTTTCTTTAAAATTTAATTAGTCCGTCATTTATTATTTATGCCCGTTTGAATTTTTTAAAAATTTGAAATTCTAAATCTTGTGACCTTCACCTTCAATGACCTTGAAATTTTCCATATAGAATGGCCTTGACATCAGCTGTCTATAGATCTAACAATATTGTTACGCTTGTTCCACAATTGGAGGCTGAAAAGTACCGGAATTGAAAGCTAGCAGGTTAGAAGTTTCAAAATGTTCGAAATCCATGGGATAACGCATAGTTGCCACGCTCGGAGCTGTTCACAGTTCTAGTTTTTTTTTTGGGTGGCAAATAAAATTTGTCACGCTTTGTTTTCGTTCGGATTATTTTTTTTTTTTTTTTTTTTTTTTTGGGAAGCTCGCTAGCCCAAACGGAAAAAGATAGACTATTTCTGTTTTCACCAATGGTTTTTATATGGGCTGGAATCAAAAATGAATATCTAACATGAAATTTTCGCTAAACCGAAAGTGGCTAATTGCATAATATGCAAATAAGATTTCAAGCTAGCTCGGGCCCTAATAGTCGCATCGGTCTGAAATTTACAGGATATAGATATATAGGCAGCGCAATTAAAACTACATCATCAAAATTTTTTGATCACTTCCGGTTTGGGCGTGGGGACTTCCGGTTTTTTCGTCTCATGTCGGGCGACCCTGCTTCCGATGTAATTCAACATTCTAAACAAAATTAGTATATTTTAGCTATACTAAATGATTTTAATCCCCTGAGATGAAGAAAAATTAAATTGAATGTTGCGCATGCGCAGTTTTCAAAAATGGCAAATTTTCTTAAAAATTTAATAAGTCCGCCAATTATTAACCGATTTTTATGATTTTCGTGTTTATCGAAACCTTGATACTCTATCTAAAAAATGTTGGGAACAGAATTTTGATTTTCGAATTTGAATTTTTTTATGGCCGTTCGAATTTTTTCGAAAATTTAAAACTCTATATCTCGTGACCTTGACCTTAAATGACCTTGACATTTGAGATGTAGAATGTCATTGACTTCAGCTGTCTATAGATGTGCTGATATTGCATGACAAATATTAACTTCCGGTTTTATAGCCCACCGAAATCTGACTATTTTGCAATTTTGGATGGTTATGTTACACTTTCGGGCTCTAATGTTCGGATCGATCTGAAATTTACAGGATACAGATAGATACGCAACACAATTAAAAATATATCATCAAAATTTTTTGATCACTTCCGGTTTGGGCGTGGGGACTTCCGTTTTTTTTTTATCTCATTTCAGGCGACCCTACATCCCGTGTAATTCAAGAATGTAAGCAAAAACAGTACATTAGCTATACAAAATAATTTGCATCCCTCGAGAAGAAAAAAATTCCAATTGCTAATAAAATTTATTTATTTTTTTGTAAAATTTTTGCATACAAATTCAAAAAATATCTCTTTATAAAGCTGTGAATTAGCAAATTATCACATAGCTTGAATTTTCTCTCTATGTTAATTACAAGCAAAGTTACAAAATAATGTTTAAATTTGAATATAGAGAGTTTAAATTTCATGACAAATTGACATCTTACTACCTACTTAAATTTTAGTTTGGAATTTATGTAAATATCCTACCGAAATCTTAGACATGTACAAAAATCTAATAAGGAACTGATAGTAGAAACTTATAGTTGATAAAATTGCCTATATAGCGGAAAGTTTACGCTTACAATCGTAGGCTGAAAAGTACCGGAATTGAAAGCTAGCAGGTTAGAAGTTTCAAAATGTTCGAAATCCATGGGATAACGCACAGTTGCCACGCTCGGAGCTGTTCACAGTTCTAGTTTTTGCAGTGCGTTCTTTGAACGCACTGCTTTGTTTTCGAAATGACTATTTTTTTTTTTTTTTTGTCTTTTTCTGGTCACGCTCCCCAGCCATAACTGCAAATGTCTTACACAATCTGGCGTGATATTGTGACGTAATCTAGTGCTCGTTGTTGTTTAAATGTAAAATGACGCATTTTTGTTTTACCGGAAATGACGTAGAACGTCACAAATTTTATTTTTGTTTACTAACTCACGGCTCGTTTTTTTATCTAATCTGGTTCGGACTTTTTTTATTTACTACTTATAACTTAGATTTACAGAATAGCAGTTTAAAAATTTTGAAATTTTTACTTTTGTTGCTGACTTTTGAATTTTAAAATTTAACACTTTTTCTAATTTTTGCAATTTTGATTAGATCGAAATCAAACTTTGCAGTTAGATAAACATTTTTCTTGTCAAGAAAAATCTGTTTTCAAAATGTCGACATCACTTCCGGTTTCGGCGTCATACGTCGCTAAACTTCGAATTTTCACTTCCGGAATTCTAAAGATATTTGAATTTTTTTTTTTTGCAATTAGTTACTATTAACCTATAATGATTTTATAATTAACAAAAATTGAACCGGAAGTAACAGGTCAGTCGCCATCATTAAACCACTTACTTTTGTAAAGTGAAAAATTGGGCCTTGGGGGTTAATCGGACAATTGCTATTTTGATATCTATGTAATCTTCAATCGATTGCTAACAATTCTTAGGAAGCCGAATTTTGAATTTCGATTTAGCTTACCTTTCATTTCCGGTTCTTTTTTTTCACTCAGTGCCTAATTTTCCAACGTTCATATATCGTGACCTTGACCTTTGGTGACCATGTGACCTGCACAAAAGTTGTTGCCCTTGTCGAGATCTATCCATTGATGTCTTCATTTGTGGTGTGCAATGTCAAATTCCGGTTTTACAGCCATTTGAAAATTGCACTTTTTAACTTCGAAGAGCTCTGTCACGTGACCTCATTTACATACGTCAAAATTTCTTTTATGTCCTTATTACGCGTAATTTATTCTTTCCAATGGTGTATAACACTTTATATTTTGATCAAAATTGCGCTTTTTAATATTTGAAAATTTTGTTCTTAGTTCTATATTAATTGTGCGTGATTTATGAAAAAGCACGTGTTTTTTTTTCAAATTTACGTCTTATTTTTTCACAAAAATTGGTAGATGAGTAGACAAAAAATTATCATTAAAGATTCCGATAAAAAATTTCCGAAATTAGCCGGAAACGTCCGAAAATGGCCAAAAAATGTAGAAAATCACAGAAATCGGAATTTTCGGATTAAATTTTTGCACAAACTTGCAATTTTATTATTCCACAGAATTAGTACCATCAATATCTGTATTTTGTATGTATGCCGTATATGCAAATTCCTAACCGTTTGATCGCCATCTTGAAATATGTAAATTATTGGAAAAATACTACTCGTCCGCCATTTTTTCTCCTATTTTTTTCAGACTTGTTTTAAAATATAATTTGGATAATTATCTAGGTCCTCTAGTGGCATATTTTTCAATTTCAAATTTGTCTTTGGACCAGGTCCTGCAAAAGTTTTTCAAACTGACTTCCGTTTGAAAGTTCATAACTTTTGAACTCTACCATATGCATCCTTTAGATCAAAAAACAACATCACCAAAGAGGCACTGTACTGGAATCCCCAAGGGCATAGAAGGCAAGGACGACCTTTACATAGCTTGAAAAGAAAAAGACTGAAAGAGCTAGGAAAGAGGCAAGACCTGGAATGAAGCAAAAAGAACAGCTCATAACAGAGTGAGATGGAGAACGTCTGTAGCAGCCATATGCTCCGCAAGGAACGAAGAGGACTAACTTACTAATATGCATCCTTTATTTTTCTGAACAATCATCTTCATTGGCGAAAGGTTCATATGATACCTTGATTTCTAATTTTAGTAAAGAACATTTGGTTTAATGGGGATCCAAAAATTGGTAATTTGCATATTTCTCGTATCTTCAGATGGTTATATCTCATGAACAAGACTCTTGGCAACATTCTAATTGACATTATTGTGATGTGATTTTCACCAGCTTTCTAACAATATCTTTATTTTAGCTATAGACCGAAAACTGTTGAAAATACGCCTAGTAGAAAATAAGCGATTTTAACATTCATATTTTTTTATATTTAGTTCTATTTAACTTAAAAACAAAATTCGAACAGATTTATAATGTGCAAATTCCCAGCTTTCAAGCAATATATAAATCAATATGTATAAATAAAAACTGCGAAACGTTTAAGAATAAAATTACACTCTAATTAAACAGATATAAATGCAACAAGTCATAAAGTCTGATTGTGTTAATTTCTTATCTTTCCAGTTATCCCAACCAATCAAAACAAGTCATTGGACTTTGTGGGCGTGGTTAAGCCCAGATATTTTACATCACTGTGTCTATTTTTCTTTCAATCGAAAATAGGGTCTCGGAGGATCAGTCAATATGTGTTATTTTGATGTACATGTATATAGAATCCATAACCGATTGCGTGGTTAAGCCTATATATTTTTACATCACAAACCTTAATGATTGCCAGTCTATTAACAAGCTCAAATGTCACGTGTTAAATCATGAATAAATCATCTCTCCAAATAAATGCAAAATCAATCTACATTCTATCCTTAAATGACAGCCAGGAGACCAACAAATTCTAAATAGCTCGAAAGCTGCAGAACTGTTACAAACAGGTCTAGTTATTCTTTCCGATGGTGTATAACACTTGATATTTGATCAAAATTGCACGTTTAAAATTTGCAAATTTTGTAATTTCTTCTATACTAACTGTGTATTTTTCTTTAAATCGAAATAGGATCTCGGAGGTTAATTCAATTTGTGTTATTTTGATGTACATGTATATAGAATCTATACCGATTGCCGAAATATATATGGAAACCGATTTTTGAATTGTTATTTTGATTTTAATTTTATTACGATTAAAAATTAATCCAGTTAGAATGATTCAAAGATATTATATATCTTAAATAAAAGGAATGATTGTTCATTTCTCGTTGTGGGCGATGTATGATATGGAATATTTGGAAGGAAATTACAAACTTTAGAATTTTAAATGATATTCTCTTGAGCAAAAATAATGTACAGTTGAGTGGAATAGTGGTATAAGGGACGGAACTCTATAAAATACTCTCTTAAAGATGTAAAGCCGCGCTGTTAATTTGATGTCTCTATGTTATACCATGGACACTTGCCACAAATTGCAGGATCTAATGTTCCTACTACACCTAAATTAAGATTGATAAATAACAAATTAACAAGTATCAACGATCTGGAAAGTTAATGAAATCCGATATCAATTTGTAATCTCAAATAAAGTGTTATGTCCCACAAATTTGTTTTTTCGACGTTTTGTTTTACACACTAATTAAACAGATATAAATGTTACAAGACGAGTTAAGAAGATTATGTAACAGGTCATAAAGTCAAATTGTGTTAATTTCTTGTCGTTTGGTCAAGACACAAATTTTGACATTTCCAGTTTAACTATCGCAACCAATTAAAACAAGTCATTATACTGAGTAGGCGTAGTTCTTTTTTAAATGACAGCCAGGAGATATAACAAATTCTAAATATCTCGGAAGCTGCACAACTGTTACAAACAGGTTATATTATATTATAATAGTTATTATTATGGAATTGGATATTATAAATGCAACGTTTCACCCATGCAATAGAAGGGACGCGCACTGCCTTGGTACCGTCTAACGGTTCTAGTTTTTTTGCAGTGCGTTCTTCGAACGCACTGCTTTGTTTTCGAAATGACTATTTTTTTTTTTGTCTCTTTCTGGTCACGCTCCCCAGCCATAACTGCAAATGTCTTACACAATCTGGCGTGATATTGTAACGTAATTTAGTGCTCGTTGTTGTTTAAATGTAAAATGACGCATTTTTGTTCTACCGGAAATGACGTAGAACGTCACAAATTTTATTTTTGTTTACTAACTCACGGCTCGTTTTTTTATCCAATCTGGTTCGGACTTTTTTTATTTACTACTTATAACTTAGATTTACATAATAGCAGTTTAAAAATTTTGAAATTTTTACTTTTGTCGCTGACTTTTGAATTTTAAAATTTAACACTTTTTCTAACTTCTGCAATTTTGATTAGATCGAAATCAAAATTTGCAGTTAGATAAACATTTTTCTTGTCAAGAAAAATCTGTTTTCAAAATGTCGACATCACTTCCGGTTTCGGCGTCATACGTCGCTAAACTTCGAATTTTCACTTCCGGAATTCTAAAGATATTTGAATTTTTTTTTTTGCAATTAGTTACTATTAAGCCATAATGATTTTATAATTAACAAAAATTGAACCGGAAGTAACAGATCAGTCGCCATCATTAAACCACTTACTTTTGTAAAGTGAAAAATTGGGCCTTAGGGGTTAATCGGACAATTGTAATTTTGATGTCTATGAAATCTTCAATCGATTGCTAACAATTCTTAGGAAGCCGAATTTTGAATTTCGATTTAGCTTACCTTTCATTTCCGGTTCTTTTTTTTCACTCAGTGCCTAATTTTCCAACGTTCATATATCGTGACCTTGACCTTTGGTGACCATGTGACCTGCACAAAAGTTGTTGCCCTTGTCGAGATCTATCCATTGATGTCTTCATTTGTGTTGTGCAATGTTAACTTCCGGTTTTACAGCCATTTGAAAATTGCACTTTTTAACTTCGAAGAGCTCTGTCACGTGACCTAATTTACATACGTCAAAATTTCTTTTATGTCCTTATTACGCGTAATTTATTCTTTCCAATGGTGTATAACACTTTATATTTTGATCAAAATTGCGCTTTTTAATATTTGAACATTTTGTTCTTAGTTCTATATTAATTGTGCGTGATTTATGAAAAAGCAGTGTTTTTTTTAAAGTTACGTCTTATTTTTTCACAAAAATTGGTAGATGAGTAGACAAAAAATTATCATTAAAGATTCCGATAAAACATTTTCCGAAATTAGCCGGAAACGTCCGAAAATGACCAAAAAATGTAGAAAATCATAG